>NJDC01001643.1:370033-390190 GCA_002245475.1 Calephelis virginiensis | reverse complement strand
CTGATTTTGCGTGTTATTAAAAATAATTCGAGATTTTGTAAAAACCCATCCATTAAGGTCGGCAACGCATCTGTGATAGCTACTCTTGGTATTGCGAATGACCGTGGACTTGCTTGCTCTTGCTTGCACTTGCTCGTTTGCCTCCTCTTATATGAAAAAATATTAGAATAATATCTCTGTCTATATGCCCCAAAAACGCATAACTTGCAGTTTTTGAACTTCTGGTATTAGTCAAAACTTCTATTAATTTATTAGTCAAAAAATCGTTATAATAACTAATAATCTAAGTTATACTTGCGAATATTAGCAATATCATATCAGCAAAACTGCAATCTAATTTTCAAGAATAGTAATCAGAGGAATATAGTTCGCTGGAGATGTGTTCACATAATATATGTTCAATGTCAACCGCGCTTTGATAGAGTCCCTGATTACGAATATTTACTTTTGTTAAAGAAGGCATGTTTACAACCGTCTCGAACCAGCTTTATAGTATTAACCCGACTTTGGTCCTTACTCACTACTTAGCCATTATCAAATAGAAATTGGTATGTACAGAAAACGCATCTTGGTAATCAATGAGTGTTAAAACTTCTAGAAATATAATCAAGACATTGCGAGTTCTATTAATAGACGATAATTAATAAAAATCATAATTTGAACTTACACATACATACACACATACATATCTTCACGCCAAGTCCCTTACGGGGTACGAGTGCCAGACCTCACGATCTTGACTAACCTGTCTGGCTTCCATCACATTCATTACCCTTTTCATACAAACACGCCGGTTTCGGAGACTCTTGAACTAAACTATCCCTTTATACAGGCAGTATCAGAAAACGGTAAAAGAAATTTAATGGCGTATTTAAATAAGAAATTTATGTAAAATTGAGACCATAATCTAGAATTTCTAACAATATGAAACTGATGAATGTAGTTTTTTTTAAAATTTCAACTCTTTCATTATGTTGCTGCCGGATTGTAAGCTACATTACTTTTGTCTTATACTAAAAAAAAAAGTATTTTTGAAAAACAATTTTGGCTTTTAAATTTTTCGATTTTTGAACATTCTATACAAACATTTATTCATGTTGTAAAAATGTAACAGAGGCAGGTGAAATTGTTACAAAAACATGTTTAGTGTAATTATTTGCTTCAATTTGTGTAAAATTAAAAAATGTAAACCTAACAATTGTTTAATTGGGTTTGTTGTAACAGTAGACGAACGGAAAGTTACATAAATAATACATGAATTACAACGTGCTTTTCTGCATTTAACATAATACTAATGTATGACCCGAAACCACTTAAGCCTGCTTTACACTGTGACATTAGTGACTTGAAATTGGTATAAAAGTATTTTTGTACCGGTGTGCCGCAATATATTTTACTATTAAAACTATACTGTTTTATACTGTTTTTTAAAATTTTTAACATTTAGGATTAGACTACTGAACACCACTTCTTAATTAATTAGAAAAAGAACGACATGCAATAGAAGTTTAAATTTTTACCGTTGGTTATTCACAACGTAATAATTGACTTTTTCAAAATAGTTAAATTAATACTTACAGTTAGTTTATTTTATACATTAGTAATTGCACATATTTTGATACCGGAACCAACTACGAGAATCTTAAAAACATCCCGCTGCATTCTGATCCGATAGAAGACTTTAGAATTACCTATACAGACGGATAACAAGTACCCGTGGAAAAGTATATTTAAAATAAGCAATTTTCGTTCTATATTGTGTTTTTTTATAGCTTAAGGAGATATTATATTGTGTTTGCTCATTTAAAGCTAATAATGTACGTTTGAGTATTATTTTTTCAAACACAAAGTAAACTTTATTAGAATGCTATAAATGTGTTTAAATAAAATATGATCGAATATGATGATATTTAAGTCATTTATGACTCTTAAAATATAATCGGCTTTAAAATATAATCTTATAATTAAAAAAGTTTTTGATCGGCCTTTAAGCATCCTCATCAACCACCTAAACAAAAAATCACAACATCTTACCACTAAAAAAATATACTCCTGTTTAACTAGACACTGTCTAAAATTGACATCCAACTAAAAACATACTACACGTGGATGGCGTGGCAGAATGTAATTGGTTGAGAAACCAATTTAGACAGTGCTTAGTAAAACAGGCGTCTATTTTTTTAAACAAGTGTATAAATTCTTTTTTAGCAAGACGCTTATAGTTCAATATACTACAAGTTCACTAATAAAACTTATAAAGCTCGTGTTACGAAATTAGTTTCATACTTTGAAGTCGCCTTAATAGCGATAGCAATTTCGTTAAGTATTGTAGCACAACGTCGTAAACGTTGATATTTAAATAACTACTTAAGTACATTTCAGTGCATTTCCGTAAAGTAACGTTTCAGTACATTTTATTTTCTTTGTACTTAACTATAATAAGTATAATATAAAAACATAGAATAGAGAAAACAAGTGAACGAACATTTAATCACTTTAGAAGAGGAAGAGAAAAAAATAGAGCTAATAAAGAAGAAGCTGGGCGTCGTGTTGCAGCAAAAATGTGTCAAGATGTGAAAGAGATCAACTTCCAATACAAAATATTACTTATTTCAACGACAGTACTTGTGTATATTCATTACTGTCTGATTTTCTTATTATGGCATTAAGAAGTAAATGACATTGAGAGGCAAAAACTTCTGTTCTTTTACATTATGTTAATCATTATCAGATATTAGGCGAATTTATTTTGGATTAAGGAATTACCATCTGCGATATTTAATATGGTTTATATTTATAAACTGCAATTACATATTGCGTTGTTTATGAAATGCGGTGGGAAAATGGAAAAGGGCATCTTAAATCAGTTCTGCCAAATAGAAAAAGCAGATGAAAAACTAGCAAAACGTATATATACATTGAAAATATGGTTCATCCATACTTGCAATATATATACGTTTTGTTATGTAAGTACCTTGGGAGACTTGGGTTTACGTTACATGATCAATCGCTAGGGTATCATCCAAAGGTGGAGCCAAAAGTACCTGAAGTCATGGCAATTGTATCATTTGGCCGAAAACGAATATTGGTCGAAATTCGATGAAGATTCGCCAAATAAAACGTGAACGAATAAAAATACTGATGTGGAAAATTCTGAATACACCAAGCCAATTACATACTCGTACTGCTCTTGGTCTGTAGTCTGCCATTAAGTAAACGTGCAATTAGAATAAGATTCCCCAAAATCTGCGTTTTCGCGATATGCGTCCAAATATGTTGACCGCTCAACACGCATTCTGTATTACGAGTCACGCGATCTGTAACTAGTGGGGGTAAGGTTTGAACCTCTTTACTTATAAATCAATTTGATTGATACATAACTATGTATACGTTTGTTTTCTTTTTCAGTTATTAATATGGGCTAACGGAATCGGGCATACGTCGGGTTTATATACCTCTTATTTAGGTTTTGTATTGACGATAGCAATTACCATTAGTCGAGTTTAAGTTTGCATTATTGGGTGAAGCGGTGGCCTCCTTACACATATTTTTCTTATAAGATTTGGAGTCAACGAGTAAATACACGATATACTTACTAATTTCTTGATAGTAAATTCATTTCAGCGTTTTAACTTAACTAAATTGCACAAAATTCCTCTAAAGTTTACACTAATTGCAAAAAACTGCGAACATCTTATCTCCCGATAGCACCAAAACTCAAATCAGTGTAGTTAAGTAGTGATTGGCATTTAGTATTATATTTTTTTTTATTTTTGTGTCTAATAATGGTAGAGCTGTGAAAAAGCTTGCGTTACTATTCTCATTGTCGTGTTCCGTATTAGAGTATAGTCTAGGTGGAAATTTGCACAGATACTATAAGATTTCAGCCATAAGATTGTGTCGGATTTGTAACATCCCTGATGTTTAATTGCTGTCTTTTCCCATTTTGAGGCCCACCTGCTTCTTTGCTATATTAACTTCGAAAATGCAACAATACTTCCAAAAAAATCCTTCTGGTATAAATTATTAGCAGTCTAAAGACTGCTTTTGGCTGTAAGACAATAGGTTGTAGACCTTGGCAAAAAGGTATATGAATAGTAAAACATTCATTACCTACACGTTGTTTGACGTCCATCACACGATAATTTTTCAACAGTCACTGCTACGACTGACGAATAATCTAGCGTGTAAATCGATATCATTATATTGATTAACAAACATTCAAACATAAATCATAACTGATGAAATTGACACTTGCAAGACAGTGCAAAGAACATCTATGGATATGAAAAAATCGCTTCATTATAAAAACAAAGAGGTAAGAGGAGGTAAAAGAGGTAGAGAGGGACGTGTAAGGAAAACACATGTGAATTGTATTCAAACATATAATAGTTTTAGCACCATCGAGAAGAAAGAAATACCAGTTTTTTCGAAATTATTGAATTTCTTGTATATTTATGTACTTCGTAAAATTAGTCAATTTTGGTGGAATTTTCTACTGTTTTATTCAAGTTAAACGCAAAATGTATTCATGAAGGAATTAGTATATCTTGTATTTCATTGCTACCACGAAATCTTACCAAATGAGCTTAAGAAATGAGTACACCGCCCTAACCAAGGCTACTGTACCAAATTACAAGACTATCCGTGACAAATTGTGTCTAACTTTGAATAATTAAAGCCACATTTTTATTACTTTACTTGATCCAAACTTAAACAGCAGATGCTATCGCCAACACAAAATCTAAAAAGAATGGCATATAAAGACGACGTATGCATGCGAAAACTCCGCCAGAATGTAAAATAACCCATTAATTGATGTTTCTGGATTATTCAACTTATGAAAACAGAATAGGTTGTAGGACTCTACGACAGCTCGATCACATAGGTACACCATTTTGTAGTCTTATATCTAAATTTATATAGTATAATAAGTAACACTATTTGGAAGTGCATTTTACGATGCCTATTTTTATGCCCTGGAGATATGTTTCCTGGTTGGATTTTTTACATTAATAGAAGGATAATTAAACTACTGAACAATATATAATACTGAATACTATTACGAAAGTTGGTCTGTCTGTCTCTTATGGCTAAGCCGCATGACCGATTCTGATTAAATTTAATACAAACATACAGATAAAGACTGGAGCTCAAACATAGGCCACTTATTTTTCTTCAAAGTACTTTATCCCTTTGTATATTAAATTCCATAATGATAAAGTTACAGTTAAAATGCTAGTATACATTGTTTTAAATATGGCACAAATATTAGGTACAGTCGATTTCTCAAAAGTGTATGTAGGTTGGGAAGTAATTTGAAAGGAGAAGGACAAGACGGGATGGCAACACTCAGTAATAAAGTATGTCTGTTTGCTATGTGTCAGGTAGATAAGTGATATAAGATATTCATACACCTTAAAACTTAATACTAAATTATAATTCAAATTATATACATATTTTTTCTCAAATCGCGAGCTCTTTTTGCAAGTAAATCGTATCCGAAATTAATGTGATTTAACCAACTGTAAAAAAGATTAAGTTTTTGACTTTGTAGTTCATGTACATGCATGTTTTCAATTTTTCTGTGAACATTGAACATGAAAGTCACAAGATGCTGTTAACAACAGGACAGTTGTTTTTTGTAAATCAAATTGACATCATTTGGAATTTCTTTTAATTAACCTTTAAGTGACGTTTATAAATCTAGACTCGTCGTCTTTAGGTAAGTACTAAAGTTGGGTCAGTTTAATAGATCACATTTGACCTACGTCAATGTTAGTAAATAACTGTTAGAATTTTTTTATGACATTGGAAGGCAAACAAGCAGACGGATTTCCTGATGGTAAGAAATTCTCGCCGTCTAGAGACACCAAAGGTGGTAATGGTGTGTTGCCAACCAGAGGCCGGGATGTTAGGCCTCGAGCAAAAGAAAGTTTACCGGCTACCTTACCCTCCGAACCGGAACACGTCATGACGTTATGGTGGCAGGAATAGGTAAGACGGTGGTACCAATCCGGGTGAGTCGCTGCGAAACTCTACCACCTAATCAGATGTCTCGCCTTTTACGAGCTGCCTGGCACAGGAATGCAGATGTTCTATTCTACAAAGGAGCCCGGACCAACACGGGGACCAACGGGGGTCTGTTAGAATAAAACATAAAAATGCATTCAAGCAAATCTGTAATGATAACTTTGAATAACGAAATAATATTATTGAAATACAGTGTAATTTTTCGTTGAGTTGTCAAATGTAATCCTTGAAATTGACCAAATTTTAAAGTCATATTTTCTAAAACAGCTAAAAAGTATAAGAATCATCAGCCAACGACTGCAACCAGAAACAGCAATAATATCATTAATGTTACATTAATTATTCAATTATTAAGCCAAAATCTAAAAAAAAAATTTGTGACTTAATGGTAGATTAGATATTAATTGATATCACTGAATGTAGGCATAAGTCATACATGTCAACCGTTGGTAGTTTTATGTACTAGTCATGAAGATAAAGACTCCTAAAAAAGTCCTGTCTTTAAAAGAGTCTCGTGAAGTCAATTAACGAAGTCAATATGAGAGAAATGCCGGTATTTTAAAGGGAGTCATCAGTACCGTCTACCATAAGGGCACTCGGCTCCCTATGCTGAGACGTATAAGTAATTTGTCAATGATTATAAGCATAGAAAGTAGCACCCTTCAGAAAATTGAGATCGAGGATTTAATAGAAGGGTTTGCTCAACAGAAATCCCGAAAGAAACTGTATTCATAATAATAAAAATAAACAGCAGATAGTATTCTGCTGTTATTAATGACATACTGTAATAAAATAATGTAATTGATTACCTAATAAATCGTAGTGATAAAAAAGTTTGAATTCTTTACATTCCAAAAGAGCCCCAAGTTTTTGTGTGCCCAAGGGCACAACGGCCCTAGGAGTCAGCAACTTTTGGAAATGACATCAATGCTTTGTGAGGAGTGTAACATCCAGTAAAAAAGCTTCATGGTACTAGACCACTTATGTTTTTAGCATTTACAGGAATATTGCTAACTACACAGTTCTTGACTTACATGGTTTTGGATTCCTAGTCTAGAAATGGACACTAGTTTAGGGCAAACTGACAATTTTGCTAGATACTACACCCTTCAAATAGTCTCATTACTCTTTTTTGAAATAAATGGTTCGCAAATTGATTTGTATTACTGTAGTTCATGGTGATCCCACCTAATTCTACAATATTTGTATTTGACATTTTTATTTTGTAGTAGGTAATTATTTTGACTATTGTGCTATTAAAATAGCAGATAAATTTAGTGCTAATTATTTAAATATTAAATACTTCAGTATCCGAATTCTAATTAACTGCTTACTGTGTATTGTTTTTTTTTATTTGTATAAGACAAGAAAAATGTGTTATACAATAGGTACTTATATTGAATAAACTTAGTTTGATTTGAGTCTTCAATTACGAAGAGGTTTGATCATAGATTATAGACATAAGGCCTACTTAATAAAAAAAAAAAACCTTTAATCGAATTACACTTTCATACCGAATATCAATCTTATCAAGTGACAATTTAATATCTTCAAGCAGTGTTAAATTTACTTATAAAGACTTATAAAGACATTAAGTGATATTAGTCTGGTACTTATTGTAGTACATTTTCAATTGTTATTTTGATGTAATCAACTATTGTGAAAAGAGTATTTCTGAGACTGGCAACGGTTGTAAATCCTTATAAACCTCTTACTTTTATATATATTTTAAAGGATTTTTGAGGTGTTTATGAACCTGAACAGCCTATAAACAACTTAGACATTACTGGCTCATAGCTATTCCAAAGCCGGCATCGATGTATGTCAAAAATTTAATATTTAACCTATAGATCGGTACACGCTACAAAGGCGAGCACTTACGCTACGTGGGTAGAGATAGCTAACGCTTCACCTATTACCTATTCAAACATAGTACAGCACAGCAATATACCTACGACTTATTTTTGAATGTGTATTTGCCAATGACTTTGTACAATCAAATTGCAAAATTGATTTTAGAGCTTTTTACGAGCTTTTATTTAACTTTCAAAGTATGTTTGTCAGAGTGGAAACTTACAAGTTGGATTTGATCCACTTGCCGTTTACAGAGTGAGTTAAAATTTCGCATGCTTGTAAATCGGAACAATGCAAAATTATTATGACATTCAACTGATCTTATGATTGAAGTAGAAGGTGGATAGGATCTTCTGTAATTATCAACATTAACTTATCATGTTCGGACTTATTGGATTCGTCCTAAAAAGTACTTATAAAACTCTACTGGTAATAGCTCTTAAAAATAAAACTTACCTATTACACAAATATTTTTAAAAAAAGGTTACTTGTTTGTCAAATGATTTTATGAGGTTAATGAAATATTACAACGTAAGCAACAAAAAAACTTGTTCATTACTCAACGGGTTCCTTTGCTTTTTTTAACAAATTCGCTCTCAAAGTTCTCAAGATAACTCGTAATTCGACTTGTATAAATAATAAAGTCGTAAAGTGATATATTTTGATTTTTAAATATATTTGGTTAAGTACAAATAGTTTGAGATAAGTAGAAAAGGTCGACGTAACAAACTTTGCAACTTTTAGTACATTTGTGTCTGCCTGTAGGTGAGCACATTTTAAGCGTCTACTTAATGACCCGCTAAAGGACACAGGCTACATTTTATCCCGTTTTGTGGTAAAAAGAAATTAGTCAATAATGGGTACAGGAACATAACTATAATTTATTAACTCAATTAATTTAAAAAATGTGTTTGCAAAGCTTCGAGTATAAAACACACATACATTATGTGTGTTTAGTATAAACGCAAATGCGTGATATTGAATTTTCTAAATATCTTTGATTTTAGTTGTAAACGTTAGGGATGTTTTACAGACGAAAAAACATAGGTACTTATAATTGGACAATTAAGCGATGACATTTTTATCAAAGAATCCAAAAATAGGTCCCAAAGTAGGCTTTCAGCAAGAAGATTCTCAAAAATCTTTATAACTAATTATCATAGTACTTGTGTACTTTTATCAGCTTATCAGTAGTACATATCGCAGAGCTGTAGAAGACACAATTACACTTACTTCTTGCTGATTGAAAAAGTCATCCTGAGTCTCGTCGTTCGAGCAGCCCATGTCCTGAAGGAGAGGGGTCACATGCCGCTCCCAGTCATCCATTATGATAATCCTAACCTCGGAAACCCGTACACAGCTTAACAATCTTCACATAACAAAACAGTCATAACCACAAAACAGTCCCCGTAACTTTTGGCAAACCGCTTTCCGCGCCAAAAACTTCCGACTTTGGGCTCAGAAGTGGCGGGAAAGTGGCTCTTTCACGCGACATTCAGTTGAAACAGATTTGAGTGAGAGGGAAAAAGGCTGCGGCGGAATCACGTGCCGTCACCGGCGCGGAATCGGAATCGTACTAGGAAAAGTCGGTGTAAGCAGCCTCGGACTTGGTGTCAGTTGGACGAGGTGCGGGCTCCCGGCCGCTCGTCAACGCGACCGGAACAGGAGTGTGTGACGGTCCGCGAGGCCGAACGCCCTCTGCGTCGCGCCGCCTCGCCTCTCACTCTCTCCCACTGCCAGTTCACCCATCTCTTCATCCCTCTCACACAGCTCGGCGCCACACGCCTCCCATGGGCGGCCGCGATTTCCCGCCGTCCGTTCGCGGCCGCAACATGGCCGTAGTGTCCGTTCACCAGCTAACATGACCATCCTCGATCTATATACCATAGTCTAGTGAAATCTTAAATGAGCTTACCCTTGAACATGAATATGAATATTCAGTCAATAGAATAAGAATAACACAAATGTTAATTTAAATCTGAATCACAATAACCCAAGAGTCTCGAACTTAAGAGGCGTAGGTTCGAATCCCAATTATAAACTCTTATTTTTCTTTAAGTTTGACGATATCTTTTGACATATGCACACAAATTGAAACTTAAGAATAAAAAAACAACAACAAGTAACGATCTAAGTATACCTAAGGGAAATCCTTGGTCATGTCATCATGCGTGAACGGATGGACCAATTCAGATTATCCTTTTTTGTTGTACTAGGGATTATTAGGAGAAAGTTCATTAGAACTGGGAAAATTGCAAAAAATCAAGAAAAACATCATTATATTTTTTTGCATATAGCTCAATATCTAGCGATATGAAGTTCGCCAGGTCGGCTAGTATCTAATTAAAAATGCTATCAGTAAATCCAGGTATAACTCCGTTTATCAGCTCCCACCAAACATCCCCTAGTTAGGCGAGATGATAGTAAACGAATCGACTATACATAAGATTAGGTTCAATTCCCGACAGGAACAGTCATTTGCACATACATGTCTGTATTTTTGTAATTAGTATTTATCAAATTTAATTCACTATAATTATAACTGTATCGTTATTATCACCTATAACTTAAACTTACTTTGTAGGAAGAATACCATGTATTTACCCAAAACTATTATTTATTTTTGTAATTCAACTTTTTATATTCGTGATAAAATAGGTGTAGTCCGGCTCAAAACAGATTTTCGTACTTAAACTATTTATCTTTCACTGCTTCGGAGAAATTAATTACCTTTTTCTCAGTGATGGGACAGTCATTGTTTTACATAAAAAGTATCTTCATGCTTATATCCCCGACGACGTAGGTAGAGGCAAAAAAAACTAGGATACCCATGTCTAGTCGAAGACAATAACTCTCACAATGTGATAGGTAGCAATCCTAGCGCCAATTGGGCCCATATCCAATCCGGACAACGATGCTTTTGTTAAAAAAATGCTTTTGTTGCCCGACCCCCATTGAACACGGGACCTTATGAAGCCAAGTCCAACGCTGAACCACTAGACCACAGAGGAGACTACTACAGAGGCTATATTGTACGCACTCGGTAATCTCAAATGGAAAATGAGTGCATCTTTTTTAAAGATCTTCTCTAGCATATCTACTCGTATATTGTCTATCATGTAAAACATGAGTACAGCATGTACTCATGTTCAAACACGCAAATACAGTCACTAGTGATAATCAAAAAAATTATGAAAAATTATTTAAAAATGTGAGTAGGTATGGTATTTCACCAAGTGCCGACGATGAAAAGTATAAATTCCATCTTTGAAATGCAGCAGATTTTTTAGACATAAAAAATTCACCTGTTTATTAATAAATAAATAAATATTCCTGGACGAATTACACAAATTAAATCTAACCCCAAAGTCAGCAAATTATATGCTTGTGTTATGGGTGTTAGCTTAAGGATTTTAATTCATAGAAATACTTAAATAGATACCAGAATAAATTTAATATTAAGATGATTCCTGTGAAAAAAAGTTTTCTTGACTCTTTGCTAGCGTTAATTATTGTCCCAAGATTTATCCGACAGAGGTAGATGTATAAAAAAACTTTTACGTCATTTCATCCCATTTCAGAATTTGTCAATTTGTTGTAAACTTTAATCTTATGTAGTTGACAAAACTTTGAAAAATAAAAAGAAAGAACGATTAACGTTTACATAAACAAAGTATTTATAATATTTTACATAAAAATGAGTCCCCATTTCTCTTGTTCAAAGCTTCACGCGTGAACGGATGGACTAATTAAGCGACTTTGAAATCCTATATTTTTATGTATGTTAATCGATTTCTCCGTCCTTTCTAAACCGTTTTATTTTTTTATTTAAACGAGTAAACTTCCAGTGTGATTGCTATCAAATCTGAATCCGATAAGTAATATTATCTAAGGGAAATCGAAGAAAATACTTATTTTTTTAATAACTCCTAAAAGGAGGTATTTAATTCAACTGCATGCTTTTTTTTCATTTTTTATATGTTTGTGTGTAAAAACTTTTTGATTACTGCCAAGCGAGTTCGATGGTTATTTTTAAAAAAGATAGTCCGACCATAATGTTTTATCTCTATTAGTTTCATGATAAAACCGATTAGTGGTTTTTGAGTTATACTAAATAGTGATTTTTTTTACTTATTTTGCATCATTAAGTATAACTCAAAAACTACTAGTAAGGTGTTAAAAAAATTATGTGTGACCATTTCGTAAACGTTTGCTATATTTTGAAACACAATTGTTACATCAATTACGACGTTGTACCCAGGGCCGTCTTAGGCTGTGCTGGGGCCCGAGGGCACACAAAACCTTGGGGCCCTTTTGGAATTGAACTTTACAATATTTTTTTCACTATGATCTGCTTTATTATGGGTTATCATATATTTGACAGTATGTCATTAATTATATTAGTATACTGCTAATATTTTAGAATTTCGACAATAGTTTCTTTCGAGATTTCTATTGAGCAAAATCTTCTACTAAATCGTTAACTACAATGTTCTGAAGTTGTTAAAAAAACTTACTGTAAAAGTTAAATGTGAGAGAAATATTCGATCTCTCGGGGCCCTCTGAGTATGGGGGCCCTGGGCACTGGCCCCGTGTGCCCTTATGGTAAAGACGGTGTAGGTTGAACCCAAATATATAGTTGGAGTCGGTTTTGCAGTTCCATTGCCCTTAAATATTTGTACACCTTGGATGGGTAGAAATCGAAGTCGGATTCTTGCAGTTTTACTAGCTATTAAATCATTTTGATAATTTTTTTTGTCGTGTTAGTTACTATGAGTAAAAGATTCAGGTGAAAAAAAAAAAACATTTGTTTTTTTTTTACATACTTTACGGCAGGACAACGACTCGGCTCAGCTGGGTAGTAATTACGTTCTAACAGAGATAATTAGTGACAAATATAATTAAAATGCTTTAATTTTAGTTCTTATTCCGTAGGATAAATTTTCACAAAATAGCAAATATCAAATTAATACTTTATAAAGAACTGGAACTCTAACTCTCAGTAACACAAAATGGTTAGAGCGTCGTCAGGAAGGGACGGCGAGTACGAGTTTAATATTATCTGTGGTGTTTTTTTTTTATTTCAATTTTGTGAAATATAATTAGACCTGACATTCAGAACATACATATATACACATTCTCATGCCAAATCCCTTTCGGTGTAGGCAGAGAGTATCGAGTGCCAGATCTCACGATTGTGACAAACCTGTCTGGCTTTCTTCACATTCATTACCATTATCATACAAACACGTCAGTTTTGGACACTCTTGACACCACCCTTGGATAAAATCCGAGTGATCTGATAGTGGAATATCAACCCAAGTCTCCCCGGGTACCTACATCCATCCACATTCGCGTTGTATATCTGCTTTGTCAGTCTGTCATTCTTTCCGCATGACTGAACCAGCGGAGCATGCGCTTTCGCATTTTACCACCAATATTTTCTTTCAATCCCACCCCTTCTCGGATCTCACTGTTACGAATGCGGTCAGCGAGCGTTACACACCAGATTTTCCGTAGCGCTCTCATTTCGACCGCATTTATCCTACTTTCATGCTTTTTCTGACTTACCCAACTCTTGCTTCCATACAATAACGTTGGGATAAGCACATAATTATGCAGAGCAAGTTTAGCGTTTTGAATCAAAACCACGCTTTGAAATAGCTTTGGGTAAGCTATTTCACACTATTCCCTGCACACACTCTCCTCTCTACATCCGCAGTGCACCTTCCAACACTGCTAAAAGCATAAAGTATACAATTTCATTCACTTGCTCCAACATTATATCATCACCTAAAACTCTTTCATCCGTTCTGGCTTCGTCTCTTTCAAACACCATAACAATCAGAACATACACAACTACGTTTTTGAATTGTTGCGAAGAATCTTAAGCTGAATTTGTTTTAATTCTAACGAATACATTACTGTGTAAGATGAACAGATAGATAATTTTTAAAATCTACAAAAGGTGAAAAAATATTAAAAAGAATCTTCATGCCCATATCCCCGAAGGGGTAGGCAGATGTGCAACCAAGGCACCCACGACTAGCCGAAGGCACTAAGTCCCACAATGTGATAGGTGGCAAGCCTATCGCCAACCGGGCACATTTCCAATCCCGACCAACATTTTTTTATTAGAAAATTGGAAAAATCCAATTTTCTTTGTGTTGGCCGACCTGGGATTCGAACCAGGGGCCTCATGCAGTCAAGTCCAACACCCGGACCACTAGACCACACAGGCGATTAGACCGCTAGACCACAAAAAATATTATGCTTACAAAAAAAAACTGAGGCTGTATCAAGTATTTAAGGCGTCCACAAATCATTTGATTTCAATTCATATATTCAAAAAGGTTTTTTGTACACCCGTATCACAAAATGCTGTTCTAAAAGAGTACAAATTTTATCAGAAAGTGTAAATTCCTGCCCCCGTTGGGAATCGAGCCCGAGCCTCGCGGTTGGTCGCCGTAGTTAGGCGTGTACGCTAGCCACTCGACCAACGAAGCTAGCTAGACCACGATTGTCTTCTTGTTTTACCTGCTTGAGAAAATCTTTCCTTTTTAATCCCTGCGTGGCGTCATTACTATCCCTTTAAATAAAAAGGAAACTATATAATACCAACTGTTTCGACAATTTTGCAAAACGCATTATAAATTGTTAATACTTACCTTATATCGTACAGAGAGTGAGCTGCCTGCTAAAAGTTTATATGCAAATTGTCCCGATTTAATTTTATCTACCCTTCGTGAAATAAGACTACATTCCGATAACAAAACTTTGAGATACACGATCTCTGCAGATTTCTTGCATATACAGGATGGTAAATAATAGTTGACTTAAATAATTATATTAAAATTTTTTAAGAGACCCAACATCTTAAGAGACTCGCTTTACAACCCTGGGTTAAGGGCCGAATTCAGAAGGCAGCAATTTTGGGAATGCTCCCGGCCTCAGGTTGGCAACGCACCATTACCACCTTTGGTGTCTCTAGGCGGTGAGAATTTCTTACCATCAGGAAATTCGTCTGCTTGTTTGCCTTCTAATGTCATAAAAAAAATAAACTAATACTAAGCTTACAAAATTTTTCAATTCCTATCTTTAATATTCGCTAGAAAATAATACTGGGATAGGGTATTAAACTTAAAAGGTTTTTTTAAATTATTACCTGTCTTTATCCATTGTTGTATGGGTAGACTAGTGTTATCTTATTTTTACCCAACTATGAAACGGAGAATGTAATTAATTCGACGGCATGTTTTTAGTTTTTTCGTTACACGATTACTCGACTGTTATCAAATACATTATAAACTTTTTTGCGAAGATAAATCATAATTTTGAGGCGTTTCCATAAAAAGATATTCACGATCCGCTTAGTGAGTGTGAGTACAGTACAAAAAACGCTTGTAGGATATTGATGAAATTTTTAAGAGACCATCTCAGAATCATTTCAAAATAAGAATGATCAGATCACGACGTGGAATGAAATAGTATTTTTTATAGTTTATTAAGGGGCCATGTATACTAAAATACGTCAGCAATATACTGTTTTTTTCATACAAAGCAATTATGGATCTTGGCGACAAAAGTACACAAGATTAATATTAATATGCTTTATAAGACTAGTGTTTCCAAAACACGATTCATTTTACTTTGCTCGATAGAAAAAAATCAAAAAGTTAACCCTTTTTTGAAAGCAAAACCCAACTGTCTACTTCAATTATGAAAATATCGACACCAGATTTAACATAAACATAGATAAGTATTATACCTAAAAGATAACTGTTTAGTTTTTATATTTTTTTTCAAATTACTTTTATAGTGTCAAAAATAGTGATTTGGCGCTTAAGACATTTACTTTAGAGCGCAATATTTCATAGTAATCATGGAACGGGGGAGTGCGCTGATTGGCTCTTCTGGCTGACTAAGTATAGGGCCTTAACGTAAACGCTTTGACAAAACAGCAAGAGCTGACTTTACTCCGGAAGGACTATCAAAGTAGAGTGAAACATCAAAGACACCATTGTTCACTTCATTGTATCACTCTTCATTTGTACCTATTAGGTATAAGGATAATTAAATATATTACCTGCTATAAATACTATATTCGACTACAATTGATTACTTTTTTAATCCTGTAACAGTGCTGTAAAATTTTTTGTATCACAAAAACTATCAACCTGTATAGTGGTTAGTACCTATAATATTTTTATGTGAATTACGGAAATCCGGTGGGTAAAAAGGGCATTTTGGCTTGAATTTTGAAAGGTTAACGTAAAGACACAAACCTCATCATTATCTTTTCCATCGATCATTCTTGCAAGTCCTCCGATATTTATAGTGTAATACACTATAAATATATAAATAATACATTCCAAAGACATACTACTTTGGAATCGAGGAGAAGCCTACCTTATCTATTACAATCCTACCATTATCATCTCTGTGGACTAACAGCGTCGGGCTTAAGTTTTAGAGGTCCCGGGTTCGGTCCCCGTGCTGACAACAAAAAATAGAATATGTATATTTTCAATTTTCTAATAAAAATAGCCTTGCCCGGGATGGGATATATGTGCCCTGTTGGCGATAAGGTTGCCATCTATCACACTGCAGGTCTTAGTGTCTTCGGCTAGTCGTGGGGACTCTGGTTATGCATCTGCCTTCTCTTTCAAGGATATGGGCGTGAAGATACAGTCCTACCATTAACATGTGATGACGCCATCAACGCCAAGTACTCGGCCCTCCTCATGATAAGACAGAACCGTAGCATATAGACGCCATAATATATGTTATATATTCCTACTGTTCTTACATGACATTTCCCCACTATTTTTTAAGGATTAGGCAGCTGGTAAAAATACTTACACAACAGTTTAGGCAGTGGGGCTTCCTCAAGCTAGCATCGTTAAACCTTTGGTTTTTATGGGAAAAGTAAACCATGGTTAGTCGTTAGTACCAGTCCATGTGACTCATCTCATAACTCTATTACTTAGTTATCATATTTAATATAAGACTACCTTTGTCGGCTCAGCTAGTAAATAATAAATATTCCTTGACAAATAACACCAATTGTAGGTATCTAATTACAACGTAAGCAAATTTGAAAGTTGTGGTAGCTATTAGTGCTATTCAACAGTATTAATTAGACAAATAAATAAAAGAATAAGTTACCCACACTCAGAAATACAGACACTTATATATTCATTACCTGGCCACGCCGGGAATCAAACGCAAGCCTCACGGTTGGTCGGTGGAGATAGTAGCGTTCAGTAACCTCTTGGTCGAAGCGGTCAAAGCAACAACTTGACAAACTCAAAATACTTTTGAAATGGTTGACTTTCTTAAAATATCATAAAAAAGGAAAAAAAAGTTTTGACCATTTAAAATATCACTAAATATAAAAATAAACTAAATGCCGATTTGGCACTTTCAGTTAATTATTATCTACCTACATGATATAGTTAATCCCCTGTACTATTATACATTCCACGCCCGTTGACCTGGTGTGTAACTTCGCTTTGCCAACAAAAAATATAGTTACACATCATATCAACGGCTGCATAAGATTATATTAGTAAGGTGGAATATATATAATATGTCTGGAAAACGTTGTAATACCGCCATTTATACATTACATATTTATTAAAATTATTTAATAAGAAACAACCACCTGATGGTAAAGTGCTGCATGATTTGGTACCACAGCTTTACCCAGAAAACGAAAGTGTTCACCACTGTCGTGTTCCACCCAGGCATATATACTAGGCCACAGGAAATCCTACGTAACTTTATAGTTACGTACATATATGTTATCATCTATGGTGTCTGTGTGCGTTGCAGGAGTGTGCTCGTTCGCAGCCTTATGCCACAAAAACGAAAATGCTAAAACATGTTAAGTTTACAAACAAAACATGTTCATTATTAGTCGAGAATGCATGACATAGTTAAACACTTACGGCGAATAGAGTTTTAGACCTTACAAGCTGCCAATTAAAAGTTAAATGTCTAATTCTTGTTAAACTTTGCAAAGTCCGCAACTAGTAGGTTAGGTATCGAAAGTTTTAACTCATACAGCTTAGTAAAACCTGAAGCGAAACTTTGTCGAGCAATCAATATGTACTTACTGTTAGATGGATGGTAGTTCTGGGGACTGATTACGTATCTTTTTAGTGATCATTTTGTAAAGCTTACATCAAATAGCTGTCAAATGACGTGTTTTGTATTTGCTATCTTCAGTGTTTAACTGTTGGTCACTGGAGACAACAAATATAAAACACGTCATTTGACAGCTATTTGATATACACTTACACACTTACATATCTAAGTTCGTTAAATCCAGTCATCGTCATCGTTCGTTCGTCGCAATCCAGGGGGATTCGGTATCCACAATAAGTAATTTTAAAAACGATAAAATATGTAATTAGCAATTTAAAATAATAAATCATAAAGTATTACAATATATACCGCAATTTCTTTCATGATGGAAGCCTAATTTCTTTTTCATAACCTTTGACGCTATAAAAACTTTTCACCAACTTCAAATGAGAAGAGTTAAGATTGGATTCAGCAAATATAATGTCTGACCATAAAAAGACTTAAGAATAGGTTCTACAATAGTACGGGAATAATTATTTTTATTATTATATTATCTTTCGTCTTAAAAGACTGTACAGAGTACGTGCTTTGCCAGAGTTGCAAAAAAAGCAAACGATTTTTTAACTAAATCTTTTAGAATTCTAGTTTTGGCTCTTGATACCTACTACCTACTTTTAATATGAAACATATTTAAAAAAAAATACAAGAAAAATATGTTGTATTTCTATTTTACTTATGGAATCTATACTAATATTATTTATATAGAGGAAAGGTTTGATTTTTTTTTAATGAATAGGCTTCGAAACTACTGGACCGATTTGAAAAATTCTTTCACCTTTAGCTACATTCCTGAGTGACATAAGCTTTGTTTCATCAAAGTCGGTGCAAGAAAAACGCAAAGTTACGCAGGCAAAGCTGCGAGAAAATGCTAGTATTTAATAGTTACAGAAAACTGCAGATCGATTTGATGCAAAATTAAATTTAAAGCATTAAATACGTCTTTTGCGTACCTAGTCGCCTCTGTGGTCTAGCGGTCCGGGTGTTGGACTTGACTGCATGAGGTCCTGGGTTCGAATCCCGGGTCGGCCAACATAAAGAAAATTGGATTTTTCCAATTTTCTAATTAAAAAAAAAATGTTGGTCTGGATTGGAAATGTGCCCGGTTGGCGATTGGCTTGCCACCTATCACATTGTGGGACTTAGTGTCTTCGGCTAGTCGTGGGTGCCTTGGTTGTACCTCTGCCTACCTCTTCGGGGATATGGGCGTGAAGATACTTTTTTTTGCGTACCTTACAAATGAAATAAGTAACCTGACATCTTTAAGATGAACATAGCATTAAATTTTATATCATTTCCTGTATATATAGTTCGAAAAGATAAAGTCTGTGATACAGATTTTATTTCAGGTAAAAGTATTGATCGATCGGAGTATTATTTGCATCAAACAGTGTTGGTTCCCAGTGCAAACTTTGTATGGAAAGTGATCCATTACCTCTAGCTTGGAAATATTTTAAAACTTCCATTCCATTTCGGCTACTTTTAACGGACTTAAAAAAGGAGAATGTTCTCGATTCGACTGTATGTTTATTCTTTTTATTTTTTATATGTTTGTTACTTGATTACTCCGTCAATAGCCAACTGATTTTGATGATTGTTTTTTAGAAAGATAGGCCATGGCTTCGAGGTGGTCCCATATTATTTTTTGACATAATCCAATAAGTGTTTTTTGAGTTATACTTTATAATCTATATTTTTTCCACTTCATTTTCACAAGTGAAAAATTTAGGCAATATTAAGTGTAACTCAACAACTACCAGGAGGATGTCGTTAAAATTAATGTGAAACCATTTTGGAACCATGTGCTATCTTTAAAAAAAATCAAATCGTAACTTAGTAACCAATAAAGTTGGAGTCGGTTTCTGCAGTTTTTTTGTTGTTATTTTTTATTACCATATTTAACTGGAGTCCGAAAAACAACAAAAATTTAAGGCAATTTAAGATACCGCCAATATCTAAACGTCGTGTCATCCGTCTAGAACAGAGGTTTCCAAACTTATTTCATGAACCGCCCATTTTGAAAATCAGTAATTTCATAGAGCCCCTCCCTGTTTTTTCTCGTTAAAATCTCAATGATAACATATTTGTCTCGCCTGGAGCTTCAGTTGAAGCTTTGTTAAT
>NJDC01001643.1:355488-368215 GCA_002245475.1 Calephelis virginiensis | reverse complement strand
TAAATACGTCTTTTGCGTACCTAGTCGCCTTTGTGGTCTAACGGTCCGGGTGTTGGACTTGACTGCATGAGGTCCTGGGTTCGAATCCCGGGTCGGCCAACATAAAGAAAATTGGATTTTTCTAATTTTCTAATTAAAAAAAATGTTGGTCTGGATTGGAAATGTGCCCGGTTGGCGATTGGCTTGCCACCTATCACATTGTGGGACTTAGTGTCTTCGGCTAGTCGTGGGTGCCTTGGTTGTACCTCTGCCTACCTCTTCGGGGATATGGGCGTGAATATACTTTTTTTTGCGTACCTTACAAATGAAATAAGTAACCTGACATCTTTCCTAGAGAACATAGCATTAAATTTTATATCATTTCCTGTATATATAGTTCGAAAAGATAAAGTCTGTGATACAGATTTGATTTCAGGTAAAAGTATTGATCGATCGGAGTATTATTTGCATCAAACAGTGTTGGTTTCCAGTGGAAACTTTGTATGGAAAGTGATCCATTACCTCTAGCTTGGAAATATTTTAAAACTTCCATTCCATTTCGGCTACTTTTAACGGACTTAAAAAAGGAGAAGGTTCTCGATTCGACTGTATGTTTATTCTTTTTATTTTTTATATGTTTGTTACTTGATTACTCCGTCAATAGCCAACTGATTTTTATGGTTGTTTTTTAGAAAGATAGGCCATGGCTTCGATGTGGTCCCATATTATTTTTTGTCATAATCCAATAAGTGTTTTTTGAGTTATACTTTATAATCTATATTGTTTCCACTTCATTTTCACAAGTGAAAAATTTAGGCAATATTAAGTGTAACTCAAAAACTACCAGGAGGATGTCGTTAAAATTAATGTGAAACCATTTTGGAACCATGTGCTATCTTTAGAAAAAAAAAATCAAATCGTAACTTAGTAACCAATAAAGTTGGAGTCGGTTTCTGCAGTTTTTTTGTTGTTAATTTTTATTATCATATTCAACTGGAGTCCGAAAAACAACAAAAATTTAAGGCAATTTAAGATACCGCCAACATCTTAACCTCGTGTCATCCGTCTAGAACAGAGGTTTCCAAACTTATTTCATGAACCGCCCATTTTGAAAATCAGTAATTTCATAGAGCCCCTCCCCGTTTTTTCTCGTTAAAATCTCAATGATAACATATTTGTCTCGCCTGGAGCTTCAGTTGAAGCTTTGTTAATGTACGGAGACATTTCGATTGATTCTATCTGGTGTTCGAAATAAGTAGGTAACTTTTACTTTTTAAAGCTTAATTTCAAAGCAATTGTCGTAAACAGTTTTGAAATTTATCGTTTTAACATTTTAATTAAAATTTAATATTCAATAAGACTTATGTAGATATTTTATTACTAATAACTCAGTAAGTATAATTATATACTATAGAATTTTTACTTAATTCTATGCGAAATCTATGAATTTTGGATCAGCCATTTTGAGATGAAAATAAAACATCTATTAAAGCTTTGAAACCAGCAATCCAAATTTAATAAAATTCGATATTTATTTACAAACACTTAAACGATAAGTCTAAAGTCTCCAAAACCTGTGTATGTATAAAAAAAAGTAATAAATGAGGAGGAGGCTGGACGTGTTTGTAAGGACGCAATGATATGTACGTATAACTGTATGGTCGTTCTAGTCATAGTTTAATATTTTATTTCCTTGTATCTTTTATTTTTATTATTTTTATATATTATTATTTTTATTATATATTTAACACTGTTATTTCAACCCTTTTGCCCTTATTTCCGCCAAATTATGTGAATGCCTCCAATGCCTATCTTCAAAAAGCGGACGGTAAACATGTCGGTACTTGACAGTGTCAATCTGACAGCAGGAATAGTTAAGGCGGTGGATCCCGCGCAAGTTGCTTCACAGCATTTTGCCTCTGTGGTTTTGTTGGTGGCGACCTATTTAACTAGTGCTCACCTCTCAAGAGCTGCCTGGCAGGGAGGCAGATGGTCTATACCACTCAGCAGACTCGAACCGTCACAGGGAAAATGTTTCTCCATTGTTTTATAATTTATCATATTTATTATTTTTTTAGATATCATTAACTAACGGCTGGCTTCGTATCAATATAAATGCTTTATCTATTAGAAGAAACCGCATCAAAATCCGTTGCGTAGTTTGAAAGATTTAAGTATACAAAGGGACATCGGGACAGAGAACGCGACTTTGTTTTATACTATGTAGTGACATGTTTAGAAAAAAAAAACGTTTGGAATACCTACTTAAGTGTATTTATTTATTGTCCGTGATGCCGTTCACTGTTTCATCACAGATTTCAATAAAGGGGCGGCTGGTGGAAAAAAAAATTGTTTGTTACCCTGAATTAAAAAAAAATATTCGATTGCTCTCTAATATTAATAACGAATCATGTGTTTCATACAAGAACTAAAATAACTATACCTACTATACTATAGTATACTACTATATATACCTACCTATGTATACCTACTATACTATAGTATAGTAGTTATATTTATTATAGTGTAGTATAGTATACTAGGTAACTTTTGTGTGGTTACGATAAAACTTATCTTATCTCTTAATCTTAATATATAAAATTCTCTTGTCACGGTGTGCGTGATTGAACTCCTCCGAAACGGCTTGACCAATTCTCATGAAATTTTGTGAGAATATTAAGTAGGTCTGAGAATCGACCAACATCTATTTTTCATACCCCTAAGTGATGAGGGTTTTATAATATTTTTTAATTTATTTATTTATTTAATTATATTATTAAAATTATATTTTTTTTTCTAAAATCACATTAAAATATAGCAGAACAACGTCTGCCGGGCCAGTTAGTTTGTAAATAAAATTTGAAGCTCTCTGTGGTCTAGCGGTCGGGTGTTGAACTTGACTTCAAGAGCCAGGACCTCATTCGAATCGATCTCCGGTTCGGGCAATAAAAAGAAAATGAGTTTTTTTTATTTTTTTTTATAAAAACGTTTCCAGGGATTGGATATGCGCCCAGGTGACGAAAGGTTTTCCGCCTATTGCATTGTGGGACTGGGTGTCTTCGGCTAGTCGTGTGTGCCCTTATTGTACCTTTGCTTGTATCCTTAAGGCGTGAAGATACAAAAAAAATTAAGGAGATGTGATGACACAAGTAAATTTTGTTTATGTAAAAAAATTGTAACTTTTGTAAACTATTCTATTGTTCGTTTTGGCTTAGTATTATTGTTATCCAATTTATAACAACAGTAGTTTTAAAATTTCGAATGTAAATTTATTAAAGACATTAGAAATCAATTCTAAGCTCATCGATTAAATACTGACTTAAGATGTTATTAAAAAAATTCATAAGCCATAAGCAGAGTTTTAATTATTTTAAAATTGAGGTAAAAATGCGAAAGTTTGAGTGAAAAGCTAGTTTGAAGTGCGGTTGCTAGCTCGATGCGGTTTTTTTTATTTGAAAGCTGACGTGATCGATGTGGGTTTTAATTACTATTTTCTGGCCATGTTTTGTTGAGGTCTATTGTTTTTTTTAATTCAATGTTAAAGTATTACGTAATTAATGACATAGGTACCTAAGTGGAGAATAAGAACAGGGAAAATTCACTAAGACCAAAGTAAAGAATTACTTAAAATTTTCAGGAGAAAGTTTTTAATGAAAAATTTTGTAATAAACGTAACAAAGTTACTATCCGTATTACCTATTTACCCCACTTGTTATAATATGTGACAAGTACCTATTTCTACATTTGCATAACAAAGCTATCAAGTACTTAGGTAAAAGTACGTAATAATGGCTATGTCTGGACCTGTGCTCTTTCCTTTGCAGGTTGCGTTTATACTCTACTAATATTATAAATGTGAAAGTTTGTGAGAATCGCTGGATATTTGTTACTCTTTCACATATAAACTACAAAACGGATTTAGGTGAAACATTGCAGGAACATAGTTCATGAATCAGAATGACACATTTTTTATAAAAGAGGAGGCAAACAAACTAGTGGGTCATCTGATGGAAAATGATTATCGCTGCCCATGGACATACGCAACACCAGTAGTATCACAGATGCGTTGCTGACCTTTAACACCATCGTTGAATATAGCTACAATTCATAAGAAATATGCCTTAGCATGCAGTCGAAGCTGCTAGTGGAAGCTATATTTTATAAAATACAATCATTAGAAAAATGGGAGGTATGTGGATACAACGCAAGCGAAGACCTTAGAACGAGTAGCGACTAGCGACCACAGCGCACGCCGCGCGCACACGCTAACCCTGTGCCCGCGACTGTGAGCTGGCGTGAAATACTTCATGCGTTCTTTTTAAAAAGTGGCGGGATATAAAATTGAAATATCAAATTTTAATGAAAATGATTAGACTTATCAAGTACTGTTAGATCAAAAGCAAAAATATAACATTAATTACCTAATTATAAAACGAAGATTTGAAAGGCAATTTCAGACTTCAATAACAAAATATAAAATACCTGCCTATATTTTTTTTTAAATAATAGTTTTACTAGTTAGGTTTATTCAAAAGTTTTGAGGAATGTCGCATAAATGTAGCCCATACGTAGCTGATTCGAAGGTGTCTTAGAGCATGGCATTTGACGCCATATAAACTGAAAATTGACATATAAAATGTCTGGAAAGCGCAATTAAAAGTCATATTTGCGGACATAGCCAATTTACTTTTTTATTTTCTTGATGTTTGTGATTACTACGTGGTAATTCGCTATACAGTAGCCCGCCAGGGTTGTTGCCACCGCCTTACATATTACTGCCGCCATACCATTAGATACTCGTAGTTATCGCAATTGTAGAGTTTATACCGATATGCTTGCACGCATGGCTTAAGATCCCAACCTAAGGATAGCGTCATAACGGTAACGGTAACATCTGTCAAACATAAGTAGATACTTACCTAGTATTACTAACTCAGTGGTTTTGGTGTCAATATGCGATAGTCAAGGTGCCATCTGCTTGCTGGAAATTAGAAACATAAACATATATGACCTGTAGTAACTTGATGCAAACTTCAACTTGACTAATGGCAAATGCTAACGCGACTGCCAAACATTTAAAGAAAAAAAGTGTCTATGTTGAATTGTTAACAAATGATTTGTTTACTTAGATTATTGCCAACTAATTAATTCCTCAAACATCGAATTAAGTTCTTGTTATTACACACGCTAATAATTCTCGAAATAGATTATCACGACAATTCGTGGCGACGCGTAATAATGTCGTGCTAGCGTTGCGGTCGCTTCGACGAACGTACGGGTTAACCAAAAATCGTGCTTTGCATCGCAAAATTAACAAATCATAAAAAAAAACTAGTAAATGTCTTTGCGTTCGTTTAACCACAAAATTAGCAAATAAAAAAATAGTGAAATACGATCGTATCACCGCAGGCGTAGGCAGACAAATAACTAGGTTACAACTAGCTGAGGGTACTATTGACAGTCAATTTCCGAGTTGCCAATCGATTTTAATTTACGGTTTATCTCTTCATAAGAGCTGTACATAAGTTGGGAGAAAAAGTCTAAACCTTTCTCATTTTAAGCAGCAGTTCGGTTCGGTTTCTAAGCCAAACTCAAGTAAGTACTGGGCAGAGATCAAATGTAAATTAAAATTGAGTGGCGTTTCGAAAACTGAGCGTAAGTCTCACAATGTGATTAATTTAAACATGATAAACCTTTCGACAACCGGGCACAAATTGAAACCGGGTTCTATGTTTGTTTGTAGTAACCTGTCAATAATATGTCTATGCATAGAAAATTTAAAAAAAAACATCATGTATGTTTTTTTATGTATAAGATTTTGAGTTAACCACATGTAGTCAATACCAACGCTGTACATAATGTAGACCACATAGGGGAGTAACAAATGAAAATTGCTAAAAGACGTAGGTCGTTCGTTTACATCCCATATTACAAGTAAGAATATTTTGTTATTACCGGGATAAGATGATGCTATAAAAGAAATAGACGCCTGCTAGTGGTAATCTAGTACATAATTAATGTCACTGACTCACTCGATTTCAATAATAACCTATGTCTTTAGAATGTAAAAATGGATAAGTATCCGTAGGTACGCATATTTTACTTATATTATGTTAGTCTATAGTTTCGAACATCGCGTGAGAGTTCAAATTATAATGCGGCATGCCTACGATCTTGAGGTTTCCCTTTGAAATAGAGAATTTATCTCCGATGGGTCGGCAAATTGTGTAAGATACCTACCTACTTACTAGTATGTAAGTAGTTGATTAGTAATCAAGAATACCTACACTTGCGCACTGTTTCACTTTTACAGAACGTCTCTAATGATCAAGCTGGCCCATTTGTCTCCTTTTCTATAAAAAAAACGGTATTTCAATTTTAAAAAGATGAGGTACGCAAAATTCGTAATCAAAACGCAAAATATTAACTTTTATGTATCGACAAATTGATAAATCTGCAACTGCACCCACTAACAAAATTACTGTTTTTCGAACGGAGATTAAAATCCACACAATCAAACAATATTGTGCTGCATGAAATTCTTTTGTTTAGCAATGTTGTTACGAATGATTTTACTTTAAAACGCAAAAAGTAATGGTATAGTGAATGAAACAGAACGTAAAAGTTTTAATTTGTCAGCTTTCTGCTGTCACTGTCAGTGTCACCGCAAAAGGGAGACGTCGTCAATATTTTGACGTTTACATTTCTTCGTTTCCAAAAAACAATAAACAATAAATATCCACCTAGGTACTTGGTAA
Source organism: Calephelis virginiensis (assembly GCA_002245475.1). Lineage (NCBI taxonomy): Eukaryota > Metazoa > Arthropoda > Insecta > Lepidoptera > Riodinidae > Calephelis > Calephelis virginiensis. The sequence continues at coordinate 361,478 of NJDC01001643.1, read as the reverse complement.
TCTAATTTCTGTGGCTCATGTAAATATTTCAATATGTCGGGTCCAACAGAGCTAAGTTTTGAAGAAATACTGAAGTTCATGCTAGCGCACAATGGCAAAGTAACAAATCATGAGTTAGTAAAACACTTCAAAGTGTTTTTGACGAATCCCGATATGCGAGGTAAAGTAAAATGTATTTGATTTATCAATTTAAATAATAGTTTCTAAGTTAGCTTACTTTTTTATCACTTATAACTTAATTTAGATAAATTATATCAAAGTAAACATAACCTTAAAATACTTGACAACGACAAGACTAGCATAAATGATAGGTTGAGATAATCTAATGATAGTCGCAATATATACTTCATGAATCACTTATTTAATGGCGGTTTTGCTTATGCAACATATATCTTTTTTCTACATATAGTGTCTAACACAAATATACAAACCCAATAATAACTGAAATGTTGGGCATCCACACCTATATCAAGTCTAATGACCGCTAGATGGTTCTTAAGTTAGGACTTCTAAATTCCAATGTATTATATTAACTTGTATAAGGACATAGTAAATAACATTTGTTTACAGCACAATAAAAAAACTTAAAAATTATGCCTAAATAAAAATAAATAAATGCACACTCAAAATTAACTAGTTTACTTTAACTTGACATTAACTAGTAGCACAAGTTAATGTCAAGCTTATTTTGATTAAGATATGTTTCTCATCCTGTGTTATCATGTAAAAGAGAAGGTACAAAAATTTAAACTAACAAAGTGAGTGATTACATAATGTAATTCTTCAAGATTTTTGACCCACCCTCACCCCCGGGTAATTTGATGTAACATATTCTGTATCTACTTTCTCCTACCCTCTTTAAATGTTTCATAACACCCCACTGTCCTTTTACACAAAGTCGCACTAGGTATGTTGCTTGAGGCCTACGTTCCAATACGGTAGTAGATTTAATATTATGTAGACATGTCACAAGTGCCTGTTGTAGGTTAAAGTGAAATTAAGATAACTTTGAATTTGAATTTGCTTAAAGTAATGGGAAGTTCCTAAAATGTATGAATTCCTAAGAAGATAACAGTTGCCTAGTTTAATAAAAAACAATATTACATAGTGCATTGTTCCAACTCTCACCTGTCCCTGTAACTAAAACTAACTTTGTTCAAGACCCCCTCCCCTCAAAATGAGTTATATAGGTAATAACTGAACACTCTCTTATCAGTATTAGTCAATTACACTAATAGTACTAATACAATTTACTACTAGAAATAGTTGTACGACTGAGGTGAGAATCCACTACCTGAAACAGTACTAGATATCCTTTTAATGTGTTTTATTTTCCTTGTAGATGAAGCGAGAAATACATTTAAAAAACATGTCAACTCGTTAGCAATAATAAAGACACAAAATAATGAAAAATGGTTGATTTTAAAGAAAAAATATATGACTAGTAAAGAAAATGACGGACCAAGTGAAGTAAAAGCTCCAGAGCCAGAAAACATTCCTATTGTAGAAAATATGCCTGAGGAACAACCGCCAGCTAGACCTCCCCTCCCTTTACAACTTAATCAAGACTTTGGCATATTAGCAAATATAATACAAGACAATACACCTGTTAGTCCCGTTCAGACAACATACGAATCAAAGGAAAACTTAACATTGCAAGATGATACTCCTCCAAAACTTCATCCAAGAAGAAAATCATCTGCTGATAAATCATTGACTGAAAAAAGATCTAGTATAACATCTAATTGTGAGTTGTCTAAAACAAATGATTCGGAACCTACATTAACTTCGTCAAGGAGTGAAAGCATGCTGATTGATAGTGAACAGAAGATATCAGTTAAAGAAAGAAAACAAATGTTCAACCGGATGGCTTCAGAGAGTGATGTTTTGAAAACTCAGAAGGTGAACCTCAATACATCGGTAAGTGTACTTAAATATTTCATTTATACAATACATTGTTATTATTGCATTAACCCACTAGTAGCTTGAAGCTGTTGTGTGTGTTTTAATATAGTAAAAAATATGAAATCTTAGTACTGTTGTTGAAAATGTTATGAACTCGTGGATTTAAAATCAATGATTAAATTTGATCTTAACAAATTTGATTTATTCACAAGTTTCACAGTTTGGTTACAATTAAGAATTATAACCAATGATTAAATTGGATCCCTTAAATTTGTTAACAAGTTTCACCAGGATTTGAGGCCTAATGTGCAAGTCTACCAGTAGCAGGTAAACTTGCACTTTGCACTATCTAAATGGGACTGGATAGTGCCAAACAGTTATGTGTTCATCTTGGTATTAAGTATTCTTTTCCCTAACAATATTTTAGGATTTGGCCAAAAACTTGTTACCTGTTCTTTATATAACAAGTGTAAAATGTCTGAGATTATGTATTAAATAAATTTAACTTTACACTGCACAAGCACTTTGCATATTTTCTAAATGTTTCCATGTTATTATTAAGAGTCTCTGTTATCTCGAAGTAGTATCACTAAAGTAATTAGAGAATATTACTCAGGTCAGTCATGGAGTCTATATGAAAGGTAATACCTCTAAAACTTTTTAATGAGCTTTCTGAGCCCCCTAATTTGTGGATAGTAATACTTTATTTATCTCAAAGGCTAACAATGCATCCGTAAAGCTCTTGGTGTTATGGATGTTAGCGGATTGTCATTTGTCTTCTCATATATACCTATAGTAAAATGTATGTTAAGCCGTTTGTTGGGATAAAACTAGAAAAGATAAATATTTTTAAGTTTAAAATCATAGTTCCATATTTATTATTTATACGGTCTTAATAAAGCTTACCAATTTTTTTATTACTTTATGGAGTAGGTAGCTCTGTATGAATCAGATCTGTCACATGTCTTTATTATTATTATTATTATTTATTATTATATATATTATATTTTTGTTACCTACAAAACCAAATGAATAATGTTTTGGTATAAATAGATGTTTCTTTTAAGGATTGATGATGATTTCTTGGTGAAATGTGCATATCATGCTCCATTATATCTATAGAAAAAAGTACAGGAAAAAATTGTGATGGAGCTATGTCCTCTTGTACATAAAAATGAATTTCAATCCCTTGGTAATCTCAACACTCGTGAACAGATGAACCAATTTTGTTAATTATTTTGTGCTGTATTTGTTAATGTCAGGAGTGGGTTCTTAAAAAAATAATAGGATAGGATGTCTGTTGGGTTCCAGCTTATAGCAATATATTTCAGAAAATTGTAATTAATAGTATACTAGATTCTTCTAACACCAGAACATTTATTCCCTCATCACTATTGATGTAAAAAACCCAAAATGCATAATCTCGAACAAAAGTGATGTTCAAAAGTCACTAACTGGAAATAGTTATGACGAAAACTTAGGTTTTCGCATATCCAACATTATGGGCTAGATTTCAAGTTGCCTTTTCAATGTAAATTACTTACGTATGCAAAGATGCCTGAGACGACTCGATTAAGAGGAGCGCACAATTTCAAATAGTGGATTCCTAGCGGACATTTTTGAGGTCTGAGGAGGTTTTGAGGAGGCATTTTGGGTTTTTTCAATCAATGCTCGTTACATAAAAATTACTGCATCAGTTTTGATCAAGTTTCACTGTTTGAAGTGCAGTAGCTTAATTTAAAAAAAAAGCGTTAAACTTAGGTTGTGACGACCCCACTGCCTACTTTTGATAAATTAGTAATACTAGTTACTTGTTTGTTTTATGGTGAAGTCAGTCATAACTAGTAGAACCTTGTTGCTTTTTTTAGTATTTATATATATGATAAAGTAAAGTTTGAGGATTTTAACCTCGGTCGAAGAGTCAGTAAAAAAGAAACGGGGGTTGCACTCCGAGAGTGCCGACAGAAGTGAAAACTTGAATATTAATGTTGTGAATTTTTGATATTTTGGAATGGTTAGGAAATAATTTTGCATGAATTGCTTTAATTATCAGTATAAAAGTACTATCAATTATGTGGTAAAATACAATATTCATTTATTGCGTTATCGTACACAAACATGATAACATTCGCGCAAGTGCCCTGCGTCGTCTTATTCGCGCAAGCGCCCTGCGCCGTATTCTTTCTATCTTTAGGTTTTGGCTTATACGTTAGTATTTTGCCATTGGTCAAGTAGGAATTTGCATGTATGAGATTTGGCGGCAACGAGGAAATACACGATACGCTAATTTCTTCGTGATTATTTCATTTGTGCACTTTCACTGAACAAATTGTACAAATTGCCACCAAAATTGACTAATTTCATTCAATATCAACACGAAATTCAATAATTATAAAATCTTTTCTCTCGATGGCGCCAAAACTCCTGCGCCGTCTTACGAATTTTCGATCTGTCGATCTGACGCGAGTTTAGAAGTTTTTACCCATTCCAAAAAAGTGCGCATCGCCGCTAAAGAAGTTTTCACTTCAATAAAGTCTCTGTCACATGTCGTGGCGTTTCTGCCATTTTACTAAGTAACCTTCAAAAGCATGTTTGTTCTGTTGAAAGTCAGTTAAAATTAAATGAAAATGTTTTCTTGCGGTTTACATGTGTGTTTACAAGTTGTCACAAAAAATATTTTACCATGCCAACACATTCTGTCACGTTGTGGTGTACAAATATCTTAATATTTAAAGAAACAACATATTTATCACCTCTGCTCAAGTGTTCCGGTGTGGATCTAGACTATATGAGAACCTACGACGGTTCCATTTTCCAGTCGGTAAACCCGGAAATGCTTTATGATTTTCTAAAAAACATCGTTACCCGAATTTGGATGCTTGCCCGGTTGTCTACCTATCGTACTGCGTGGCTTAGTACTTTCGTCTAATGGTGAGTGCCCTGGTTGCTCTGTCTCTCTTTTCGGGGATACGAGTGTGAAGATACTGGTTCATGTTATTTAAACTCTTTGTAAAACCTGCAGCACCGCAGAACAATAGCTCGTGAGAGGTCACGGCTGCTAATAACTTGAATAAGTAAGTAGCAGATTCTTGCGACGAGTCTTTCAAATTCATATTAACAACTTACAAATTCTAGCATAACGTCAGTGCTTCCCACTGTCTTTTAATTTGAAGTTTGGGTGTTGTCAATTTTACCCAGTGCTAAAAAAAAAGTATCTTCACGCCCATATCCCCGAAGAGCTAGGCAGAGGTACAACCAAGGCACCCACGACTAGCCGAAGACACTAAAGGCTTCACACACGGCAGCTATAATGTACAATAATACACATTACATCCCGGGATGTACAGCTTTACATTACATCTATGTATCACACACACAACAGGTATTGTAATGTATCTTTCTCTTCATTTCATTAGCATACGCGCCGATTGACGCACTTTTTAGACATTGATCTGTAATACAGGTTGTTCTTATTCTTATATTATATTTACATGGACCCGTCTAGTTACTTACAGTTAGATTTACTAGATAGTTAATTAGAAGATGATTCGCATTGTAACTTTGATGTACGTATTGCCACATGTGCCAAAAACAGAAAATTGAAAAATGGAAGGGAATAGACAGACTGTTTGTACAAGTTTGGTTTGTACCTACACAGTACACCGGACAAATGCCAAAAAATGGGTTCTATCCTCTTGGAGATGGAACGCTAACGAAACCCTTTATGTGGTGTCTCTGTCTGTAACAGCAATTTTTTGAACATCCTGTTCGTAAGGAAATGTATTGAGATGTATCGAAATGTATCGAGATGTATCGGAATGTAAATGTATATTTTGGTATCTTTCTGCAACTTTAGATACGAAGATGTAAAAATGTACTTTATAACTATCGTGTGTGGTCTCCTGACGATTTCTATAGAAAGATGTAATGAGATGTATCGTGCTGTGATGTATATTTTTACATTATAGCTGCCGTGTGTGAAATGCTTAAATCCTACAATGTGATAAGTGGCAAGCCTATCGCCAACCGGGCACCTTTCCATTCCCGAGCAACATTTTTTTATTAGAAAATTGGAAAAATCCAAT
>NJDC01001643.1:324083-355421 GCA_002245475.1 Calephelis virginiensis | reverse complement strand
CGGTTGTTTGCGGTTCCCGCGGAAGCGGTCACCCGCCCGCAGGATCGTGCAAGTTTGCGAGCGATGATTTCAACCGTAACGGTTATATGACCGCACAAATTAGCGGTATCGTGAGTTTTGAAATAAAACCGCAGTTCCGCGACCGCCGCAGGCGCGGGTAAAAACAGCTCCATGAGTTCTTAGTTTTAAGCTCTGTAAGTGAAGAATTAACTGACATTATTGGAGAAATCAACTGACAGGACAGCTATGCACCTGTACGCAGCCACGAAGCAGTTCGTATTTTTAACCGGCACCAATAAAAGAGGAGGTTCTCAATTCGACGGTTTTTTTGTTCGATAATTTGTTACACGATTACTGCGGCAATAGGCAACCGATTTTGATGGTTCTTTTTAGTAATATTTGTCATGATTCCGAGGTGGTCTCAGATTAATTTTATCATGGTCCGACTGATGGTTGACATAAATGATGAGGTTGTCAAGATAAGTGTAAAATTTATATATTGTTAAATATAACTCAAAAACTGCTAGTAGAATGTTCATGAACGCTATGTGGGACCAATTCGGAACCATTTGTTATTATTCGAAAAAAATACTGTCGAATCGCGACGTGGCACCCAATGAAATGATTGGAGTCGGTTTTCGCAGTTTTACTGCGCTTAATTATATATCTTTTGTTAATAAGACATTTAGGCTAGACGCCCAAAATGTTCTGATTCGTCCTCACGTATATCTTAAACTAGACATTTGAAAAATAAAAAGTTATAAGTTTTTATGTGTCCTAATAGTTCACAAACTTCTTTAAATAAGTGTGGAAACTGAAACACGTTTATATAAATTTGACTCAATAAATAAAAAAAATCGTGAACCTACAACGTCGACGTCAACAAGTGTGTTTTTACACACTTGTTGACGTCTTTGAAAGTAATTAATTACATTAGTGTCTATTGAAGATATGTTCACAAAAATATGTGGACTGTCCCAAAAAAAACTGCGCTTATACTTAACTGAAAGGATTTACCTTTTAGTTAAGTATAACGTCCCATGAGGTTCGAATCCCGGGTCGGCCAACAAAAAGAAAATTGGATTTTTCCAATTTTCTAGTTAAAATAAAAACGTTGGTCGGGATTGGAAATGTGCCCGGTTGGCGATAGGCTTGCCACCTATCACATTGTGGGACTTAGTATCTTCGGCTAGTCGTGGGTGCCCTGGTTGTGCCTCTGCCTACCTCTTCGGGGATATGGGCGTGAAGATACCTTTATATTATCGTTAAACAAGCAGGCGAGCACACTGTTGATGTATCCTTGCAAACATAGTGATAATGTATTTTATGAAAACTTATTTTCGGTTTAAGAAAAATTTGGCTCTCATACTTAGTTCAAAGGGTTTATTGGATTTCCCACATTTTCTTTGTTAATTAAATCGAGGTACAAGTTTTAATGCTTCTGTAACACAGACTATAATATCAACTGAAACCTTAGAGTACTTCAGTATAAGCTTATTGACAAGACGGTAGACGTATTTTGGAGTAAGTATTAAATTCAAAAAATACCAAAATTTAAATTATTGTAACATTCGGACGTGATATATTTTCCAATACGAATCTTACTTTTAACGCTATATTATGAAACATCGGTCTGTATCCTATAAATTCAAAAGCTATCACATGATTATTTATTATTATTTTTTTTTGAAATAATTGTAAATTGTACCCGGGGAGACCAAGGCTGACATTCCACGATCAGATCACTCGGATATTGTCCGAGGGTGGTGTCAAGAGTCTCCGAAACCGACGTATTTGTAGAAAAAGGGTAATGAATGTGAACGAAGCTACAGGTTTGTCAGGATCGTGAGGTCTGGATCTCCGATACTCTCTGCCAACACTGTATACCAACACCGGGACTTGGCGTGAAGATCTGTATGTTTGTTTAAAAAAATTTTTTTTAATTAGTTATTTTGAATAACATACAATTTTTGAATCACTGGCCACTAGTTAGGCAAGTGTGTTAAATAAAGTTCACCAACGAGGCTTCACACTGTATTTTTAAAAAAATAATCCAAACCCGATTCTTTTTGACTGAATGTATACCTTAAGCTTTTTATCAAACACATTGAAAGTTATCGCAAAATTGAAAATTACCTTTCGCGTAAAAACAGACTCGAAGCTGTCGTTCCATTTTCTGCACCCCGCCCGCTAGCTTACGATTGCAATGAAAGTCGCGCGTTTTGGTAGCTGAATATTTACTTTAATATATCCAATTTCATTGCTTTTTGCTGTTGCATGGATTTTGTCTCAACTATATAGTTCTCTGGTTTCGTTTCACGCAGTGATTATGTAAACTATATTTTTAATTTAAACTTTGTCATCCGAGCAAAGTCGGGCTAGGTCCTTAGTAAAACATAAATCTTAGTAAATTCACTTTTTGAAACTCCGTCTGAATATTTCGTTCCCGTAATAAACTCGTTTATTACAACTTATAAATAATTTAATACAAAAAACTAAAATTGTCTTGTTTTATACCAAAAGATCTTGTTATTTCATTATGGTAACAATGTTGCGACTGAAATATGGTTTATTGCGATGAAATTCCTCATTGTTAAATTATTTTACGAGTTGGTTTTATCTATAATTATGTGAATAATGTTATAATGATTAGATATACCATTTGTACACAGTGACACAGTAGGTTCACCATGATGTCCATAAACAATTCATTATCTTGATGGACATTTATACCATACAGTATTTGTTGCCCGCAAAAGCTATCCGTAAATTACTAAAATAAAACTATGAATAACATTATCTATACCAATAAAACTGTTTTGAATAATAAAATGTTGCGATGTGGTCGGAGCGAACCTCGCTTCGACACCTGGTGGGACTAATTGAATTGTAAAACCTTCGTCATGACCCTTCGGCGGTCAAAATAACTTCATGATTATTATCGCTAGTAAACTCTCCCAATCGTATTAATATCAAGTGCGGGTCTACGTTGATGCACCTTTCACGGCTTTTTTTGTTGAAAAATCCACATCGGACAGGAGTTGAACTGGTACCCTTTGTCTTTGGCTAATTTTCAATAAAAAAATTTAAATTAAATCAATTTTCAAAAATGCAAAAATTCGTTAGACAATGACATTAAATTATCTTAACGCACCTGGCTCGGTTAAAAAAATCCGCCTCGCTCCAGCTTCCACAGTGTTAGTGCTCTACCTTGTCGAGTTCCGGTCTAAATTTACTCATACGAGATTCTTGATAACCCACCCTCACGTTGGCAACATACAGTACCCCATTTGATGTGCATATCTTATCGTCATAAAATGTTTGTATTTGTCAATATCGTTTTCCAGTTAATACAGCAGGGTAGTTGGTAAATTTACTTACGTAAGAGGATTGTTGTCCTAATCTCAAGTTGGCAACGCACTCACCATCATTGGTCTGTTCCTATGCCTTCCAATTCCATAAAAAAATGACAAATTGAGGTCGTTACATGATCATAAACATTATGCATAATCCCACATGAACTCGTCACTACACCCAGTGGGCACATTAAAAATATTAACCGAGCGGGGCTGCCATGCGAAAACAAAAAAATATACTATAAATAATTTCAGCTCATAAAAAGGACACCCCCGGCGAGGGTAGCTTACAACGAAACCAACAAAAGCACCTAATGACAAATATTAGGTCGCGATGCGTACGCCTCTACGTACCTAATGGACTTCACAATTGCCAAACACGACGTACTCCATGTCGTATCCTATTAAGAGCAGGTACGAGAGCTTTAAACTCTCTGAAAGCTTGTATCTGTTTGCTGGAATTAACTTTTAACGATTTGATGCTTTTTGTTGCTAATATTTTCGTGAATTGAAATTGAAGTGCACTAGAATATGGACAGATAAAAGGCATGAAAAATACCAAAATGTGATTTCTCCGTTGTTTGGTCTATGTAAATCATTTTTAGTAATTTTGTAGCGTTGTTAATTTTTGCGTTTTATGTGTTAAATGTAAATGAAAATCAATTTAATTTGTTGCCAAAAACCCATCATAATAACATCTTTGTCAAAATTTGGAAAATTGAAGGTTAAAAAAGTATCTTCTCACCCGTGTTCCAGAATAGTAGGCAGAGGTACCCACGACTTGGCAAGGGCACTAAGTTCGACAGTGTGACAGGTCTCAAACCTATTATTGCTTACCGGACACATATGTTATACCGAGAAAGGTTTCCTTTATTATTTTTTCTTATTTATACATTAATAATTAATATTTAATTAAAATAATATTTATTTCTTTAAAAAATGTTTTATTTTTGTTGCTTGACCTAGTAATCGAAACCGGGACCTCATGAAGTCAACTCTAACACCAGTCGAGTTAGAATACAGAGACAATAGTAGGCCTTAAGGTTAAAGTTCAAAGTATTCAGTACGGAACGGATATGAGTTGAAAATGTACGTAAAGGTTGAATGTTTTAAAAACCAGAACCGGCAGCCTCAAACTATAAGTAATTCGTGAAAGTGTACAAGTGTCTTAATCTTAACAAAAACATGCAATGAAATTACACCAAATGCCGACGATGGAAATCTCAAAACGTTATTACTTGTAAAACATTAGTATCACCATTAGTTCCATCAAGTCCAAAGCACAATAGTTATCCCGCCCACCATCAATTCATTCATCACGATGGATCGCGAGATCCATCTCATTGTAAAATTACATGTGTATGTCAGTATTATATCTGCCATATATCCGCTACACTGTCACAAAACATTGCGACATATAATCCATAACAACAATTAGTGCGTCAGATACAAGCTTCAAACACGATTGACACGAGACTCCGAGTGACGCGGAAGCTAATAAATTATAAAGCAACAATCCGTTCTTGACTAATACGCCATACTGCCACCCGCCTAAAATCCTGACGCATAAATCAACACGGAAATAGATTGTTGACGCATGCTTCCGTCCATCAATTGAAAAAATTAATCTACAAAGACTTTAGTGCAGTTCTTTTTCACTGCGCTATAAAAATATCTAGGAGTATCAAACTTCCTTTCGGCGGTTGTGAAGTTTGTCTTTGTTTTTTTTGTTACAAGAGAGTTTTTATTATTGCGTCATCGTGATATCGTCGCGTTTTGCGTTTTTTTTAAAATTGTACTTGCATAATTTTAACATTTTTGTGTTTGTATCTCTGGCATTGTAACTTCTAAACGAATGGACCTATTTCAATGTAGATTATTTCATATGAAAGCTGACTTGATCGAAACGGTTCTTAGCTGAATTACGAATAGATTATGTGGGGTTTATTGAAAAAAAATAATTTTATGAACATGGTTGCCCCGGATGCGATAAGTGCCCGAATGGTGACAGGTTTCCCACATATCACATTTTCGGACTTAATATCTTCAACTAGTCGAGAGTGTCCTGGTTGCACCGCAGCCTGCTACTTCGGGGATACGGGTGTGACATTATTTCTTAGAGTAATCTATACATACGAGTACTTTCCAGGTTTTTTAATTGATTTTTATTACAAATAATTATCAAGTGTTTCTGTTCTAAAAAATATTGTCTAGGGCTAATAACTAAATAATAATAATGCACTAAATAAAAATAAATCATTACCTAAAATTTGTCGATAAATCGCGTTAAATAGAAGTAATTTTTTTTTTGGTAATTTGCACGGATTGATTTAAATCCAAAGTAAACAAATTGTATAACGTAGGTGATTTTTGCCTTTAGGTACAGTCGAGAATTGAACCTAAGCTTCGTATATAATCAGCGTTTTCCTTCTTTCCATTTTGTTACGGGTTATTCCTTAAATGTGCTTCGGGCTACAACTTAATTTTTAATTTTAATTATTATGAACAGTCGCCAAAGTGCCGTTATCTTGACGTTGATCGATGAAAAATTGTTATCATTTCTGAGATATATTAATTAACTTTAGTTAATTAAAAGTTATAAAGAACACCAAGTGTGTGAAAAAGAAATGTGTGTCAGTAATATACCTTAATAGCAAACACTGACGTTAACGTGATAGAGACAAAATGGCGTCATATTACCCAGTCTATTCAAGGGTTCTGCTTATGCAATAAAAAGAAGTGGAAACTGAAAAGAGCGTCTGATTTGTCTTGCATATTGGGTACAGATATGCGTTTTCATTATGTTGGTCCTGGACCTCTGCGTAGAATAGACCACCTGAATATCTGCCAGGTAGCTCGTAAGAGGTTACATGGATCATTACCAACAAGGACCACTGGTGGTGTAGTGCTGTCTAGGAACCTCCCATCGTAGGGAGCCACTGCCTAACCTATTCTTGCCATAATGTCTTCGTCGTGTTCCGGTTCGAAGCGTAGGGTACCAGATAGGTTTGCACAAGATACCTAACATCTCGGCCACAGGACAGCGATGCACCTATATCTAGTATCTATAGGCTACTGTTGTTTGTCTCTTACCGTCGGGAGAGTCAAGTGCTTCTTCGCTGGCTAGTGCCAAAAAAGCAAAGTATGTAAGGGAATAGTAGAAGTTGGTAGTTACTAGTAGATGGGTACCTCGAACTTTTTTTGAAGTTGTATTTCTTTAGGCGCGTTATAAAAAAAGAGTTACATTTTAAGATCCCTCACACAAAAGTCACAGAAGTTTTAAGATGGTAACAAAGTGACACCATGAAGTTCTGCTTCAGGAACATGTTTCTACATTCAGACACGTGATTTAGTTATATACAATTGCGATTTATATATTTTTCGTAACCGATTTTTTTTATTATTTTTTCAAGTGGATATCTCACACGCATCCATTTTTATGAGGTATGCTAGCGAACAAGCACACGTCTCTCATGGTAAGAGACAACGGTCGTTTATAGACACCATAGATGTTATGTGTCGCTGTGCTGTACCAGTGTGTTAGGCTAATTGTAGAAGTCTACTGGTAGTTTACTCTCCAAACCGGACCGTTGTCGTTGTGCTGATGGAAATAATTAACTCGTTGGATCCTTACCCGGACGAATTTCACAGAGCACTCTACCGTAAGTGGTCCTGTTGGCTTTGACCCATTACACCAAAGCTCGCCTCTTACGAGATGTCTAGCAGGAAGACAGATGGTCTATTCTACACAGAAGACCCCTGACCATTGCTCGAAAATCCGTAATTTTATTATAAATGGAATTTGTCGTTTATTCACGGCGCGATGAGTGATCCTATAGTATAATGTGATAAAACTGGAGAGTGATAAAGACCCAACTAGCAAAATTTGATCTTACAGATGTCCTTAGAGTAAACATTTTCACTCTTAGGACATACTTACAAACCGCTATAAGTGTCGATTTAGGCGCATATTATAAGAGAATTCTTACTTATAGCTATCTTACAACACTGTTATTAGGAGTAACTTAACACTTACAATGATCTTGTTATTGCCGTTGTATAACTAAAATAACTTACAATGGTGTTATAGTGGTTTTGTTTAAGGCAAATTAGACTTAGAGCGCTCTTTCAAGTGTCCTTTTAGGAGCAATTAGACTTGCAGCGCTCTTGCAACTACTTCTTTAGGTGTTACACTCTGGATTTGCATTTGTATTGCTCTCTGGAATTTCATTATCAGAGTATTTAACGGTCGAAAGGAGACTGAATCAACAAGCACTGGTGTTATAAAAAAAAGACGAAGTCATAACATTTATTATTTATACTTTTATTGATATTTACAAGTTTCCGTACAGATTTATGCATTTACTAGACACGAGTTACTATGTTTTTATAAACTAAAACAACTTGCGAATTACATTTCTTCGAATGATTTGTAAAATTAACTGTTTTATTTTATCGGGTAAACTTTTTAATGTAATTAGTAAATTCGTATCAACATTATTTTTTTGCAAAAATTATAAAAGGACGCCATTACAAGATCACCTAGTATCTTTTAAGATAATCTAAAGAGTATAATCTCTTTTATCACACTCCCTCTTGTAACTTTAAACCCTTTGGTCCTATTGATGACTTGAATAAGGTAATGGTAAGGCTACATGTAAGCCATTTAATAAATTTAGGGTTCCTTTACTTCCTTTTAAAAACCTTTGCATACAAATTATATCTTGTGGTAGGTATAGTTTGATGAGGTGAGGTTAGCTAAATTCCTAAGTAAATCTATTTATATATACACGTGTAGTTAGGTATATGTAATATATAGCTTAGTTTTATTATGTGAGTTTTGTTACACCTGGACAAAGATACTCTTATAACTAAGAACTCGCACCCGCAGCGATGTCGGAACTGCGGTTTTATTTCAAAACTCACGAGATCGCCAATTTGTGCGGTCACAAAGCCGTCGCTGTTGAAATCATCTCTCAAAAACTTGTCGAACGATCCTATGGGCGGACGACCGCTGTCGCGGGAACCGTAAACATCCGCGGGCACTGCGGGTGTAAAACGCATCGTAAAATGTACTCTTACTTTTTTGGATATAATTTTACATTCTATAGAAGCCGCGCGCCCAAAAGCGCTGCGGGCGTGGGTGAAAACCGTTCCGTGAGTTTTTAGACTATAGTGGCCGCGTAATTCCGCGCGGGAAATACTACTCCCTACCTAAGGTGGAGACATAAATTCTGTACTTACTCTGGGCGGCAATAAAAAAAAAACCTCTGATCTGATTAAATGTGTAACAAATACCTATTTGTGATATGACACGTTCTTTGTTTAACCGCCCTTGGTATAGCCCATGTTCCAAGTAATGTACAAAAAAATATTGCACGCCTAATTTTTCTGGTGCCGAAAATGCTACGAATTCGAAACTTAAGACCACTATCCTTCCGGTGAATGTGAATTATGTAAATAAAAATTGAATATTCACAAAAATGTATAATTTTTTGGTAATCCGTTTTATCTGTTTCAAAACTTTCATCGTTATCCGCATTAAATTTAGAATCTGCCAGTTCAAGCTAATTTTTAGAGATGCTTTTTTTGGTTCTGTACGGAACCATCAAATAATTTACAGGCTAAATCATCATTTTCTGGCGTACTAGTGTCACTTTACTGTAGTAACTTCGGTTTCTTTATTGAGTCTGTTAATTTTTATAAACTTTTTTTCTATACCCTTTACATTTCTTAATTTTTTCCGCTACTCAAATTCCGTGTTAATTGTTGCAAATATTTTGCCGCTATTATTTAATAGTAAACCTATAAGTCTTTTATAAAATAAAATATTCTAATAGGGCTATACTATTATGCTTCTACTCTTAAAGTTGACTTGGAAAATACCATTCACACTTACAACCTCTTAGCTTTAAAACAGTTGTATGCAAGAGTTTAGTAAGGATACAAATCTAATAAAACACTTACTACAGACTTTAATAAAATGAATACACTACTAAGATGCTTTTTAAAGTGCAAACAATAATCAAGGGTAATTGTTCTTGGTAAATGCATTTGTAAGATAACTATCTTATAAATGTCTTACAACGATTCCATAAACGTCTCTATAAGAATGTGTATTGAGAGTTATTGTCTTTTTAGCATAAATTGCCTTGATCCTTTTCATCCTTATCATGCCTTTTTAAGATATATTGTCATAGTTAAGACACATATAGATCTGCTATAAGGCTTTAGTTCTTAAATAAGCATATTCCTAAGAGAAAATTGCTAGTTGGGGGCTACCTTTAATCCTGATATCTTCCCGATGTAAACAAACAATACATGGTACAGGGTCAAGTCACAGTACAAAAATGAAACAGTAAGAAATCTACCTGGAAACGTACGAAAGGGCACACACATACAGACATGAGTATCAACAAGGCCCCTAAGAGTATTTCACGGTGCTGCAGCTACTGCAGAGTGCTAGAGTGCGCCAAGACGTAGTTACGATAATACTTGTTTCCGCGAGCTTTTTAAAAATGTCCTGAGCTTAGTCGTTTTTTTGCTGGAGTTAACCGAAGCCATAAGATCACTTACATAATTTGTAAATTACCTTTATTGCGTTTTGATAGATTGATCACTATAGCAATTGCAATAAAAACAACATGACAACCCTATTTCTTCAATGGTGTGTAGGTTTATCAACTGGCTGTCACGGTGAACATCGTTTCACCCGTTCAGTTTGTATAGGAAAAATAATGTTTTGATTTTGCCTAAAATTTTCGAGGTTTTACTCTTCATAAAAACCTTCTGACAATAACTTAAACAACAAAAAAAGAATAAACCAAATCGGTTCAGTCGTTTAGAAGTTATGCGCTTACCAACACATTCAGCAATTCATTTTTATATTGTAGATTAGGCTTAGTCTCCATACTGTAACATATTTGTACTGTGGTGAAGGTATAGCTTTATGCGTGATATTATTTGACATTCAAATGTTGTTTTCAAAAAAGCGTGCCAATGGGTATTCTAAATCATCTCATCAGTATTCATGTTTCGAATCGTATTCATTAAATGCTCGTGACTTATATTCAATTGTTCTTCTACAATTAGATGTTGTCGTATGCCTTAAAATATGCACGTTCAGTAATAACCTTAAAGCTATGTTGATTTAACCGACTCTTGATAAAGGAGGTTCTTGGCTCATGTCTTAGTCTGACCACTCTGTTCGGCCCACACAGCCTGGTGAAGTTGTGAAAACCGAGGTTGGCAACACACTAGTCATTTTCAAAAAAAAAAACTTTGAGTTTATACATAAAAACATAATTTTAAGGAGCCAGAACTTTTTATATATGAATTTGGTTGATTTAACACATACATAAATCGTTATCTTCTCGCCAAATCCCTTGCGTGTTGCGTTAAAATTACTTATTTATTTCATTATTTTTTTGAAAAGGTCATTGTTTCCTATTTTAAAGTGCTACTAATTCACCATTTTATAAAGGCAAGAAAGATACTTCTTCAGTTGACCCGGGAAACGTTCTTATATTAATGTATCACCTAGCAGTCAAAATATACTTTAGGAGTTACGACCTAATCTCGTATTTTTTAACTCTTGAAATTTATCTACTATTGTGTTATTTTAAGCACAAGACATAATAATATCTATAATATAAAATGTTTCTGTACTTGTCTTTGTCACCTAACTCCGAAACGACTGGACCAAGTTGACGGAAATTTTGTATGCATATTTCAATGGCTTCCTGGATGTCTTGAAAACACAAATGTACCTAGTATCTGGCTAACATTATGTCACAAAATGAAGAAGGTACAATGTCCGCCGGGTCAGCAAGTATACATATAAAAATGTTGCATGCCTCTGAAGTATATTTTTGATCACGTCTTGAGTGTCAGAGAAAATAATAAGTGAAAATACCAAGAAAAATTTATGACTTCCGCCGCATGTGTCGTTACTCTCATTAATAATATGTATCTACTATTAAGAAGTTATTAATTTTAAAATAAAATTACGATTTTTATTTTTTAATAGTATTAGGAAATAAACAGACGTAAACTGATGATACTAAATATATTTTAGTGTGGACACCAATGATGACAACTATTCGTTGCCAATCCGAAGCTGTAATGCTATTACTGCTTCACGAGTCAGTTTATAACATATCCTCTCAAATGGCAGCAGCTAAGGGGTAAAAATAATACAACTAGGTAGATAAATGATATGTTAATGACAAGACAGCTGTACTCAAACATTACTTCTAGACTAGTAAGTTGATATCTTGCTTTTATATTGGCTCTACTTAAAGAGTACAAATACATAGATGATATGGGTTCTACCTGAACAGTACAACAAGACAAATGAATTGACAATCGAGCAATGAATTCGGCTCTACTTAAACATTACAAATAGATATATGAGATGTCAAGCGAGCAATGATTTTGGCTCTACCTAAACAATTAACAATCGAGCAATGGTGTTGGCTCTATTTAAACGGTAAAAATAGATAAGTTGTCAATCGAGAAAATTGTTGGCAATCGTACAAGATAGTCGAATAGATAAATGGGCAATGATACAATTTCTACTCAAACACTGCAACTAAACGGATGAGTTGATATGCGACTTATCGAATTAGCTTTTATTTTGGCTTATCTAAACTTATGATCCGATAATAGCTCGTGATTGCACGACTACGCAGATGAGGTGATAAGCAAGCAATGGTGTTGGCTTTACTAAAACAGTACAGCTAATCAGATGAGTTGATAAGTAAGCAATAGGTAATGTTAGCTTTACTTAAACAGTACAACTAAGCAAATGATTGGATAAGTAAGCAGTGATATTGGCTCTACTTAAACAGTAAATTAGATGATTAATTAACAAGCGAACAAAAAAATTTACACTAAAATATAAATGTCTGGTGTGAGTTGATAAGTACATAATCTTCACGCCAAGACCCTTACGGCAAAGGCAGAGAGTATTGAGTGCCATATCGCACTATTCTGGCCGACCTGCTGGTTTCCCCAATATTCATTCCTTTTTTCTTTTAAATAAACCGGTTTCAGGGTCACCTGACACCGGTCTCGGATAACATCCGAGTGATTTAATAGTTGAATGTCAACCTAAGTCTTCTCTGGTAACTAAATCAATTCACGTTCGCATTGTATATCTGTTTTATCAATCTTTTATCTATCATTTTTCCACTTGACTGGAACAGCTGAGAATACCCTTTCTCACTTTAATACGTGTGTGAGAGTAAAAAAATACCTATTTAAAAAAACATGAGATTAGGATAAATGCGGTCGAAATGAGAGAGCTACGGGTCTGTGGTGTGAAGCTTGTAGACCGCATTCGTAACAGTGAGATTCGAAAAAAAGTGGTATTGAAATAAACAATGTAATTGAAACAAACAACAATAAACGAGTGAACAGTAAAATTGACAATACCTAAACAGTACTCCGAGACCGAAGAGTTGATAAGATATCAATAGAATCGGCTTGAATTAAACACGAACCTAGGTCTTTTAATCTGATGGAAACGTCTGCGAGCCTAATTTCACTACTTTACAGCTTCTGCTAAGTGGTAAACGCGAAATTCAATTCAGTTTTAGTGGCTAAGCACTCTGTAAAACTTTTATGGCCGCCGTCCCATCACATGTTTGATTTTAAGTATACTCGCGTCATTAACGTTTTAAAGGTCTTGTCTACTTCATGATGGGAAACTATTTTGTTGACAAACACGTTTATTACTGTAAATTTTTTTATACAAAATGTTTTGATTTGACGTCATGACATGACATGTATGGTAGATTTGACATCCGAGGAGGAAATTTTTAAATTTTGTATTTTTAATTTGAGTGTCGAAGAAGCTTCCCTGATGATAAGGTAAGACCTGTAATGTATACCTGTAATAAAGCAAAAATCTGTACATGAAAAGTGTTTTTTTTTTCAATTAGTTATTCCTAGGTATGTTTGTGTTGTATACAGAATACAGAAACTAAAACGAGAACTATTGAAACGTTTGTCTGTTCATTTTCACGTAAAAGCTTACCAACGAATTTTACCAAATTTAAAAAAGTATTACCTTTTTAGTTTATAGTCTAAATCAACATTTAGAATAACTTTTATTGCGGGAAAATCTTTCGTTCCCATCATTGCGTTTCTTTTCGTTCTTCATCCTGAAAGGTCACCTCGACATGCGTACTAAGGTAACAAGTAGTATTATATATATCATATTGCTAAATATCGGAAATGCAGAATATATCTATGTTCGTCACACTAATATCTACTGCTGGAAATCGAAACCAAGCGAGTGCATTGGAACTACAAAAAAGTCTGCAATTTCGTTACTACGTTGCAATTTTTAATTTTTTTTGGAATAAAAGGTTCCGTAGACGGTAAATTTGATGAAGACCCAAATAGTTATTTAATAACTCACACATTTTTATGTATCTCTACGACCCCCAAAAGTTTAGGTATAACGGCCGGTTTCTTTAAATTTTCCAAAAAAGGACTTTCAAAATTTATTACTAACTTGCACCTTCGCAACTGTGGATAAATTTCTATGTTACATATATAAACCTTTCTCTTGAATCACTTTATCTATCCAAAAGAAACTGCTTTAAAATCCGTTGTGTAGTTTTAAGCATCTAACGATACATAGGAACAGAGTAGAAAGCGATTTTCTTTAATACTGTGGTAGCCTATGGCTGAGTAATTGAGTAACAATCATACAGACAATGTGAAATGTTGTATATATATGAACTCAATCAAAAACTTACTGGAAATGTGCCTCATTTATGACGTATGTTCGAAACAAACGCGTGGAAGTTATGCAAGATGTAAGATAACGGATCACGGTCGGTTGATACCTGGCAGAAAAGTATGACCGATTTCATTGTTCTCCTGCTGTTCGGCAGAATCACTTGCAGCCATCAACAACGCGGATGCCACAATTAACGAGCCTTGTCGATGTGATGGAAAATAGGAATGAGTTAGCTGCCAAAGATAAGCCAGTCGGCGTTGCTTCACGCAACGAAACAATTGAATTTTAGCATCAGCGCGCTGCCTTTCGAATGGGCCCTCGCAAAAAACAATTCCTTCTCGCCTGTTAGATGAGTTAGATATGGTTGGATTTGTAGCGTACTGACAAGTGGGTTATATGAAAATTTTGATCTGGTAACCTTTTCGGAATAGACATTTCTTTTTCAACCGTCGAAAATAACTAAAGAGATTCGAAATTTAACACGTATGTTTTTATAATTGCCTTTGTTTTAGCGGTTAAGTGTTGAACTTATCTCGGTTTGCGGGTCAAGCAACAAAAACGTATTTTTCAATTTTCTAATGACAGTGACTGACAATGCTCCAATATTTTGATAAATTTTGTTTTTCTTAGATAGGATATAACTTAAAGTTAAAATAGTTATGCCTATAAAAAATGGAATAAATATTCCAACCCTTAGGTCACCCATGGGAAAATAGTGGATTATTTTTCGTTTACGCGGTTTTTCGATTCTTAGTTGTATGTACAATGTACATCCCTCACACCTTGCAGTTAGAACATATGTCAAAACTCATGTAAATATTCATATTGTCACGCCAAGTCCCATACGGTATAAATGCGAAAAAAACAAATATATACGTACCAATACCAGCATTTGAAAATATATGGTTTTTAAAAACGATGTGCGTTTTAAATACAGATTCCGACGCTTTATTTTAAAGTAACTGGCAGCCCGTCCCGGCTTCGCTTGGGATGTACATACTTATTTCAATTTTTCCTAGAAATAACGTAGCCTATCAATGTTCATCAGGAACAAAGTCGGCTTCTAATGGCAATAACATTCAAATCGGTCCAGTAGTTTCGGTGTCTATTTAATATGAACTAACAAACCAAGAATTACATTTTTCCTTTTAATGATATTAGTCTAGACTAGCTGTGGCCGCGGTTTAGTCCGCGTGGAATTTATCAAAAGGTATACAATATAAGTAGCCTAAATTATCCTTATTGCATCTGATATCTGCAAGGTAAAGACCCGTTGACATCTGTCCAGTCGTTTCTGAGATTAGGCGAAATAAACAGACGGACAGAGATACAAAAATGTACAAAATGTTATTTTGGTAGATTTACCGTAAATAAAATAAAGTTATATGCATGTGGTAAAAAGCGGTTATTTTAAGACCCTATAATTTTATTTGTGAGTATGGATAACGCAGTAGCACCAGCCGCTGATGGAACCAGAGATTTACAGTAATTACAAGAAATTCCTGGCTATTTATTATTTGACACTAAATGAAGGATTGCTAATAAATCTCTATAAACAAATACCCAACGGCGACAAGGCGTATTATAATGAGCGACGCTGGATGGCATGACGGGTATCGATCGTAATACCGTGCCGTCGCCACCATAATGTGGCTTCGCACACCCTGACGCGTCCGGCGTCATGTGGTGAGGCACGCATGCCGGGACCCTATGGCGACGCACTGGCGACTCATGACTTCTTCGATACTTGCTTTCTTTTTCTCGTTAAATTTAAATCA
Organism: Calephelis virginiensis; assembly: GCA_002245475.1. Classification (NCBI taxonomy): domain Eukaryota; kingdom Metazoa; phylum Arthropoda; class Insecta; order Lepidoptera; family Riodinidae; genus Calephelis; species Calephelis virginiensis. The sequence continues at coordinate 339,531 of NJDC01001643.1, read as the reverse complement.
CTGCACTAGTATCGATATCTGGCTACGGCTCGATACTTCTTCGTAATGTTGGGACTTCTCTCGAAACAAATATCAAGGTCAACTTTTTTATGACAGTAAAAAAGCAGCTGATGGTAAGATAGCCGTAGTCTATAAATGTAATAAGTGTGTCGCTGTCCTGTGGTCGTCTTGTCAGGTCTATGTGAAAATTACCTTCTGACTTCCTGGACTGAAATCTGACACTGTAATTATGGCGGCAGGAATAGGTAAGGCGGTGGGTCCCTATCCTAATAGGTTGCAAAGAATTCTACCACCAGTGGTCTTGTTGGAAATAAGCCACTTAAGTTATGCTCGTCTCTTACGAGCTACCTGGCAAGAAGGTGGATAGTCTAATCTACAAAGGGAACCCGGACCAACAGTGGAAGAAAACTAACAGCACGCTTCCCTAAGTTAATATGCCTTGCACTGTCAAAAAATTCGATGAAATGTAAAGCCAAGCTTTTAATAGGGGTTCTAGGCGGATGTAAACACTGCTTGGAAGCGTTTCGTTTCCATCTGAGCCGTACATTTAATTTAAATTTAATAATACTAGTGGGCGCCCATTGGTCGAATTTCGACCGTAATAAATTTTAATATCTTGTTGATAATAACGCCATCTTCATTTCTCAAGACCAACTACTTTGCTTCCAAATTTTTTAATGCGCTATGTGTGATCTTTTATCGTTATCATCAATATATTTATTTGTGTGTGTCAAATGCATGATAGTGTGGGTAATGTTTTATTTATTGATTTATTGTACTTAATAAGCATTATAATTGAAAAATATTAGCGTTCTGCACTTCTCCTACACATAAACTATAAGTGTGCCAAATTTTATGCTCCTGCGTCCGCGTATTTTTCGTAAAAAGGGATCCAAAGTTTTGGCATCACTTATTAATATATAGATTCGGAAGATAGAAGTTAAGTTACCTGCAAGGTTACCTTTATTGGAAGGCGCGCTAACAACTGTCTAGAACGTATTTTAACTCTACACGCTCTAACTCTACAACCCTTAACCTCGTAACTTTATACCTTAGTCAGAACATGTGACCGAATCATTGCTTTAGTCTTGATATCCGAGTGTTGTTCACGAGTTCGTATTCATAACAATAATTACTCCCCAAAACTCCAAGTATCTTCATGCCAATATCCCCGAAGAGGTAGGCAGAGCCACAACCAGGCACCCACGACTAACCGAAGACACTAAGCCTAAGACAAAAATCCAGGGGATCAAAAAACCATGTCTTCCAGGTTACATAGACTATAAACATAACAATCTATCTATCAATCGCTTCTGTATTCTAGTGGTTCAGTTCTTGGGCTTGGCTACATGAGGTCCCGGGTTCGAATCCTGGCTCGGGCAACAAAAAGAAAATTGGGTTTTTCCAATTTTATAAAAAAAATATGTTGCTCGGGATTAGAAATGTGCCCAGTTGGCGATAGGCTCGCCACCTATCACATTGTGGGACTTAGTGTCTTCGGCTAGTCGTGGGTACCCTGGTTGTGCCTCTGCCTACCCCTTCGGGGATATGGGCGTGAAGATACTTACTTACTTAAAAGCATAACAAGCGGGAACATAGGGCGACTTACTGGTATCTAATAACACTTTTCAACGCTTTGGGTTCTTTATCTCTTAGAATTCAAAAAATTGTGCACTACTGGTAGTGATTTGTGATATTAGAATTTATCTCCCAGAAAATCAGATCGTCGACATAAAAATAATCTGTGTCCTCTAGGACCGATTCTCATGAAATTTTGTGCGCATATTGAGTAGGTCTGAGAATCGGCCAACATCTATTTTTCATACCCTAAATGATAAGAGTGAGTCACCCCAATTTTTTATTAAAATCACATTAAAAATACAGCAGAACAACGTCTGCCGGGTCAGCTAGTTTGTATAATAAATATGTATCATGTGATTTTAAATATGTTACCCTAAAATTCGGTTGGATCATCATTATTGGTTTATAAATGGTGCAAATCCACTCTTCCCTACCCTCTGAAAGGTGATACCTATTTGGCGGCAGGAATAGGTAAGGCCTACCGTAATCTCTACCGTAAGTTGGTGTATAGCACTCTACACCGGTGGTCTTGTGAGTAATTTGAATTGAACCCATTGAATCTCGCCTTTTACGGACGCCGGGCAGAGAGGAAGAAGGTCCAATCTATGTTACTCCGACAAACATGGCGAAAGTCCGCGTAATAATAAAATCGCTGTGTTAAGGCTTCAAGTCATAAAATTTCAGCGTCGCCTACATTCTGTTAAAAAATAAAAAAAAATCTTTAGAATTAATAGTTATAAATTTTAAATCCACTAAACTACACTACTTTCAATTAGTGTTGTCTATAAATAAGAATAAGAATTTGATTGTCTAACATGGACCTTGCAAGGGTTTTTGTAACTTGTCTACATAAATCTGAATACTAACACCGGACCTCTTCTATCAATCACCGGATGTGATTTATATAAAAGGGTGTTGTTTTCTAAAATTATATACTTATTTAAAACAAAGTACTCCTACCCAAAGAATAAGTTGTAGACAGGTAGACGTACAACTAGAGGATCCACGAGTTGCCAAAAACTACTTGGTCCCACAATGTGATAGGTGGCAAACCTATACTCCACAGCGCACTCTATCTAATCCCGAAAAACATTGTTTATACTCGTAATTGAAATAACCCGTTTTGAGATCCGGCAATCAAACCTGAGACCTCAGTAGTCAAAGCCAACAATGGACTACAGAACTAATTTTTAATTTTTAGTTCAAAATAAATTACCAGTTTCAAAGTCCAAAAAGTTCAAGTCCAAAAAACAGGCTCGGGTTTGATTACCGACGGGGGCAGGCATTTGTGATGAACATTTAGATTTCTGCATTTTCAGGTCTGATAGTTTATTAAATTGATTCTGGTATCTATTAAAGTATTTGTATGTATTAGAATCGTTGACCAACACCCATAACCCAAGCATATAGTTTGCTTGCTTTGGTGTTAAATTCAATTTGTGTAACTTGTCCAGAGATATCTTAGTAAGTTAATAATAAAGTAGACTGGGAGAGAATACCATGTAGCATTAAGTTCACCTTTGTACAATCGTGTAAAAATTTTGAATAACTGAATAAAGAAATAAAATCACTTAAAGATAGAATAAATGTTAATTAACGTTTCTGTGTACGATCGTTACCTGTGCCTACCTCTTCGAGGATAATTTTCAGTCTTTTCTCTTCGTTCGTCTTCGAGGATAACAGGTCATTGCTGTCCTGTATACAGGTTAATACCAAAAGTGGGACCAATCTTTGCGGTTTACATTGAGAGATATATTTTATTCTTATATTCAGATAAGCACACAAGTTTTGCACACAATTAAGGTGTGATTGTGTGCAAATGTCCTTATCTGAGCAACTCCATTATGTGCAAAGCTTCTATACCGTTCTAATGTTTTGTTTATCCCTGTACAGTTGTGTTGAGCAAGCTCTTAACACGTCGAGTGATGTATTAAGTGACTAACTGAAGCTTCCGATGAAATTGTTAACGCTCCTGTATGTCGTCCACTGATATTTTGAGCGACAATCGTCCGAAAGCTATTTATAATGGCGGGTGAAGGTTCAAGCTGTTGAAAATTTAAATGGACTAATTTAGCGACCGAGTTCAAGCCTAGTAATACTATTTCTACGTACGAATTAGTGTCGGACCGAAAGTAGTTTTTTGTTCGAAACCGAAACCGAATCTTCGATCTCATCTCCGTTCGGCCGAAACCGAAATTTACCTAAGTATGTTACAAATTTCTATTGATACTGAAATTTAGTGTACTTTACCCAAAAATTGAATACGAGTAGTCATACTTACACACATACATAGGTAACTAATAGTGTCAAGTGAATAAAAAGACAATAAAGTACAGTAGTAACCTATTTATTAATTTAATATGTAATATTTGTATTAAAACTAAAATTAAACATTTTAAAATTAAGTAAATACAAGCTAGCTATTCACGAACACAGTAGTTTCTGCGCTTCCTAAAGTTTAGGGCATTTTTTTCAACGGAAATCGACACTAAATCCGAAACTAGACTTTGTTGCTGAACTTTAAACCGAGGATAAAACTTTCGGCCGTTAACTAATAATACTTAGATACAAATTTGTGTCAACATGTCAAGTTCCTGGCAGGGTAGTCAGAGTTGTTTCAACCTTCACATTCATCACTCTTTTCAAACAAAAGCATCGGTATTACAACATTATTATCTAGTCATAGATATGTTTCATTTAGATAGTTCAGTAGATAATAATATATAATAGATAATTCAGTGTGATTCTTATTACTCCGATGTGATAAAATTAGTATATTAAAAATACTACCTTTTTATACTTCCTGCCCAAATGTTTAATATTGTTCTGTTCTAAAATACAACACTTATGAGCAGGTATAATGTAAATAGCAAATTAGGAGCTGAATAACATAGTCCTTTTAATTAATTATGAGGCAAATTTCAATAATTTTACTGAACATTTTTGCTCCTCATTTTTATAAACATTTTTTCTAGCTTGTTTCGGGTTGATACGGCCGGTTTGTTAAACATGGTCAATCCAAATACGAGTATTTCCGAAACGTAAACACAGATGTCACGTTTATTGGCTGTCGGCGAACGCCCCGCTAATAAGTTTAGCCTAAACTTACTCGCGGCTTTCGTGAAACCACTACATTATCGTGGCTAAACTGTCAAATTAAGTAGGTCATCTTTGACAGTTCATCAAAATTTTTACATTGCGACTTTGTAATAATATATCATGTACAAAGTTGCTATTCTAGATTTACTTAATCTTTTCATTTTAAAATGCATTAAATATTGTACTAATGTCAAAATAATGAATCAGAATCAGAATCAGAATAATCTTTATTCACTTTAATCATACAAGTGGTATTTGTGCGCGTCGACATTTTTTTAAAAACTACCACCGGATCGGAATCGCGGCCACACTAAGAAGATCCGGCGAAAGAAACTCAGCGGGCTTGTCTTTTTTTCAATAATAATAATTGCAATACTCGTATAAACTAGATTAAAAATATAAATTACAATCTTACTTCAACTTAAATAAACTTTAACTTAAACTTTAACTTAAATAATGAATTGTTATGTTTTATTTTGACAAGTATTTACAGCGATTGTCATTTGTTAAATGTGACCTTTTAATTGACCCAACTCTAGGTGAATGCGAACCCCCTTTTTTAGTATTTTTGAATTTAAATTTTTTAAACAGCCTTCATTTTTTTTGTACTTTGTGGGTTTTGATTTGCGACTCACATTGTTTTTGTTAGCTCAATTTCTAACGATAACTTAGTGAGATAACAAAGTATGATTGTAACTTTTATGCATAAGTTAACTATTAATAAATTTCTTTTTTTTTGCACTTCATAACGGAACCTGAAAAAACATAGCTATATCCTAGTGAAGTACCCTATTAAGGGTCATGGGTGCAATCACCAACTATCCTACTCATCATAAACGGACGACCATAATTAAGCGCATTGAAACTGCAAAACAAATCCAACTATTTCATTAGGTACCACGTCGCGATTTGATAATTCTTTTATGGAAAGATAGTGAATGATTCCAAAATGGTCCCACGTATTAGATTTTATCTAAATCACACTGGTCGAGTGAATGTGTTACAGCGGTCGGCAAGGGCCACAAGGCGGCAAAATAAACTAAAGGTGGGCCACACTTATAATATTTAGCCTAGAAGCCAAATATACCTAAGTGCAATTGGTCATGTCCCATAGAAAATAATATGAAAATGGGCGGAGAGAAGCTCATTCTTAAGGCTGAAACTTCATATATGCCGTATATGCCGTATATTATATGGTCAAGCGCGGAACGTCCACGAATTTATTTTGATATTTATAACTTATTTTCAATACATTCACGGGCCGCAAGTAAGACGTCGGCGGGCTGCGGGTTGCCGAAGTGTGTGCTACACTTAAAAATGCATAACCTTTTCGCTTATATTGACTTCATCAATGATAAGGTCGTAAATTCTAGTCACAGCATAATTAAGTATTACTCAAAAACTATTTGTCGGGTCATGATAATGCATATTAATACGGACCACCTCGAAGTCATAGTCTATCTTACTAAAAAGGACCATCAAATTCGAATGGCTATTATATGACCGAGTCATCTCGTAATAAACATACAAAACTTTTCCCCGTATTGGTCCGGTTGCCTTTGCATAGTAGATCGTCTGCCTTCCTGCCAGGCAGCTCGTAAAAGGCAAGCATAGGCTTGTCGTCACTGATTCGCCTTCCATATATGACAAAACAACATACAGCCGAATTAATAACCTCCTCCTTTCTGGTGTCGGTTAAAAGGAGGATAAGATCTAGATCAGTGGTGGGCAAATTTCGACCCGCGGGCCGGATCCTTAGGTTTTAATCCGGTCCGCCGAGGGTTTTTTTTAGAAAATATGTACCTCCTTAAATAAAATAATGGTAGAAACGTTAAAAGACTATTGAAATTTGAACAAATAAGATACTGAAAAACAAATGAAAAAAAAACTTTAAACGTATATTTTGCATATTTCATATGTTAAGACTTCATAAATAGATTTTATTTTAATAAAGGATTGTAAAATAAAAAAAAATGCCTTATGTTATCTTTATACAACGTTTTATAATCGTAATATTTACTTCTATTTTTAGGTGTTTTAATAAAACGGCCCGCCTCAAGATTAATTATAATTTACTGGCCCGCCACTAGATTTTTTTTAACTTTCCGGCCCGCGGTCAAAAGAATTTGTCCACCTCGATCAATATACATTAGATGACACACGCAAATACTATAGTAGTTTAATATTAAGATACAAAGTGATATATCCAATCGACAAACTGACTTAGTGTGAAACACTCAGTGAATCACCGACAAAACCGCACTTTTAACGTTAATTTCAAGCTTTATAGTTGGCAATTTTGTTGGCAATAATGGCTCATTAAGATAAACCCGAAAATTTAATGAACTGAATGATGTTGAAAGCGGAAGAAGACTGTTATTGAATATCGTTTTATAACTTTTTGTTGTAGTTAATGACGTCGAAATTTTGATGGAATATTGGTTATGGATTTGATTAAAAAAGTTAAATTTTTATGAAAAAGTGATTTATGTATTAGATTTGTTAGAAGTTATTCTGTCATGGGCCAATGTATACGTTTTTACAATAAACTTCCCGAGCATACCATTTAATAAATTTAAAAACTGTGTTAAGATAAAGTTGTATGGTAAGGGTTATTATAAGATTTCAGAATATTTAGAAGACAGAAATGCTTGGGATTAATTGCTCCTCATGCCAATCTCTGCAAATTATCTGTGAATGTAATAAACTTTTGTAAATTAGATTTATAAGAAAAAAGACAAGCCTGCTGAGTTTCTTTCGCCGGATCTTCTCAGTGAGTGGCCGCGTTGATAGTTTCTAGAATTATATAGACGCGTTACAAGAATCTTTATATAGATCTACGTAATAAAAGCTATTTTGAATTTGAATTTGAATTTGAGATTTTAGTCTGAAAATATTTAATTACGAGTATGTGAACGTCTTCGATTAAAAAAACTTTCGTAGTAATTTTGTTACGCTCTCACTATTCTAATTGTAATTCTTCGCTATCTTCTTTCATATATAGTAATAGAAAGAGACAAAACATGCTTAGTGCTGTCAGATTGGTTTGTACATGACAATTATACAGACTTTTAGTCTATGTGTTGGATAAAGTTGATTAAAACGTTACGAGTCAACATGTCCGAATAAATCTGACATGTCGAAAATGTTCCGTCCCATCTATTTTTGTTTTATTTGTAAAAGATAGCATGCATCGAATGTAAGTTTAGTTTGTGAACAGAATTATCACCATTGCAATCTATTTATATACAAGAAAGTCGTGCTATTTATACTATATATAACTCAAGAACGGCTGAACCGAACCGAACCGATTTTGTTGAAAATTGATGGGAAGGTAGCTTAGAACAAGGAAAGGTTAGAACCATACTTTTGATGTCGTTCAACTACGCGACATATAGGAAAAACAACATTTAAATTTTTGTATTCAAACTGAACGGGTGAAACGAAATTCGCTGAAGTAGCTAGTGACATATATTTTCTTTAATTTAGTTACAAAATTTAATGAATATTTAAAATTTTAAATAGTTCTCTTCAAAATTCAGATATATTTGAATATTACGAGTATTATAACCAAATTCCAAAATCACATCCTTTTCATAGTTATTTAAAAAAATCTTACAATGTACGCTTTCCTCAACCTGAAGTAAAATGGCACTTTTAAAAAAGGTCTTAATATTTTCCGAAAAAATTACTAGCGGTTAACTCGGAGACTCCAAAAGTGACATAGTCGAAATCCAGAGGCATTTAATTGTAGTATTTTAGTCTAAAATTTCAAAAGTCAAAAAATGCTATCTTTAGTCTCAATCTTGAACGGTATTTCGTCGTATTGTATTTTTTGGCAGATTTATTTAGCGTTTTCGGCGATAGTGGATAGGTTTTCTAAAAAAAAACGTATATTGCATTACTACGTTGCTTCATTTTTAGTTTTTGGATTTGAGTCAGAGTAGGAGTGGGCAGTATCTCTAAAGTATCAGATATTGTAACATTAAGTTACTTAACCTTGCGTCTTTCAATTTGAGTTGGATTGTGTCGGTTTTTAAAAGACCCAACCAAAATATTAGATTTTAGTCGGGGTAGACAGAAAAAAAATAAGTAAATTAAGTAAGGAGTAGACAGGTTTCCTAAAATATACTATTTTTTACATGACTATGTATTGACTTTGAGTCTTTCGATTTTGAGACAGATTGGACCGGTTTTCTAAAGAACCAATAATTGTAACACTGCAGCTCAATTTTGAGTCTTTCGATTTTGAGTCAGAGTTGACAGGTTTTCTATAGCTAAAAATTGTAACTTGCAAGCTATGCCATTTTAAGTTATGGTGATCGGGTTTTTTAAAGAATCAAACATTGTAACACAGATAGCTTGATTTTAAATCAGAGTGGATAGGTTTTCCAAATATATCCTTCGATTACAGTGTCAGTCCCATACATTGTAACACTACATTGCTTGATTTCGAGTCTTTCGATTTTAAGTCATTGTGGTCAGGTTTTCTAAAGAATCAAACGTTGTAACACTGATAGCTTGAATTTGAGCAAGAGTAGTCAGGTTTTTTAAAGATCCAAACACTGTTACCCAGCATAGTTTGATTTTAAGTCTTTCGATTTTGAGTCACGGGTTTTAAAGAACCAAACATTCTGACTCTGCTTTGGTTGATTTTGAGTCTTTCGACTAATCAAGTTAGGCAGGTTTTCATAAAATCTAATATTTTGACGCTAAGTATGTATCTTGATTTTGAGTCTTAATTTTCCATTAAGAGTAAATAAGTTTTCTAAAATATCAAATACTGCAAGGTCCACTTACATATTCCCAGGTTAAATTTAATACTGAGTTTAACTGTCATACATAAGGTGATTTAACCCTAGTTAGACGCTAACTCAGTGTTAAATACTTAACCCAGGAACTTGCAAGTGGCTCTAAAAGTTTCAGAACGTGAATGTCATACTTAACACGCTTGGTCAATTGTCGCGGGTTCGTCTGGTCAAAAACCGGCAACATACAAACTTAATCTCATTATTAAATCAAACATATCACATTAAGGATGTTATCTTGTCAATATTGAAGTGCCTAACAGTGAGGGCAATTGTGTGGACATAAATATGCAACGACAGGTGGTAAAGTGGTCATGCTGGGCAACGCACGTTCTCATTAATTAACACAAAGAGCCTTAGTACATGAATGAGTTAAGGAACTTTACACTTTATCTTAATACGCATTAAGGTTACTTATAGCTATTACGTGTTTGGAGAAGTTATGATCTTTCCCCACCAGTTTCAATCGCAACGCAAGCCTGAAGACGGGAGAATTCGAATTTATTGGCCATTAATTCAAAATATTATTTTCACAATATAAGTACTCATTTATTAATTTTGAAATATTAGGTTCCGATTAATTTATATGTGTCTTTATGATATTTATTATGTATGTAAATATTTTCTTTATTTATATCCCTAATATTCTGTTTTCAGCGTTATATGTTTATTTGCTCGTGAATGAAGTGGCTTTGAAATTATTTTGACAGTTATTGTTTTTGAATATACATACTTTGTATTTTGTTTAGTTTTATTTTTTGTTATTAAAATGGGTTCTTAAGATAGAAGGCGTGTAAGTTATTATTTTTTATATTATTTCTCTACATCATATGTTTTCAAGACACAAGTAACCCGTTTTGTAAGAGAAATGGTGCCTGCAGTAGGTTCTAATAAACCTGTAATATGGACATTATAGGAAACTATCTGGTCGCCTATCTCTCATCGCCTCTGTGGCCTAGCGGTCCGGGTGTTGGACTTGATTGCATGAGGTCCTGGGCACGAATCCCGGGTCGGCCAACATAAAGAAAATTGGATTTTTCCAATTTTCTAATTAAAAAAAAATGTTGGTTGGGATTGGACATGTGCACGGTTGGCGTTAAGCTTGCCACGTATCACATTGTGGAACTTGTGTCTTCGGCTAGTCGTGGGTGCCTTGGTTGTACCTCTGCCTACTTCTTCGGGGATATGGGCGTGAAGATACTTTCTTTTAACTATCTGGCTCTACAGACATTGAAGCTATTAATTTTAATATTCTTCTTAATTTATTTAATCTTTCGCTTAACTTAAAAAGACCTCTCATGACAATATTAACTAACATAAAAAACGTCCTGTCTCAACTATGAATTTTAATATTCTTAATTTGTTTATGTTTCGCTTAACTTAAAGATCCTTCTCGTGGCAATAACTATCCTAAAAAAATATCTATTTGTTCAGGCGTGATGCGATGATCAAGGGAAATGAGGATGGACTGTATATAGGACTAATATAATGTATATGTATAAGACTAGTATAAATAACATAGTTGAATCTGTGAAGTTTTTCTGGTAAAATTGTGTATAGGTCAATTTGAGTATAAAATGTATCATACATTTAGAATTAAATAATTTGCGTTTAAAGCTCCATTATAAATATTCAGCGAAAGTCCTATTTCAGCTTATTATGAGATTAGTCCGGACAAAACATCTCAATTCTGTGGTCCCGATATAGCAACAGCATATATTTGGCCATTAAGGTCTTCTATTTTAATAAATTTCCGTTTGAAATTATTATAGATTCCAAAAATTAGTCTAGATAAACGGAAATACAGACAAACATTCCTTCGTGTTGGTCCGGGCTCCTTTGCAGAGTAGACCATATGCCTTTCTGCCAGGTAGGTATTAAACTAGCTTAGGTGACCTATATTTAACATCAAAATGATCTGTATTTGCTTTTATTATTATGTCTTTTTTATTCTTCGGTTCGGTTCTCATTCACCACGAGGAGGCGCCTGTTTGTTGCCTATTTTGTAAAAAATGAATATTATTATTACACAGACGGCTCTCATACTGTAAGTGATTCGGACTTATGTACAAGATTATTGGCATACTATTTCTTTCCACATATTGTAAAAACTAAACCATACTCGGACATAGCCGGACTAGGTCGCTACTACTAGAGAAAAATTACCTGCAACTCCATATGAGAAGTAGATGTTGGTCTGTACTTTTTGTCCATTTGTGTTCTAGTTAATTAAAGATTATACTGACTTAATTAATCGGACACTTATTCTGGACTTCAAAGTAGTATTCTCAACTTATCTAATAATCGTTATCAAATCAGTATAACTTTTGTTCTTAATGTTAGGAAAATAGCAAGCAGATAGAGGACGCGGTAGTAATAATTAAATATCGAATAGACACTAAAGATGTTACTGACCTTTTTTTATTTTTAGATAAGATGTTACTAAATCGGGTGAGTTGTTTTTTGGTAGCGCCTGCGTTTGAAGTACCGGCTGCTGACAGTCCCCATGGGTTTTAGGAGACCCCGTTACTTAAGAACGGATCTTGCCAGTCCCATTACGACAGCCAACGAGAGCTACCCACCCAAATCCAACGCACATAATATGCTATACTACAACTTCACCGCCAATTTTGGCGACGAATACCTCTTTTCCGCCGCGCCTAACGCCGAACGCCGCGCCAGAACCCTTCCAAAGAACCCAGCCAGTAATTGAAATAAAAACCGTTCATCTTTTCGAAAGGTTGTTACTAAGAAACTTTTTTACTACTACTAAGTTTTTATAACTGTTTCTTTAAAATGCTTAATTTTATTAAAAACACTATTGTTTCGTGTTAACGTAATTATAATTACCCACCATTCGAAGAAAATAATATCCTTCTTTCTTTAGAATTTTTCTTTAAAATTATGAATTGAAATATGAAAACGATAAAGTAACATGTACCGAACCGTTTCCTTTTGTCATATTTTATTTATTTCCAAGATTTATGGTTTGCGGAGTATTTTCACGCCCACATCCCTGAGCTAGGCAGAGGCACAAACGGGGGCACCTACGACTAGCTGAAGTCTCTAGGTTCCGCAATACGATAGGTGGCAAACCTATCCCTAAATGGCACATTTCGGATCCTGAGCAATGTAGTTTTTTTACAAGAAAATGGAAAAAACACGTTTTCTTTTTTGTTGCCCGACCTAGGAATCGAGCCCGAAACCTAATGAATTTAAATCCAACAGCGGACCGCCAGACTACAGAGGCGAACTCTGAAACATTTAAAGCGATTTTGACAAAAATGTAATTGTAAATAATTTAATCAATAATGGCTCAATTTAAGAAAAATATACCCGGATATCGAAATTTAATCTAGAAGAAGAAAATAATATTTTTTTTGTTTCAGAATGTTGACGAAGAGGACAGAGCTTCGGTGAGTACCTACTCGTATCATTTTAGGAATATTTACTTTTCTAACGGCTCATCAATAATATCTACAGTAAAAGATAGGCTTACTAGAGTTTTTTTGCTAATATGTTTTTGTTATTTATTATTTTCGTTAAGTACCAGTGATTGCCTGGTACTTGACCTACAGCAGATCTATCTCTTATCGTAGATAGATTATTGAAATTGACTGTAAACAATCGATGAATCTGAGATTTAATGGTGAATTGGTATACTTTATAGCAAAATATAGCTATCAAAGGTTATCCTAATGATAAAAGACAACTGCCGCCTACAGATGTTATTGGTGTGTCGCTATCTCATGGCTAGGTCTTACGCCTCATGACTACGGGCCACCCACTCTCCAGTATTTAACGCTACATTAGCAAGCACTGACCTTCAGGTAGTAGGGATAGATTAAGCGGTGGTACCAATCTGGCTTATAATTATTGACTGCTCTGGTTGTATAATCCTGGGTTCTATAATGTTGGAATATTTATCGAACATTATCGGATGATGGGGTCGTCACAACTCGATGCTGTAGAACAATATAATTGTTACTACGTCTCAAATTCAGATGATTTTATCATTAAGCTTGTTTAAAAATAAATTCGACGCCGCCATTTAAACTGCAAAGCGTTCTCACTGAAGTTACTAGATTAGGTACCACCAACGTGTGGTGGGGACGTCACTACCAACGCCGAATTACAATCCAATTTTATGGAATTCCGTTTTAAATTCGAATTTCATTACGTTTATATGAAAATTTTATTATTTTTTATTTTATTCGAAGGCAAACAAGCCTACGGATTTCCTGACGGAAAAAAAATCACGCCGCCTAGAGACACCAAAGGTGGTTATGGTATGTTGTCAACCTGAAGCCGGGATATTAGACCTCGAGGAAAGGTAAGTTTATCGGCTGCCTTACCCTCCGAAGCGGAACACGTCAACGACAAGCATTGACGTTATGGTGTCAGGAACAGGTAAGGCGTTTGTACCAATCCGGGCGAGTCTCTGCAAAACTCCATCACCTAGTAACTTGTCGCCGTCACCTTAATTGCAAAGCTCACTACGCAGAATTTTTTCTTTACCTTCAACGATATTCCTGTACCTATCCAGGTACACGTACCTGTTTTAAAAAACTCAGTGACCACATAGATCATAGACGTTATTATTTTAATAGGACATAATATAGTCATTTGTCTTTAAATATTCGTGAAAATATAAAAAAATACGACTGTCTGATGTATTAAAAGATCTAACATTTTATTTAAGCGACATGACAATAAAATGTTAAATTAGTATCTAATGTAGGCGTCATAACATTGGTTTACTAAATTCTAAACAAATTTTGTGTTGGTTGCAAAATTAAACAAGTTTATGTTATACATAAATATTTTATTGGTTCGGTCATGTGGAAATAATAACGGACGAAAGATTGACAGAACAAATGTACAATGAGTAGGTATGTTATATAAATGGCACGGGTTTTATTCGAGGGTGGTGTCAAGAGTTTCTTTTTTTTTATTTAGATGTATAATGGAAAGTATAAGTGATATATTAATAAACTCTGTCTTCTAATTCGATGAAGCACCATGAATAAATACATAGAAAGTTACTAGAACCAATTTAAGTAAGCACCAACCTAAAATACATTTTTTGTGATATTGGAAGGCAAACAAGCAGACGGATTTCCTGATGGTAAGAAATTCACGCCGCCTAGCGACACAAAAGGTGGTAATGGTGCGTTGACAACCTGAGGCCGGAATGTTAGGCCTCGAACAAAAGTTACTTTACCGGCTACCGTGTCCTCCTAACCGGAACACGTCAACGGCAAGCGCTGTCATTATGGCGGCATGAATAGATAAGGCGGTGGTACCAATCCGGGCGAGTCGCTGCGAGACTCTACCACCTAATCAGATGTCACGGTGTTAATGACGGTAAGCCTATGCTCGCCTTTTGCGAGCTGCCGGGCAGGAAGGCAGATTTTCTTTTCTGCAAAGAAACCCGGACCAACACGGATAGAGGTACGAGTGCGAAGATACTTAATAATAAATTCATTTTCACTATTGTAACAGTTGGAGCATAAAGAGACAGATCCCTTGGACTCCAAACAGAAGCAGTGGATCCTTTGTGCTGCTAGAGGAGAGTACCACGCTCTGGCGAAAATGTGCAAGGAGAATGCGAAGCTGGTTAGGACTAGGGTAAGTACAGATATGTTTTAAAGCTAACTATTATTCAGGAGGAATACTCAAAGATCGGTTAAGCTTAAACAACGCGCCCTAACATCGCATTTACGCATATATTCATATTATGCACACAATACACATAAAACACTTATGTAACTGTCACATTTAATTACCTGTTACATTTCAACGGTTTATTGGATTTGTTTCATGAAACCTGAAAATTGCGGATGTCAACATGCGACAAGTTTACCAATCTGTACACATACAGTTTGAAATTATCGAAATAAACATACATACACACACACACACACAAACACACACACACACACACACACACACACACA
>NJDC01001643.1:240190-324077 GCA_002245475.1 Calephelis virginiensis | reverse complement strand
CGCACTCACACACACACACACGCACACTCACTCACTCACACACACACACACACACACAGAGTGAATATAATTTCATTATTAATATTCGTGTATGTACGAAAAGGGTAGTGAATCTAGGGTAGGTATGTCAGGATCGTGAAATTTGGCACTCAATACTCTGCCTATTCTGTAAAGGACTTGGCTTGAGGATATGTTAATATGTATTAATATTCGCACTAACACATCTATGTAATTTAAGTAAGTAATTGGTTGCGAGTGCGACATTTCAGCTTAGATTATCTCTATCTGGTTAAGAACATATCGGACGCAAAATATCAAAAAGAGAAAAAACGGAAATACACACACAGCCGTATGCAACAACCGGTACGTAATTTCCGAATCCCCAAAACAATTACTACATATTTGAAATCGTGAACGTTTAATTTACGACGTTTAGACATAAAAAACGGCGAAGATCAGCGACATAGATTAGAAAAAAAAGTGATAAACGGTTACGGATGTAGTCAAAATCATCCCTAAGTTTTTAAGCGCCGAGCGAGCACATGTCCAAAAGGTGTGCGCCTAATTGGGTTTTGTGGTAGGCAACGGCGCCGGGGCTTCGCCCCCCGCAGCATGCTATCTTGACATATCTCCGGACGTCCCTTTTATTTTACGAGCCATCTCTCAGGGCCCCTTTTTTTCATCTATTGTTTATGCCGTTTCGAATCACGCACTTGATATATAGCTCTCATATGAACCCGGCGGTTACTTATTCTGCACTGATTTGTAGATAACATTGTATCTGTTACCTTTTGATGCATTGATTTTTAAATGTCAATTATGTGTTTTTTTTTGTCTTTGTTTTTATGCAAATAAATTGTTTATTTATTATTGACATTTTAAAAATGCAAAATGATATTTTGTCTCCCGAACCAAAAACGTTGTATAGGTTTTTTTTGGAAATTATCGCTTCTCTATAGCAATGTGTAAGTTTCCTTACGTATTAATAAATCAAAGAAGATGTTTGATTTTAGCAATTGGCGTGGGTTATGGATAAATTTTAACAAATAAAAAAAAAAAAAAAAAAGCGACAGGATTTTAAAATTTCAACACGTTAGTTAAATTCTCAGTAGCAGAAATGGTTAACACGTTCGTTGGCTTAAGACGAAAGGGTACAAGTTTAAATAAATATCCCTAGATAAGTTACACAAATTTAATCTAACCGCTAAGTAAGCAAAGATATGCTTGTGTTATGGGTGTTAGTCAACGATTCTAATACATACAAATACTTAAATAGACAAGAATATATTTAATAAACACCTCGACCCGGAAATGAAGACATCTAAATGTTCGTCACACAAATGCCTGCCCCCGTCGGGAATCGAATCGGCTTCGCGGTTTGTCGATGTCGTTAAGCGTGTACACTAGCTACTCGACCAACAAGGCGGTCGGAGGCGGTTGAATTCTCAGTAGCTAAAATATTTAGAGCATTCGTCGGCTTCAGATTCGTCTTTCTTTAAAATTGTCAATATTTAGATTTATCTGCCATTTGCCACAATGTTAAATTTTTTAAAATATAGACTTGTGCTGTCTGCGGCTGTGCTTGCTTTCTCCATTTTTTTGGCTATTTTCTTATTAACGGGTATTTTAAAATAAGATTCTCTAATCGACGTTTCAAACTATCTCCATGTAAGGTTATTTCGAAATTGGTACAGCTGTTTAACTTTAATATGGTTAAAAAGATCGAAGCATTCGTAGACAAGTACAACGAACAAGTAGGCGGGTCTCCTGACAGAACCGTCGCGCATAGACACTGGTGGGTCTTATGTCAGGGATGTTACACCACGTTGCAACCCTGTCCTCCAGGAACACTATAATATCGGGCACCGACGTGCTATTAGACTCGTGTTGTATTGTCATCGGAATATGACTAGAATATTGTCATTTGGCTACCCTACCATCCAGGAATACGACAGTGGCGAGCACTGCTGTGCTGATAATCTCGTGTTGTATTATCGACGTTTTGCGTCTAAAATATTTTAGGTCACCCGACCATCTAGGAATGCAACAATGGTGAGCACTGTCGTTTTTGTCGTAGGTATCCTTAATGGAATGAGTCTGGAATATATTGTACGTATTATTTTTGTTGTGTAAGCAGTAAAATGTAATGATGGCCTTCGTTTTTATTGATTCGTTGTAAATCAAGGCCAATGCAATTGGTTTTGATGTTTATAGGTATCCTCGTGAATAGGTGAAGACCAGTTAATGATAGTACAGAAAAAGTTAATTCCATGGAAAAAAATGTACGAATCGATTAACATCCAGAGTATACTTTCTTTTGTATTGTAAACGCGTGTTGAGGGCCAACAATAATCCATAAGAACTTATGTTATAAATGCGTCTGCCTGTCTTCTCTTTCAAAGCGAAACCGCTGAACCGATTTTGATGAAATTTGATATCTAATCCTATTTCAAAGATAGGTTATTATTTTCAATTGACTATTAAAAAAGTTCTTATCAAAATCATAATTATTCTACTCTAATGCAGTCGCGGGCAAAAAGCTAGTAATACATACAAATAAAGCAAGTAAATATCTTCATGCTCCATATCGCAGATATACAACCAGGGTAACCCACCTTCGATTAGCCGGTGGTGCTTTATCTCAAAATGTGACAGGTAGCAAACTATTGCCAGCATATCCAATCCTGGCACGGTTGTTTTTAAATAATTAAAAAAATATTTATAGGCGACGGGCTCGGGAATTGAACCTACGACTTCGTGTAGTGAACGCCAACACCCTATTACTATAATAAAAGGAGATATGTAGAAAAAGTTAAAAAGATACACAATCAATTTTATAAGCACCCAGAAATAAATCTGCTCGGAGCTTGACTGTTAATTGTACCTACCAAGCTTTCAATTGTATATTTTAAAAAAAGCACTTAGAAAACACAACCCATTTTTTGCAGAAGAATGAAAAAATCCAATCTTTACATTATGAATGCGAGAGTCTGTTTGTCTGACTGTTAAGGCTAAATACGACTTTAATGATTATACCACTTCATCGATTTTGATGAAACTTCATATCATATCGTTAAAAGACGTGAGTTCATATGAATGCTACTTTTTTAAAAAAAATATCAACTTTGGATGACTATAATGAGGGAAGAAAGTTTATGTGAAAATCTATTCTAGGCTGACGAACCCGCGAGTAAGCAGCTAGTATAGAATAAAATCATTTACCTTTTTGATCCAACTTCAAACGCGTCAATAAACTCAATTAGTACCATTGAGACTTAAATATTTTGATCCCATTTTTCCGTATGATTTAATTAATGATCCGTCCGTATTATTTCAAATTTGTCTCCAATTAGTCCGTCACTGCTCCTATTGCTCGTAACATCTGCTTTGAAATTTCCAACGACACTCGCTTTCATTTCTCCTGCTCGCCTGGTAGCTAATAAAGCAACAGTAAATATTGTCAGACAATATGTAACACGTGTTTGCCACTGTGCCGTGCTGCTTGACATTTGTAGTCCACTAAAAAACACTTTGATGCTTATTTTCGTATTTGCCCCAACCGCTGAAGGAATTATCGATTTGTGGAAACAGCACTGTGTGTGGGTCCGTATGGTATTCTTTTTATTATTTGATCCGTTTGTATCTTTTAAGACTGGACCACTTAAATGTGTCATCGTCGTTTCCTACCTAAATATATCGCTTATTTATTAATTAGGCGCGGACCGCCAATGATGTTCTCGGTTTCCAACTCGTGGCCATTTTTGAAATTCCTTTTAGTCACATCGGTAGCTGCTTTGTATTATTTTAATTCAACTCTTCCTACTCTTGCCTGTTTATATTCAAAAATGCGATTAAATAACACATATCACTACTATAAAACAAAGTCGCTTCCTCTGTCCCTATGTCCCTTTCTATGCTTGGTAACCACGTGGTTACATTCGAACAAACCTATGCAAGGTTTTTGATTGTGGAGAAAAATGTTATATTGTATTCTTAAAATCTTAATCACTACATAGTATAAAACAAAGTCGCTTCCTCTGTCCCTATGCCCCTTTCTATGCTTAAATCTTTAAAACTACGCAATGGATTATGGAGCGGTTTTTTTAATAGATAAATTGAAGAGCAAGGTTTATATATATGTATATTTTATAACCGTGCGAAGTAAACCGCCTCTGTGGTCTAGCGGCCCGGTGTCGGACTTGACTTCTTGAGATCCCGATCGATCTCCGTATCGGGTAACTAGAAAAATTAGAAGATTTAAATTTTCTAATAAAATCACGGGATTGGATATGCGCCCGGTTGGCGATAAACTTGCCACCTATCACATTGTGCGTCTGCCTACTTCTTCGGAGATATAGGCGTGAAGATACTTTCTTATTTTAGTACATGAGGATGAATAAATTGGGCCAAATCTTATTAACGAAGAAAAAAGAGTTGAACAGAGTTTTAGCTCCAAAAATTGTAACCACGATCTAGACGTTAAGAATAAAAAAAATGTATTTTACATATACATAGGTCGTCGACCCACTAGATAGACTGATTGGATAAATTCATATTCATGGATGTAATATCTATTCGGTGATGGCAAGGTGGTGGGGCTTGGGCATTCTACCAAATTTAATATTAGACCTAAATTGAATAATGGATGCGGAACGGCCTAAATAATACTAATTATAACATATTGCTTTCACACCTCTGCAAATGTTTAATTTTTTTGTTAAATCTGCATTTCAATATTTTTAAGTGATTAGTCCAAGCTCTTAGCAAGCGTCAAATTAGTATAGTAACACAATAAATTCTTGGGACTTTGTTGTTCATCTTCTTTGATGGACTTGTGATATTACTATCTATATACCTATATATAGAGACCCTCGTTGGCGTACACGCCTAACTATATCGACCAACCGCAAGGCTCGGGTTCGATTCACGACGAAGGCAGGCATTTGTGTGATGAACATTTAGAGGTTTGCATTTCCGGGTCTGGGTGTTTATTAACTTAAGTATTTTTATGTATTAGAATTGTTAACTAACACTTATAACACAAGCATGTAACTTGCTCACTTTGGGGTTATATTCAATTTGTGTGACTTGTCCAAGGATATTTATTATTACCAGCGGTCGCCCGTTAATAAATTTTAATATCTTGTTGATAAGAACGCTATCTTCATTTCTAAAGACTAACTACTTTGTTTTCAAACTTTTTAGTGCGCCAACTGTGATCTTTTATCGTTATCATCAATATACTTGTTTGTGTGTGTCAAATGCATGGTAGTGTGGGTATTGTTTTATTTATTGATTTAATGTTTATAAGCATTATTATTGAAAAACAGTAGCGTTCTGCACTTTTCCTACACTTAAGCTATAAGTGTTCCAAATTTTATGCTCATCCGTCTGCGCAATTTTCGTAAAAAGTGGTCCAAAGTTTTGGCATGACGTATTAATATATAGATATATTTAAAAATCATCAATCAATAACATTTTATTTTTTCCTATACAAACTAAACGGGTGGAATGAAGTTCGTCGCGTCAGCTAATTTTTTATCATTATCTTAAAACTATAATTT
The DNA here is from genome assembly GCA_002245475.1 of Calephelis virginiensis. Lineage (NCBI taxonomy): Eukaryota > Metazoa > Arthropoda > Insecta > Lepidoptera > Riodinidae > Calephelis > Calephelis virginiensis. The sequence goes on along the minus strand of NJDC01001643.1, from coordinate 318,513 downwards.
TTGTTGTTTCATTATTTGCAATCGACCAGCTACAGAATACAAATGCTTCAATATTTGATATCTATATGCGACTTATAATACTTACCACAAGAAATATTTTAATATTAATTTTTCCTGTGTTGTTCCGGGCTCCTTTGCAGAATAGACCACCTGCCTTCCTGCCAGGCAGCACTTGAAAGGCGAGCATAGGCTTACCATCACTAACACCGTGGCTTCTGACTAGGTGGTAGTGTATCGCATCGACTCGCCCGGACTGGTACTATCGCCTTATCTATTCCTGCCGCCATAACGTCAGTGCTTGCCGTTGACGTGTTCTGGTTCGGAGGATTGGGTAGCCCTTAAACTTACTTTTGTTGGAGGCCTAACATCCCGGCTTCAGGGTTGGCAACGCACCATTACCACCTTTGGTGTCTCTAGGCGGCCTGAATTTCCTATCATCAGGAAATCCGTTCGCTTGTTTGCCTTCCAATATCATAAAAAAAGAAAGTCCGTATGCTTCTTAGTCTGATACTGTAAAAAATAAATAAAAAAGTAGGTACAAATTTTGTAAAACTTTTGTTTTTTAAACTATACATGATGTCCAAATGCTCCTCACCGCTATCAATAACATTGGAACATAATAGTCCACAGGGTATTTCAGTTTATCTATTTTAGATAAGAATCGGTTGCTAATTTTTTTTACGTCCATCCCAAAATCTTTGAGTAACAAAATACCATTCTCGTATTACAAATAAGACAATGTGAATTCAGATAGCTATCTTTTTTTATAAGTGAGTCATTGGTAATGACTAAACAAGGTTCCATATTTATAGTTACAACTGTCTTAGAGCATATTAACTTCGGAGTTGTTCTGGTATATTCGCACATAGATATAAACTGATAGATAGATACTGGTGGTAGAGCAACAGCTACTAACCCGGGTAAGGATCCACCGCCATACCTATTGCTGCCACCGTAATGACAATGTCATGTTCCGGTCCGCAGGGTAACTGGTAAGTTTGCACAATTGGCCTAACACGCCGTCAAAAGTCAAGCGACGCACCTACAACATTTATGTTGTCTATAGGTTGCGGTTATCTCTTACCACCGCATGGTACAGCCATGCGGTGGTAAGAGGTGCTGTCTTTTGCCATAAAAAAAATAACTTGTTTTCTATATTGATGTTGAGTAAATGTTTTGTTGCTTTGCTTACTTATCCATAAAATTTTGCCTCATTACAAAATAAAATAATGAAAATACATAATGTACGCCGATTATAAAATGCATTTGTATGAAATCTGGATTGATGCAACATTCAAACTATCAATGAGCGTATGATTCATATTACCATTTAAGATGTAGGACTCAATATAGTTGCATTGTAAAGAGATCTTTGCCAAATTCTACTTATATAGTAACATATCCCATTGGCAGTACCTTTCTTCGTGCGCTTCCCGTTACCAGTCTAAAGTTTCTAGTGTCAAAGATTAATAAGCTTTAGAAATGTACCATTTTTGATTGCTTATAATTATAAACCTGAAGAAATATGTCGTTTCATATAGTTGGTAGGTACATTGTGAGACCAATTGGGTATTATGGAAATATCGAATAAAATTCACCAAGAAGAATGCACGCTCTAGAAAATAACACTCTATGGTAGACGCCAAATTGTATAAAGGAAATTGTTTATTTTATTCTGACCATTCAAAGCAGAATCAAAAATATATCGTTCCTTAACAACCGTGTAATTGCGTTGATAAGGGTTTTAGTCAATAAAGAAGACGAAAGTTCAGCTTTATTATTAGTGATTTACGACAGGGCGATACCAACCAGGTAGGCCTTGCGATTGTAGTAATTATACTCGAATCATTCAATATAAGGGCTTTAACAGAACATCGTGACGCGGTGACGCGTAACATGTAAGTTTAATTTTTATGTAGGCTTATTAGGGTTGCTTGCACTTTCCTTAGTCTAAGGTGTCCTGGTTATACCTCTGTTTACTTCTTCGGGAATATTTGCGTGAAGATACTTTTTGCATTTTACTTGATTTTTTTAAATTAATTATTTTTAACTCGTATTTTAGTCGTAGTCGTGGGTGCCTGGTTGTGCCTCTGCCTACCTCTTCGGAGATATGGGCGTGAAGATACTTTTAACTCTAAGCTGGTCCCTATCAGTAATATTAGTCTTAATATACTTTGACAATGCTCACTTTTAAATTTAACCCATAAATGCCCACTATAGAATATTTGTTTTTGGTACATTTATTTTATATTTATTTGAAAATAGATAAATTAAAATACATGTTTTCTTAAAAATCTTTTCGCAATGGCTTGTAGTAATTACTGACGTAACTGCCGTAAACCACTAGTTAATAATAAATGTTACTTGCAATAGTTTCCTTGATATGACTTTGTAATTTTTTTACCGGCTCCAAAAAGTATGTTTGTTACACGTATTACTTGTCCAATAACGGATAGATTTTTTCTGAAAGGCAGATTCTGATTCCAAGACAAGTTGTTTTTGACTAAAATTCATGCACATTTTTTTAGGTTCTTACACGACATTATTATTATTTCCAGCTGGTTTATTGCAGTTTTATTGTGTTAAAATTATATGTTTTGCGTTAAACACAACGCAGTAAAATAAAAGCCTGCGCCGAGTTGTGCGTCGGCCCTAAAACTTTAATTGAAAGAGTTTTATATGAAGATGATATATTGTTAAATTATATGCATACAGTCAACGGGATAGTTACTTTTAACTGTTTGTTGAGAACAATAAACTCTTCTGGAATGATGATGTATTTATATTAGTGTACAAATGTGATATTATTCTTTGCTGTTACTACATATGATATATGAAAATTTCTTTATGCTGGTTTTCTTTCGTGGTAGACCGAGAGTATTTTTTTATGTAATGAAAGAGCGAAAAAGCCCTCACTTCTCTTGATGGTAAAAAATGGTACATTTTATGCTTGCATCACAATCCTGTGGCCGAGATTCAAGGTTTATTGTGCAAATTGGCTGGCTACCCTGGCTTTCTGACTGGAATATGATACTGTCGTTATGGCAGAAATAGGTAAAGCGGTGGACCTTTGCCCGGGCAAGTCGATGCACAATATCTACCACCAGTAGTATTGTCGGTAATGACTCGTTTATCCCTTGCAAGCAACCTAATGAACCTCTTACCAGATAGTCTATTCTAAACTAGATACTCGGATCAACACAGAGAAATCCTCAGTTTCATAAAGTACTAACTTGTGCGTGTTAAAGTCGCGTTTTTGCAGCGACGTTCAGAAAACGCGCACCGGTCGCCGGCGCGGGCCGCTCTTACACTTCTACGGCCAGTGTGCGTTTTGGTGTGATGCTGTTGGATGACTTACTTTAAATCTTTGTAATATTTTGACACGCTAAAAGATTAGAAATGTCATAAATATTTAAGATCTTCTTGACGATTGTAAATACGCCTTCCAACAAAAATACCCATGGACGAAAATTTGTTTCCATCTTTCTATTGTTATTAAAATTAGATTAAAGCTACGGTTCTGACGGATGCAAAATAGTGTTTACCACCGTCGAGAGCACCTATAATAATCTATTACGAGTAATTGAATCAAAACTTAATATATATAAATTACTTGTCACGTTGTTGGTCTGCGATGAACTCTTAAACTACTAAAGCGATTTCAACCAAATTTACTCACCGTGTGTAGTTTAATCCATCTTGAAAGATAAGTCAGCTTTCATCTCAATTTATGATCAAAAAAATTACCATCTGAGCGAAGCCGGAACGGCCGGAAGGCTAGTCTATATAATTAAACTAGGGCTGAGAATTTGTAAAGCCTAGGATCAAAGCTTATTTGAGGAGACCACGCGATTTTTATATTTACAATAAGGATCATTCGTCGTTTATGAACTGATTATGATGACTCTTTCTTCGTTAGGTAGGTCACGATACTGATGTGGTCCCATATCAATTTTATCATGATCCGACGAGTGGCCTTTCTTTTGTGTTTGGCATTGGCGTCTTGTTGTCAAGTTAGGTCTGAATAAAGCTAGTTGATTTAGCAAAATCAAAGTAAGATCATAATAAGTGATGCCAGGGTCTTGAGTGACATTTGGCGGCAATGATTAAGTACACAATACGCTAATTTCTTCATGAATAATTACAATTGCACTATGACTGAGCAAAATTAAAATGCTTCCAAAATATACTAATTTTGCTCACTACATAGACGAAATTTCGACCATCTTTTTTCTCGATGGCGCCATAACTCCGAGTTTTCAGCTATATTTTTTTTGTACTTCGACGATATTCTAATGTAATTGGAGTCGTTTTTTGTAGATCTGACCTGGTATGGGCTGCAAGGTATTGTAAAGCCATTAACCATTAACAAGGTATAACCATTGGTAGATCGCCTAAAATTAATGAAGCGTTACTAATAAGTTATTGAAAACAAATGGCTGCAGTAAGATTTTATACTATTCGTTCAAAAAACAAGTATTCGTAAGCAAAACTTTATATATAGAAACCGGGCGTTAATCGTCAAAGTAAACTTTCGAACCTAACAGAGATCGTTTGTAAGAAACAAAACGCTCAAGCGTCCAATTTGACACGACCTTTGGGATTGTGGTTGAATAAATCCCGTTTTTACACACATGGGTTCGCTTAGACGCCATAGATTCGGTTTCAGAGTAAAAAATATTACCAAACACACGTCTAAGATTTCGGCTCCACGCGCTATTAACGGCAAGTCGACGGTGGGTGTGTCTTTGTGGAAAGCAATTTAAACACTGATTTATTCCACCTCGGGGCATCGGCTTCGTTGACATCTTTAAATCTAATTAAGGCAGTGATTTTCCTTAATGATTTATTCACTAGGAAATTTACGTGCCAGTTTATGGACCAATTAAGGCCATATCCCTTTGCTTTTGCCATACGATTAATTGAAGTTAAAGAGGAAATATAAGGTTGTATTAAATCGTAAAGAGGAACTATGAGGTCGTATTAAATAGTATTAAACTCTAAATCGATGAAACACGAACGATTTTAGTGGGATTTTATAGTATGCTCTAAATGCAAGCCAATTACTTATACTGTTTTACCAATTAAACTGATACACGACTGTTAACATCCGACAGTAAATTATGTTTTTGCTGGTTTCTCGAAAACTGATGGATAGATGTTGTGCTTAATAGTTTATATAAATTAGTAATTAATCAATAATTTCTGGTCATTTCTCGAATAAATCTATGTATTAATACGTGACGCCAAAACTTTGGACTCCTTTTTACGAAAATTGCGCATACGCGAGAGCATAAAATTTGGCACACGTATAAAGTACATTAAATCAATAAATAAAATATTACCCACACACACACACAGACAAATATATTGATGATAACGATAAAAAATCACACATGGCACACTAAAAAGTTTGGAAACAAAGTAGTTGGCCATGAGAAATGAAGATAGCGTTCTTATCAATAAGATATTAAAATTTATTATGGTTGAATTTCGAGTAATAGGCGACCACTATACTAGTATCAATAAATATCCGATAGACAGCATAAGTTGCAACAAAACCAAATTAATGAAAACAAAAGCTAGACAATAAAAAATATGTAATATTAATACCTGTTTTTGTTAAAAAAAGGTATCTAACTATAAAAAGTTGTGTATATTTTGGTGATTATCTTATCAAAATTATTGTGTTCAATATAAATTATAATAATTGAATATAAAAAACCCGATACAATTATTTACCAGTAAATAAATTAGTTACATATATATATATTAAGAGCACTTCTAAATGATGCTATACATATAGAATTTGTGTCCACAAGCGAAGAGTATTTCTTGCCACTATAAAAACCCGAAACAAAAAATCCAACATTATAACTGCAGAGTCAGGTGACTACAATGATTCAGGAAACTTTCAAGGAATAGAACATTTAAACGTTTGCTAAAAAACAAAAGCCACTTCCTAAAATTTGAGCCCTTTTGTTCCGCTCGCTTGTTACTCCGCGAAGTGATGCATGACCTCAGCGAACTTTTGGGTATTGTGTTTTTGTTGTTCTGGCGCTGGCGCAGTTCAAATATGAAACAGTTTGAAAACAACTTAAAAAATAATGGTAGGTGCTCAGACCAATAAAAAGTATCAAATGCAAATGCGAACGAAAAAGTGAAGACAACTTTTTGCTATGTGTACTTAAGGTCACAACAAAAATGTAAACAAGCTAGCTGGCTAGGCTGCAGGTCTCTTAAAACAAATTCTTAAGTAGTTAATCAAAAAGTAAAGTCTTAAAATCTCAGTATGTAATGCGGCAACAACATACAGTGGTCTTACTGTCTTCGTCTTAAGTATTTTCGAACAAGTAACGTGTCTCGACACGAGTGTAACATTTTCTGCCCATCACAGAAAGTGTACAACGCCACTGAAGAAGTTTTTATTTAAAAAAAAAAAATATGACCGTATTGCTACAATTTAGTCTAAATAAGCTTTATTTAAAACTAGCCGATCCGGGAACTTCTCATCGCTTGACAGTTTTTATATACAAAATTAAATTGTAGCTTTTCCCGTTTTCCCTACAATTTTACCGGTTTTCTTGTTCTCTTTTATATGATCCTTTTCCTTACAATAACCAATACAACAAAAACTAATTAGTAAAACTGGTGCATCCGTTCAAGCGTGATGACATCACCACGTGAAATGGGGGTTCTTTTTATTATAATAATGTAGATCTGGGCTTAGTGTCCATGCCGTTCTATATTTGTACTGTGGCGCTAGCTTCTCAAATGCATAAGCAGGCGCCAGCCACTTGCAATATGAGAAGTGACGACGCGCTTCATTTGAGTCCAAGCTGGAAGGCGCACGCCGATGTTTATCCATGTTAAACACAAACCATTCGGCCTTCTAAAACGGAGACGGCTCATCCATCATGGGTTTTATATCTATTGACAGTAAACGGAGTGACTATTAACTCGTCATACTCGAATTTATCGGGTTACTCATTAATGTGATCTTTTTGACACCATGTTTGATAAGTTGTTCTTAAGATATCAAGAGTGATTAAGTTTGACGGAGGGTGATCGTTGGTGCTGGTGTTGGTTTATTCGTTGGATTATTTATAACTAGATGTATTGTGGTAGCTGATCTAGTGTATAAAATTCTTGTGTCATGTTGTGATTGAACTCCTCCGAAACGGCTTCACCGATTGTCATGAAATTTTGTGAGCATATTCAGTAGGTCTGAGAATCGGTTAATGGTTTTTTGTAACCGTATATGATGAGGGTGAATCACAGCAAAAAATAGCAGAACAACGTCTGCCGGGTCAGCTAGTCTTCTAATGTATAAAATTCTCGTGATACGGTGTGCATGATTGAACTCCTCTGAAACGACTTGACCGATTCTCATCGTTACAACTTTTCGTGAGAATTTTTTCCGACTAGCCCCCTTTCACAACGCTCGATAAGGAACTTCGTTCCAAAAACAATGCTTTAAATTAAACCAACTGTTAGTAGACGTTAATGTCAAACGATAAGTTCGACAGATCGGCTAATAATGAATACATATCCATAAAAAATACACAAATTGAATCTAACTCCAAAGGAATCAAGTAAGAAAACTTATATTACAGGTGCTAGTCAACAATATTAATACATAGAAATACAAAGATACTATGTAATTTGAAATGGGAAAGGGCTGACTCGGTCATGGAAAAGAATGACAGGTGAAAGATTAACAAAGCAGATATACAATGTGAATGTGGAAGGATGTAGGTACACGGGGAGACCTAGGTTGACATTACACGATCAGATCGCTCGTATATTATCCAAGGGTGACTCCAGTCTCCGAAACTGGCTTGATCGTAAGAAAAGGGTAAGGAATGTGATTGAAGCTAAACAGGTCTTTCAGGATCGTGAGGTTTGACACTTGATACCCTGTGCTTACCCCGTGATCAGCTTGGCGTGAAGATATGTATGTATGTTTGTATGTATGTAGATACCAATTTCGTGTATCCGTAGATTTTTTAAATGTTATCACAAATAAGCAAGCACTCGGCTCTCCTGATGGTAAAAGGGCTACGCAAGATATAGTGTATCTACATCACTTGCTTTGTTGCCATTCAGGTATTGCTTTAAATTTAGATTACAACAAAATTGTAAAAAGTATTTTTTTATGATATTGGAAGGCAAACAAGGAGTCGGATTTTCTGATGATAAGAAATACATGTAGCCTAGGTACAACAAAAGTGGAAATGGTGCGTTGCCACCCTAAGGCCGGTATGTTAGCTTTTTTTATGATAATCGGTATGATAATATTTTTTATGATCGCCTCTGTGGCTTAGCGGTTCAGTTGTTGGACTTGACTGCTTGAGGTCCTGGGTTCGAATCCCGGGTCGGGCAACAAAAAGAAAATTGGGTCTTCCAATTTTCTAATAAAAAAAATGTTGCTCAGGATTGGAAATGTGCCCGGTTGGCGATAGGCTTGTCACCTATCACATTGTGGGACTTAGTGTCTTCGGCTAGTCGTGGGTGTGCCTCTGCCTACCTCTTCGGGGATATGAGCATGAAGATACTTTTGTATGATATAGGAAGGCAAAGAAGCAGACGTATTTCCTGATGGTAAGAAATTCACGCCGCGTAGAGACACCAAAGGTGGTAATGGTGCGCTGCCAACCTGGGGTACGAGCAAAATAAAGTTTACGGTTACCTTATTCTCCGAACCGGAACACGTCAACGGCAAGCGACCACGTTTTGACGGTAGGATTATATAAGGCAGTGATACCACTCCGGGCGAGTCGCTGTGAAACTCTACCACCTAGTCAAATGTCACGTGTAGAAGTATCTATATATTAATACGTGATTCAAAAACTTTGGATCCCTTTTGACGAAAATGTGCTAACGAAGGAGTATGAAATTTGGCACACTTATAATTATCTGTAGGAGAAGTGCAGAACGCTAATATCTTTCAATAATAATGCTTCTAAAGTACATTAAATCAATAAATGAAACATTACCCACACTACCATGCATTTGACACACACAAACAAATGTATTGATGATAACGATAAAAAATCACAAATGGTGCACTAAAAAGTTTGGAAACAAAGTTGTTGGTCTTGAGAAATGAAGATGGCGTTCTTATTAACAAGATATTAAAATTTATTACGGTCGAATTTCAACCAATGGGCGACCACCAGTATTTTTAAATAATCATGTAAACGTGTATTCTCTGTTACAGCTTTAAATTCATACTGCAGCAAAATTTTAAACAATAGATTTTTAAATAACCGCTTCAATGTGAATTTCAAATATAAAATTTCATTCACTAAAATTCAAGCATCTATTTATGAACATAATTCGTTGGGACCTTTGATGAAAGGGAATAACCTACTGGCTTCGCAATGATTAACCACTATACTAACAAGGCAGTCAAATCATCATGTTTTACAAATCATCATAAAAATATACTACACGAAAATAATCAAATCATATTAGTAATCCGTTTAAACAGAAGAAACATGGCCGAGGCGCGTGGTATCCTAGCCTAAGTGCAAGTCACTCTCACAATAAGTGATTTCCAACACGATGACGTTGCATTATTATAATGGTTGTTTGTTTAGTGGCTCTACCTTACTCGTGTATCAATCTAATCATATATGCCCATAGTTTTGTTTTTATATTGAGCTTATGGGCGTGTGATGGTGGAATTGAATCTGAGACAGGTCCTCGTTGCGTTGGTAATTCCGCTCTGGCGCCGAAGTTGAGGTGTTGGCAGTACTGTGTCGAAAGTTATTTTATTGGTCCGTATTGTTCCTCTCACCATTCATTTCTAATCGGAATTTTTATTTGTTTAAAGGTTCCCATGTTGATGCCGTTTGTTATTGTTGCTGCTTTTTTTATGATTCGATATCAATCTTAATGTCAGTGTTGTTTGTTTTTTTATGTTCTTTTGTTTTGTGCGGATTCGTTTTTACGGTTCAACAACCTAACATTTCGGCAATAAATAAAAATAAACTATTATTTTAACCGCAATTGTACTAGGAATAGTTATACTTAGAATATGTCATGAATGGCTAAGGTATATTTTCTAACAAATAAACTCTGTGTAACTGGTCAAGCCACTAAAGACGTGTCAATAATTGAAGTGCGTCGCGGGCGCCATCACTAGTGTTACATGCATATAAGCACAACACTGTAGTGACGTCACTTCACTACTTTGCAAAATTCGAATAAAAAACTGTCGGGCAAAACCTATGTAAATTTACTTGCACCAGTTAGGCGCAACTTTCATATCAAAAAATAAAAAAAATAAGTTTGCTATGTTTTTTATTCGCCCAAATCATATGACACTAGTTACCTTATATCTGAATGCCTTTAGACTTACTTTCAAATTATAAGGGATTTACTTTTTCAAGTAAACTTTTAACAAATTCGGGTTTGCTATGTATATATGGAAGTCCCGCCTCTTATTACGTAGTATTTATATACTCTTTGACTTGCATTTTGTTTTATTCACAATTAACTATAGTCCGCTTTTATTTAATTATTATAAACCAGACATTCTGAGCAAAGGCAACTTGCCCCAACAGCAACTTCGTTACAATGTGAAGAGAAATTGTGTTTGCTGTTATCAATGTTGTATTTGTGTACACATGGCATCTGTTTTAAAACAAATCCATTTTAATTACAGAAACTTGTAAGTAATAGTTTTTCTTACATTTTGTTATCAATTTATCATATTATTCGTTTCTTCTTTTCTTTAAATCTGTTCTACTCTTTTTATTTCCATCAGAAGGATTTTAACATTAGAGATGTTAAAGTTAGCTCACAAGCTGAATACAAAAACTTAAAAAAAAGCGCTATCAAAGGTCGAATTTTCAAATTATGTTAGATGTACGGTTCTTAAACTAGGGTGAAGCTTAGAACAAGGTTTCTGTGGACAGTTTGATTGAGGCTGTAACCTATTACGAGTTAAGAATTTGAAATTTTGCGTATTCTTAGTCTTCTATTAGTATTTCTAGTGTAACATTTTATAACGCGTTTATTTGTAGATCCGTTATTGTTTTATATTATCTTATAATGTTATTGTACATAGCAATAACATTATAAGATAATATATATCGGTATCTGTTTTTCCGGTTTTTCGATAAAAAATACTAAAATGTGTACATTTGCAAACAAATCCTCGACATAACCTACATGTAATGTAGCTAAGAACCATCTTTATTAGGTTACCCTCCATCCGTTCAAAAGTTATGATGCCACAGATAGAAACATACCATGTTTTCCGTCGGGTGTGGCAAAGTTTTATTAAATAAAAGTTTTGTTAAAATATTTTAGGTCATGCGGTAGTTTTTGGATCTTTTTGCATTCAGTATGCTGCTTGTTGAGCTGAAAGTTTTGTAAGAATTAAGAAGAAGAATTGTTCAGATTTATTTATTTTCCGAAAGAATATATATGGGAGTAAGGTCTGTTCGTGACAGACTTAAATACTGCTCACACTCTACTTTCAAAATATTTCCTGTTTGTTTTTTTTTAAATGTAGTTTTTGCCTCGTTAAAAAAACTATTACCTGTAGTCTTATGTCAAGAGCTAGACACTTTTACAGAGTGACTCTTGTGATATTCAGATTTACGCATTTCCTGGATTTTTCAAATTAAAGTATCTTCACGCCCATATCCCCGAAGAGGTAGGCAGAGGTACAACCAAGGCACCCACGACTGGCCGAAGACACTAAGTCCCACAATGTGATAGGTGGCAAGCCTATCGCCAACCGGGCACATTTCCAATCCCGACCAACATTCTTTTTTTTTTAAATTAGATAATTGGAAAAATCCAGTTTACTTTTTGTTGGCCGACCCGGAATTCGAACCCGGGACCTCATGCAGTCAAGTCCAACACCCGGACCGCTAGAACACAGAGGCGATTTTGGAATTAATTTTGTTGTTGGTTTGTTTTCTGCCTAATGAAAAATCCTTATTACTGAACTTCATATTTTGCTCAAGGAGGAAAAAATTAGCATTTATTTGACTGTTTTTATTTTATTGTGTAAGGTTTGTGACGAACCCATTGCTAACTAGTGTAGTAAAAAATTGTTTTTTTTTTGGATTGCTCCTTTAACATATATTCATACTTAAATCCTACTGCGACTTATCTGGATTCGTACAACCTATTTGTTGAGTTTAAAATTGCCAATTGCCTCTGTGGTCTAGCGGTCCGGCGTCGGACTCCACTTCTTAAGGTCCCGCGTTCGATCCCCGGATCGGGCAACAAAAAAATAGACTTTGTGTATTTTTAATTTTCTAATAATAATAATGTTGCTCGGGATTGTTCAGTCGGTGCTAGGCTTGCCACCTATCACATTGTGTGACTTTGTATCTTCATCTTGTCGTGGGTGATATGGTTGTGCCTCTGCCTACCGCTTCAGGGATATGGGTGAAAATACTTTACTTTAAAACTACCAAACAACAAAAGAAATCAGTATGTCTAGACGTGTTTGGTCTACGATAGACAGCTACTGCTCCAATTCATTTTAAGTTTTTTTTGTTCATAAAGAAAACAGTAAGTTCTTGTAATGATTTATTTGAAAAAAAACTCTTTTTTAAAGATTTCATTTACTTTTTCGGATAAAAAAGTTTACTTGTGTGATGTCCAAATTTATGCATTTCCCCAAAGGACACCATGTGGGCGTAGTAACTACGGTCCGAGTTTGTCGCGGTGAGAGAAATAAATATGGCTTACAACACTTTTAGATCTCTTGTTCGAATTCAGTTTAACACACTTTTTATTCCAGAAAGTGTACAAGCAAATGTCTTTGTAAAGTAAGTTAGTAATAGCTATTGTATCTATAGGCGTAATAGACAGTTACGTCTATAGATATTGCTATAGCTTCGCTTGTTATGACCTAGATTTTGTCTTTGTAAAATAAGTTAGTAATATCTATTGTATCTATAGGCCTAAGAGACAATTACGTCGTTAGATATTGCTATAGCTTCGCTTGTTACGGCCTAGATTTTGTCTTTGTAAAATAAGTTAGTAATATCTATTGTATCTATAGGCCTAAGAGACAATTACGTCTATAGATATTGCTATAGCTTCGCTTGTTATGACCTAGATTTTGTCTTTGTAAAATAAGTTAGTAATATCTATTGTATCTATAGGCCTAAGAGACAATTACGTCGTTAGATATTGCTATAGCGTCGCTTGTTATGACCTAGATTTTAGAGTCACTCAATTTTTCACGAATCCAGCTCACAAACTATCCAAAATTTGGTGAAATCCATGTTTTATTTAATATCGGTGATCTTATGTTTATTATAAATATATTTCTTGTGTGCGTGTGCTTGTGCATGTCACTGAACTCCTAAACGACTTTAGTGATTTTAATAAAATTTTTGTGTGTGTTCAAGTTGATTCGCGAATAATTTAGATTTACAAAACGAATTCACAATTTGTTCTACTGGAAAATGAGTTTTTTTATTTCTAAGTAGTCGTTGATTTTATAATGTTTTACATTAGATCCGGCAGTCTGCGCTACTATCAGAACATTAAATATTATGAAGTAGCTGTTGTTGTCAAGCGATACTAAGTTTGCTGGGTCGGCTAGTACCTATGCAAAAATGAATCCCCGCTTAACATAGTCATTGCCTCGTGTTCAAACGAAAGGACCAATTTTGTTATTTTTTTTGCGTGCTGGTTAATATCATGAGAAGATTATATTTAAAAAAAAAACAATTTCATAGTAAGGACTGACTACTAGTTATTAGACTAGCCAAGCTAGTCTTCTATATATGAAAATGAAGCCCCATTTCTCTTGGTCTTTACATCTCGCCTGAACGGATAGACCTATCTTAATAACTCTTTTTTTTGACTTGTATTTAGGAGAAGGTTCCCGAGGTGGATGTTGTAAGGAAGAAAAAAAATTGAAGTTTTATTTTTATTTAATATTCATAGTTAAGACAGGACAATATTTGTGGGGCTAGGTGTCTTAAATAAAGAAATGTGCTTTCTCTTCATAGTAAACATCGAATAGATAGCCTAGTTATTTCTTGTCCTGTCTAGTTTATTAACTATTCTGTTTTAATTAATTTATGCAACCATGGCGCAGTACGAAATTAGGTCAAATCCCAGAGGATTGTATTGAATTAGAGGCGCTAAAGACCTGGGATATATTGGATGTTAGTTACTAGTATTCACTGAAATTTGGGTGATGACTGTTTGGTAAGAGGGATTAACTAGATGTATTGTGCACTTGTGGAGTCATAAATGGTGTTAGTTGAGCCTGTGACCCCTTCGTGATCCCTTTGTGATCCGGGCGGTTGCTCAAAATAATTAAGCCCAGTGAAGCTGCGAAAACGATTCCAAGTATTTCTTTTCGTACAATGAAAAAAATAAATTCGAAAAAAATATGCACTACTAACTACATATAAGTCGGATCCCGATAAAACTAGTATGGGACCACCTCATAATTTATGACCTATATTTCTTAAAAAGAATCATCAAAATCTGGTGGCCTTGGCCGAGTTATCGCGTAATAAACACACAAAAAACATGCAGTCCTAACCTAATGTTACAAAACTTTTATTATATTGGAAGGCAAACAAGCAGATGGATTTCCTGATGGTAAGAAATTCAGTCCGCCTAGAGACACTAAAGGTGATAATAGTGCGTTGCCATCCTAAGGCCGGAATATTAGGCCGCGAGCAAAAGTAAGTTTACCGGCTATCTTATCCTCCGAACCGGAACTCGTCAACGACTAGTATTGACGTTATGGTGGCAGGAATAGGTAAGGCGAAAAAGTACAGGGCGAGACGCTGGAAAACTCTACCACCTAATAGGATATACTGTTAGTGACCGTAACTCTATGCTCGCCTTTTACGAGCTGCTTGGCGGATGGTATATTCTGCAAAGGAGCCCGGACCAACACGGGAAAGTATATCAGCTCGAAGTCGTAACCTATGATTCTATAATAAAAAAATAACAACGTAAGTGACGGAAATGACCTATAAAATCCTTACTCAAGCAAGCGCTTTGAGTTAAAACTTGTCTTTTTTGTTTCAGTTAAAAACTGATGTGTGTGTGTGAACTAATGTATGTAAAAAGCTCTGCCGAGTTTTATGTATGGTTTTAATTATAATGAATACGCTTTTATAAAAGTCAGACCTGACTTTGTAAATGTAATGGTGAAAGTACACGCGAGCGTAGACACATTAAACGTTCGTGGTGCGTTGTCAATCTGAAATTTGGATTTGGCTTTAAGCTTATCATTACCACATTTGGTGTCTCTAGGCGGCGTGAATTTCTTATTATCAGGAAATCCATCTGCTTGTTTGCCTCTCAATATCATATTTTTTTGTGTCGGTTTAGACTAACAAAAACAGACCATCCCAGGTAAGTTGACAAAAAAATGTGTTTTTCGATTTTGTAATAAAAGCAATGATGCCCGGATTGGTGTTATGCCTGGTTGGCAGAAGGATTGCCACCTATCACATTGTAGGACTTAGTGTCTTTGGCTAGTCGTAGGGCTCTGGTTGTACCCGTACCTATTTCTTCGGAGATATTGCCGTGAAGATACTTTTTGATGATAATATCATACGAGGTGATAGATTATTAAGTAAACATTAAAGTTTGTCTTGTATTAGTTGTAAGAGCAAGAAATAGTCCATTCTGTTATATATGCGAAAGCTAGTATGTTTGTCTGTATGTTACTCTTTTACGGCTACGCTGCAGAACCGATTTTGATTTTAATAAGGTTTGATGTACCAAGTGCATCAACAAGCAATGCAAAATTTAAGCTCAATCTCTAACCGACATGTAGATTAAAAAAAAAATTTGCCGCCCCTATCCCCGAAGATATATCTATGTCAACGACTAGCTGAATAGTTGGTCAGGCTATCACCAACAGAGTACATGACCAATCCTGGACAAAGTTCTTTGTATTAGAAAATTGAAAATGCACAATTTCTAATTTTTAGTTGCCCGACCCGGGGTACGAACCTGGGATCTCGAAGTCAAGTCCGACCATACCGATAGACCACAGAGGCGATATGTGGATTAAATTCAACTTACAAGCTTCTATCCAGACAAACCTGCGTATTACGTACGTTGCAAGTTAGATGTATGTAAAAAGAACAATCAAAATCCGTTAATTGGCTAAGCAATCGCGCAGCAAACATACAAAATAAATATACCAGCTAAATGTTAGTGTGATGTAAGGATATCCTCCTTTAGTTAAAATATTATAGATCAGTACGGCTACTCTTAAATCTCAACATCATGTGAAATCGAAATTGGTTTGTATATGTCATTTTAGGTATTTTAGAAAAGAGTACTAGCGGATTATAAACATTTGGTTACATATAAATTCAACGAATCTGATAAAATAGTTTATTGTTTACTATTAACTAAATGTTAGCAGTTCGCCAATACTGTGTTCAAGAGTACCTAAAATGACATATTCGATTCCAATTTCCAATATTGCATTAATCGAGCTTCAAGAGTAACCCTACAGAGCTCCCGCACTTCCTCAAATTTAAGTGCAGCGCTCCGTAAAATTTTAGTATCCATAATTAATTGAAAATATTTGAACTGCATAAACGTTTCGCTCAAAACAATTGCACAGTTTCCTGTAAACGGTGTATAGCCAGCGTTTTGTATTTACCGAACGAAGCCGGGCTTGTTATTGCTAAACACGAAAGCATACTGTTTAAAATTCACCATGGAAGGGATAATGAGGGTGGCGAGCCGTCAGTCAATGCGATTGGGAAGATCGCATGACAAGCTCCCGTCGACTACATGCTAACGTTCACGTATCTGATCAAATTTGGGTCAGGAGACGGTTGGTCAATGGATCTTTTGTATCCTTGTTATTAACAAACTTATACGAACAAAGGCCTCAACAATTTCACACCTTTGCAAGGGAAATCTTAACGGGCGTTTTGGAAATGTTTTGATGCGTGAGGGGAGTTTTGCAAATCATGAAACACTATGAGAACTAATATGTGAAAATATTTGGGATACTGGTTGCGACGATGATGAAAGTATTACACGTGATACCGGATGTCTTTCATGGCTAGAATAGGCTATAGATACGTTTCGACGATGTAGTCAAAATAATATCAAAAAAAAAGAAAAAATCCTCTCGCTCCGATAGGAAGATAGGCAGAGGAACAACCGAGGCCTCTAAGACTAGCCGAAGATACTAAGTCCCACAATGTGATAGGAGGAAAACCTATCGCAATTCAGGCGCATACCTAATCCCAGGCAACGTTGTTTTTATTAGAAAATAAAAAAAAATATATTCTCCTTATTTGATCTAGGTTCGAATCAGGTACCTCATGAAATCAAGTTCAGCTCCGTACCTTAAGATTACAGTATAACAATATTTACTTATCTGAACGGTTAGTACTTTACGGGGCAGGCAGAGAGTATAGTACCAAGTGTCACAATTCTTGCAGAACTGACTAGCTTTCTTCATATTTAATTACTCTTTTCGTACAAACACGGTGCTTTCTGAAACGCTTCGGTTAAACTTGATCAATTTGATCTCGAACTGCCATTAACATTATTTCATGAATGCGCACCTCTAATGTAAAAAGTATACGAAATATCTCGTCTTCTTCTGCATTTACGTGGTCTTGTCGTTGAGTTTGTAGACAAAATAAAACTTGTAAAGTAATTAGGTAAATAACGGTATGTCCAGCTTATTCATGGACAAAGGTTATCTCTATATTTAAAGAGAAATCGTGTTTATGGATGAATACTAAACCAGCCGTGAAATGACAAAGGTTAACCATAACGTTTGTTAACACTGCATTTTGACTCATCGTATTTTAAAGTTAAGAGGGAACCACTGGTCATATTTTCATAATTCAATTTAACCTTATTTTAAAGAACTTTTCAATGTAAGAATGAACAAGCTCACCGCTCTCCTGATGGTAAGAGACAACAGAGGCTGATAGACATCATATATGTTACAAGTGCGTCGTAGTCCTAAGGCCGGGTTGGATACCTACGGGCTACTCTACTGGAACATGATACAGAGAAATAGTAGTGAATCTTAAAAAATCTTGTTTCTAAATAACAATTTATTTTATTACTCCTGTAGATGTTAATATTTAATTCAATACTTTTAATATTTTTATTAGCAGTGGCCCGTACAATCTTCGCATTTTTTGTATTGAATACAGAAAAATAAATGTGAGTGTTATTTTTAAAATAACTTATTTATCAAATTAGTTATTTTAATTGTTTACTTACTATTTACTCACTGTTTTTTATATTTATTACATTTTTATTTGTTGATATAAACATTTTTCGAATGTAAATTAATTTAACCCTAAACTGTAAATTGCCACCGTTTCCAAACCTAGCCGGACAGGAGAAGAAACGGCAAAACAAATTCCCTCAAACTCAGAGTGTTTTCGTAAAAAATAATTTTTCTTGTGTTGAGTCATGCCTTACTTTGCGGAAATCTGTAATAGATGTAGGCCTTTATTCAGCGGAATCCATGCAACTCTAGTGGCGGGAAATCTTCCAAATGACACTGAATGTGACAAACTCTAACTATCATTTCCACCACCCACAACTGCAAATAAAGCCTGAGCTTAGGAAATGATCCAACTTGTCACGCCCTTCGCAACATTCACAAATAACTCACCTCAATGTACACCAACATACACCAACTCACACTAGACGTACGTTTCGTCTTGAACAAATCAACTTAAGTAAGATTCTTAATGAAAGAATTTTTCAAATTTGTCCAGTAGATTTGGAACATTTTCAAAGCCTTTTTTTTAAATAATAAAATCTATACTTTTAATATTGCTAGTATACAGTACTGGTTATATACAAAATGTTGGAGCTACACATAGTTTTTGCCCTTAGATATTTAAATCACTAAAAAGTATAACAAAAAAACCCAGCCAACCAGGAACAAGGACATGGCGAGCAGAATTACCCCTACCGAATTTTCAACCTGATTTCATGGTTCGTGTTTTAATTTGGCAAAATTGGAGCTATCGTAGATCAGGGAGATGGGGCACAATTTACCGAAGCTGGGGGAAACCTCGCACTTTACCATGGCACATTAATTAACCGAGCGAAATCTACATACGGCGCCACGTACAGCGCCCACTGGTGGCAAGTGAGTGGATTTACGACTCATTCGACCGCCATCTATCGGATAAACTAATTGCAGTGCAGAGCTATAGTTTCTAAACGCTACGCAGAAATAGGCTACGATTTAGGCCCTCCATACTCGACGTGGACAATTTAGTGTCCTGAAATCTTCGATTGTTGAAGTAATTGGCCGTCAATGTTGGTTTAATTGGATAATTGAATTGCCCAACTGTAAAGCAACGGCTGTATTTTATGTGTGTATATTTTACTATTTATCTTCTTAATTGTTAGATTTACGTCGTGATGGTTGCACCTTAACTAATATTACAATCGTGGTAATTCTGCTGCGCTTCGTTTTGTTCTTGCTAGTAATAGAAAGAGACAAAGTCGTTTAGTGCTGTCAAATTGGTTTGTACGTGACATTAATTGACATTTAGTGAAATTAGTTTCCATAGATTCTAAATTTTGTTGTGGAACTTCGTTACGGTTATTCGAAGCGAAACTCACGACTCAGCAATTTGATCACAACAAATTTACTCTCATTCCGTATGAAATATTCCTGATGCATGTGGTAGGTATATTTGTGTAAATTTGCTTTTGCCTTTTAAATAAATATAGATTAAGGTCGAAGTAAAATTAATTTGATATTATAGTCTGTATTACACTATAATAAGATTATAATACTAGGCTGAACCTTGGCGCACTTTAGTCCATGTTTAATAATAAGGTAGTAAATGTATAGGTATGACGGGCCTTAATCTATACGTAGGTTTACGTTAATTAAAAACGTCACATGTTATTGTATCTTGACTAAATTGTCAAGACTAAAATGTTCCATCTATTTTTTTTAGAAACAGATAGCAAACACTCAAAATAAAATAAATTTGTCGTTTTAGATATTTAATAAATTAACATATCCAGAAGAATAATGCTTAGCATTCAAACAAAAAAAGAGTAAAACTCCCAGTCGAATAGTCTAATAAACTAAATTACTAAATTGTCACAAGCGGGCGTGATTTCTGTCGCCGACATATTTCTTGTTCTGTTTAAAAAAAGTAAGTATCTTTAAGCTCATTCTAATAAACGATAGGCCGAGGCATAACCAGGGCATCCACGGTTATCCGATAAAGAAAATAAAATACGTAGTAAGAAAACGCGAGATAGGTTATTCTGATATTTTGTCATAGTTTACTTTTACTGATACCTGTTGATAAAGTATTTACTACAATTGAATCATAACACCCCTCCTCTTAATACTGTTTTTAATTTCTTATTATTTTGAAGTTATAGAATATTATTTTCTGCTTCTTAGTTCAGCTAGACATGACAGCGTCTTTTTTAGTTTCTTAAACTGTTATTTATTTTTGCTTTTTTAGTGTTCAACGGCGACAAGTGCTTCGTAACGATAAATTGGCTTTAACATGTATAATATATGTTAGCATAGTTATTTTATTTGTTGTTCTCTGATCTCTATTTGTAATGATATTGAATGCCAATCAAGCAGACAAATTTATGCATTTTGAAATATATGATAATGCATAAAATTCGAAATAACATCTATTTGCCATTAGGCAGTGAGTTTCTTTGTCCCTCACAAGTCATGAAATACTTCTTTGTACTAACATTAACAAAGCACGTACGTCGCATGGTTTATTTTGTATCGGAGTTCTGTTAAAACTATGAGATACGTAAGATATTCATTGAAATAAAATTAGTTAACAACATTACATTAAACAACAATTTATTTCAAATTTAAATACATGTTATAAATAATGTGTTTGTTTGTATGTTGATAAAAACACCTTTGCAAAAAAATGCATCGTTTTAAATTGCTTTTGATCATCAGAAGAAGAAAGGCTGTAGTAAGTTAACATTAAATTAAGGTTATATGATATCGCTGACTTTTTTATAGAACTTTTGAAAGGGAACAATGTCGTTGTACGTGATTTTTGCTTAACTTTACGTTGCGCATGCGAAAGAAGCTCCAAAAACGAAATATCTTTAGTTTGGCCTGAGTTAAAAAAACTGATCATAATATTTTCTTTTTTAATAGAGCATTATTTTGTCACAAGTTCTTGATTTTTGTGTAAAGTTTTATTTCAATCTGACCCTTAAAAGTGGATGAAAATCACGTTCCAAGACTCCGTAACATAGATACGTAGATACCTACGAAGTTAATAAAAGCGTCTTAAAAAAACACATTTTGACTTGCTCAACCCGGGATTCGATTCGACCCTATATACATGGCGACAATAGACCATTAAGGCAACCAAAAAAGTAATAGATATGAAAAGTGTTTCGTAATAAAAAGCATATTATTTCGTATAACAATGCATATTTGTACGTACTAATACGAATGCATTGTGGCTGCATCCTCGATAGTTTTGTCGCTCATACCGCCTAGGGCGTACACGGACGGCCCCTCAGGCTGTTCCCGAACAATACCTCTCTGTTACATTTTCCGATATATTGTTGACTTGGAAATACATTTTGTTTAATTATGTAGGAAATTCCAGTTTATAGGATTTTATTCTTTGAAATAAACGCAGCTTGGTTCAGTTCTTTGAGTCTTTATTTTATTCTTGTGCTGTGGGTAGTTATAATTTTAATTAAAATTACCCAAAAAAGTGTTTTCGATCCCCGACGGAAAAGAGAGTTGGTATGAGTTTACGTGTCTGTGTCTGTCTTTTTTGTTTGAAATTTTACGTGATTTGACGTGACATTTTTAAACTATATTAAATATAGGTTTTATATGGGAATATATTTTTTTAATTTTATGATAATACTAGCTGTTCCAGCGAACTGTTTCACCCGTTCTGTTTGTATGGGGAAAATTAAAGTGTTATTTTTCCTAGTTTTCTCGCAGTCGATTGGAATAAAAAATATCCTTTGACATAGCGTCCTGGATTTAAGCTACAACTCCATTATTTTCTGCCTAATCGATTCAATCGTTTTATAAACATTGTAACTACTATGAATTTCTTTTATACATATAGAGAAAAAAGTAGTAACTAAGTATTTATTAAATTTGTTTTGGTATCTATTTATGTATTTCATATGTACTAGAATCGTCGACTGACACTCATGACACAATCATAATATAATTTGCTTACTTTGGGGCTAAATTTAATTTGTATAACTAGCTTAGAATATTTATTTATGTATTAATGCTTTCTACAAAAGTCTTCAATGTATAACTCTTTCTGTGTTACGGATGTCAATTGGCTAAGTTGACTTACCATTGACCGTTTGTTCGTTTATTGGCTTAAGGCTAAGAACTCACTGAGCGGTTTTCGCCTGCGCCCGCCGTGGTTGTGGAACTACGGTTCTGCCGGAGGACGACCGGTGCCGCGGAAACCGCAAACAACCGCGGGCGCTGCAAGTGTGAAACGCTTCAGGAAAATATGTGCTCTTACTTTTTGCATATAAATCTACATTCTATAAAAGTCGCGGGCCCGCCTACAAAAGTGCTAAGCGTCTTGCACAATTAAGTAGGTACTTATACCGACCAACCTTGCCTTAGTTAGCGGGTAAAATTCGGCAGTTAAAATGGCCTTATGCGAATATTTCTTTATGCCATTATTTCTCCTACCTGGTATGTTTTAAACTGCCAGTACTAATATAATTCCAGTGGCAAGCGAGATCTCGGCGTTGCTTCTCATAGTTACTGGGTAGGTACTAGGTAGACTAGGTTTGAAACAATGGTTGTTTCTTTTACGAAGGGTTAAACTTAATTAATCTATTTTTTTTTAATTAACTATAAAGTTTGTATTAAATATAAGTGATTAATTTGTTGAAATACTAAAATATTTACTTGTGAATGTTTTAAAATATATTCGTATTAGATGTTTGTAACCGACTTCTTAGTTTACATATTCGGCGCTTAATAGGAGTTCCACGCGGACTGAAGCAATGGTTGTAAACATTAGTTTGCATCCGTGTGGAACGTAAATTAAATCCGAATTTTGATTTGTTTCAAAGTTTCCACCAAGTTCACCTTTGTGGAATGGTGATTATAACCGTCTGGATGATGCTTTGGTAACTTTCATTTTAAAACTTCCCCCATTATTCAGAAGCACAAGGGCTATCATTTCATCTTATTATCCCATATCGTTCACACTCTCGTAGTTAACTATATTCACCGCCCATATTTGCAGACCATAATAAGATAATATTATTATTTTGCGTTTTATAATAGCAAACAAGAAAACGACTCTACTGTTGGTAA
The DNA here is from genome assembly GCA_002245475.1 of Calephelis virginiensis. Lineage (NCBI taxonomy): Eukaryota > Metazoa > Arthropoda > Insecta > Lepidoptera > Riodinidae > Calephelis > Calephelis virginiensis. The sequence goes on along the minus strand of NJDC01001643.1, from coordinate 295,181 downwards.
GAGACAATGGTTACCTGTGGATACCAGAGATGTTACTATAGTAGCGCTTTTTTACATAACCCTACAGTGCGGAACACGACATGGCTGAGCACTGACGCTATGGTGACAAAAGCACTGGTATCAGTTGGGACCAGCAGCTTCATATCACTTTCCCAGTAACATTTCAATTTGGTTATCAGAATGCTCAGTGACAGACTTATTTTAGACATTTGCTATTTTACTGCACTTTTATAAATTTGTACAGTTTTGTTTAAGACTAGCTACATACCCGCGACTTCGTCGGCGTAGAATAGCTATGATTTTCATACAAACCGTTACCTCCCATTGTACAACTTTGGGGGTTATTTTTTTAGTTATGTGTATTATGTGTATATTTTTTTATTTATATGGCCTTTGATTGGTTTTAAAATATATGAATATTAAATTTCATCAGAATCGGTACAGTGAAATAAACGCAAAAGCATAATAGATAGACTTCGTATTTCTACTACTGTTTACATTATTCCTTTGCTTTTAGATTTCAGTATCAAATAGTTCAATTGAATTGAACGAGCACCTACGAATAGCCGAAGATACTTTATTCCCCAATTGAGTTACATATCAAAGATCATAAAATAATCGAACACGGGACCTCACGTAGTCAACGCCAACACCGGACCAATAGACCACAAAAGCTATTTATAAGGCGGTACGAAAATTCAAATATGCTTATAACTACGTATATATATAATGCGTATATAACTTCTTCAAACAAAGCAATAATGGCAAAAAGTTTGTAACAAAATTACTCGGACAGGAACATTCATCAAATGAGAAATTTAAAGACAAGAAAATAGTGTTGTAGAAATAGAAAATGAATTGGACACAATGTTCGTTGGCCTTACAGAAATAACACCTGGACACGTGTTTAAGGGTCGTCCAAACGGCTAATCTTTGCAAATGGTACAGGCGTCAACATGTCTCAGCTCACTTTCATCTTTATCTGAATTCTGAACGACGAAAATAATTATAACCGCGACGCGGCCGCTCGAGGAACTCCACTAAGCCAACACAATTCGTTTGTGGCAGCCACGAGCGGCTTGTAAATCAAAGGGATTCAAACATAATTAAGCCCATAATTAATGTAAAGACTCCTTTATTTATAGAAGCACTCATTCTTAAAATTGCCCCCGTTTTGATAAGACGCCCCTCGGAGAGCGTGATTAACACATGTAACACTTTAATGACGCTGATAATGTCCTAAAAACTGTTTGGACGCAATAAGATAATTCCAGACGTCGTCCAATCCATGAAACTAGCGTACAAATAAAATATGAGCGAAACTCATAAAAACTAATAAAAAGCATAAATTTATGCTCTTAATATTTAGACAGACAGGAAGCGCATCTTTTATGAAAGCGGAATACGATGTAAGCCAGTTTTGATTTACAGTTCACTCGTCAAATATTTTTTTCGGTCTATAACACCCCGACAGTATAGGGACATCCCTATACCCTATACCGTTGAGTTATGCCCGCCACCGCTGGTAGACTGGCTCCCTATTAATTTGTTTATATTAGAGACGTTCACTTGCGCAGTCAATCACTGGTGTCGTCAAGCGCCCGATACGCGATTTGTTTTAGAAAGATCTTAACCGTGTTTCGGTTATTTCTGTACAATTGAAGCTTTTAAATTTACTGTCACCGCAACTCTCCGGAGACGCTCCAAACATTTGTCTCGGAATATTTATCGTCGCGCCACGTCGACTATATCATCCGACCGCTATTGTGGTAATCGATCAGAAGCGGCTCGGGCCACGCTTAATTGATTATTTATTCAAGCTTAGTTAAATCTTTCAGAGCTGCTTTATTTGTAGACTAAACTGAAAGGAAATTCCTAATGTTCAATAAAAATTGTAATTGGTTTACACTTGCCAAAACTGTCACCGGTCGCATGAGGAATTTTGTTTGATGCGTTTTATTGCTTATAAATCTTACGTTTGCTATATGTTCTCTGTTTTAACAGTTTTAATATTATTTACTTTGTTTTTTCTTTAACACTTTACATGCTACGTCGTATAAAGTTTTGCTTTTTAGTCATAATTAGAATAACTTTTATGTTTTTTCTGTCTTTAGTGTTGGGTAAGGGTTAACTACATTTCTGTGTTTGCTACTTGAGTGTTTCATGAGATTTTGGTGACAATTAAGTTTTTCTTTAATGTCATTTAACGGCATTTGTGAAACGAATAAATATCCAATGACAATGTTATAATTTTATCAGAGTTCAAATAAAATAAGTACAAAAAATATTCATACTTAAATATATCCAATAATAATAATAACATTAACATACATATTAAAATAAAGATAATACAGTACAAAGGGCGAGCTTATTTCCAGCGAGAAAGATTTCTACCTTAATATCAATTTCATAGATTTAAACAAAAGTGTTTCCGTGGAAATTAACAAATAGTACTTAAAGGTTTATTATTCTGAAACTAAAAATTAGAATTTTTATTGATTTATTAAGAAATAAAAACTTGTGTTTTCATTTTCGCGATCCCTCTTGGTAGTTTAAATATATATCTGGCCCTCTATATTATAATATTTTCAAAAGGGATATGGGGTCAGTTATTTCGTTTGTTTACTGAAAGTGAATGCAAATATTTTTTTATACAACTTTACATACATTTATGGATTTGTTTATTAAATAGTACATTTTGATAGGACGTGTGTATTTATAGTGAAAAGTAAAGATTAAAAGATAAATTGCCAAGGTGTGAAAAAATTACGAAAATTTAATGATAGTTAATATAATAAATGCATTAACCATGCACTTGTAAAAATTGTAATTTTGAAGTAAAAAATATTGTTTAGGTAAATAAATCTCAATTATTTTAAAGTGCCATATTTCATCCCAACAAAAACCCTTGGAGCGTGTTGTTACTAAGGTTAATGACATAATTTAGTTGTTGAATTAACGGAGCCAAATTAGCGGCACATAAAAAGTTGATTTAACAACTATAATATATCAACATCAGTCCAATCTTTATCATTATTATTAATTACTAAACCAACAATGGAAACCACAAAGCGGGACAAGATTGTAGCACTAATGAGCGACGGAAAACTTCCCAACTGGATTATTATGGGGATTATTTTAGACACAAAACGTTACATGCCGAAGTTCAAGCGGCATGTCCCTTTTAATCATATTGCCTACTTGAAGATGCTTGTGTTGAACAATGGGGAGTATGACCTCAGGGGGTTGATGGGGATGAATGAACACGCCGCACTTGGGTGGAAATATAAAACATGTTCATTATTTTAAGGCTAATTGGGAGAGGCTTGCAGCGGCGTAGGTGCGAGCTCTGCGAGGAGCCCACGGCGGTACCGAATCTGAGCGGCTGACGTTGCTCATTATGATATGTATGCGAATGTGTATAGACACTGTTTCTGCATTAAGCTGAAGTACATTACGGGCTAAATGTGTTTGCATATGTGTTACATAGCTGTTATGTGTTTGAACATTGTGTACGATGTCACGAGGGTGTCATTTGTGATCGTGAAATGATAAAATTTGTTATACAAATTATCTGTGATATTTCGTTCGTAACGAACAAGTGATAGTTATTAATATACCATGATTAGGTTTCATCTGACCTTATTGTTTATATATATTTATTTATGTATGGTTAGAAATTTCGTTTTGTTTGTTGTTTATTTTATTTATATTATGTATGTAATATGCATTGTATCTATAATTATCTATTCATAATTTATATTGTAGGATGATATGTAGTTACATTTTACTGAATTATGTTATTTGTATGTACGGTGTTGTATAAGTATGCCAGTGTGAGGTAATCTCATTCAAATTTATTTGTTTTATTCTCTGTTTTTGTTAATTTATTACCTACATATTTGATCTCTGTTAGCGTAAAGGTTGACTGGGAGAGAATGCATTTAGCATTAAGTTCGCCTTTTGTACTCATAATGATTATTTGTGTACAAAAAAGTATAAATAAATAAATTATTATTAGTTAGGATTTCTAGAAAAGTTAGACCGTTTTAAATGGTTGTAAACGTTGGTTTGCATCCGTCGGGACCGTAGATGTTATCCAAATTTAATAATTATTGAAAGATGGAAACAAAGTTTTCTCCCAGGGTACCTTTATTGCAAGGCGTGTTTACAACCCTCTAGAACCTCCAAACGCATGTTTTTTTATGAAATTGGAAGGCAAACAAGCAGAAGGATTTACTGAAGGAAAGATATTTACGCCGCCTACAAACACCAAAGGTGTTATTGGTGCGTTGCAATCCTGAAGATCCCGGCTTAGGCCTCGAGCAAAAGTTAGTTTACTGGCTATAATGCCCTTACTCAGAACACGTCAATAGCAAGCATTGAGGTTGTGGCCAGCATAATAGGTAAGGCGGTGGTACCAATCCGGACGAATCAGGAAGGTCGATTGTCTATTCTGCAAAGGAGGCAGGACCAACACAGGGAAAACTTTCGCATGATTTGAAAGAAAACACACTGGGATCCTCTCTGTTATCTCTGAAACTCCCCAATAAGTTTCCACATTATTAGCAGACTCTGTGAATTTCACTCGACACTCGATACTCCTTGCCTATTCTGCTGGTGGATATGCTTTACGTCCATATGTTTCTTAGCATTCCAGATTTCAAGTTATTATGTCATTTTATACTGCGCGTTGTTATATAACAGACAAATTTTAAACTAAAAAAGTATGACTTCAAAAAACATACGGGATAATATTCTGTAAAGCACATAGTACTAATAAGAAAAATGGTAACTGAAAATGGACTACGCATTAATTAATTATTGACAAAATTTACATTTTGACTTTTAGCCCTTTTCCACAGCACTTTAGTAAGCGGGATAAACAGTATCTTATGACCTTCGAGATATATACTATCTACCTGCCAAATTTCGTTACAATCGGTTCTGTACATTTGGTGTGAATTGCAGTTGGAATATGGACAGACAACAATTCTCAAAATGCTGAAAATGTGTTTTACTGCCACTTTTGTTCGGCTATACATATTTTTTTAAATATCTTCAATGTACAGAATGCACTCTTCTATAAATACTATAACTATAGTTAGATATATAGATAGATGCACTGGTAGATATAGATAGATGTAGCAGATATCGATAGCCGAATTAAAAATAATCAATTGATGATCGTTTATGCCAGAGATTCCCAAACTATTTTGTTTCATAGACCACTATCAAAATTTGGATGGTTTCGGTGGCCCCCTGCATGACCATAGCTAGGACACATCACACCACAATGCACCCCATCTTGGGTCAATGTCCTCCTTAAAATCACTATGCTCTAGCTTACTACCTTCTCCTGTGGACCCCTAGAGGTCTACCTGAATTACTTTGGGAACTACTAGTTTATGCAACTAACTAATACATCGAATCATCCAAATGTGTCATTCTAATGCATGTATGAGAGACAAAAACGGGGCGTTTGCTTATTCACGATGTGTTTTCTACCTAAAAATTTACAATATCTCCCCATTTTCACGTTCTAATTATTGATAATATAAGAAATTAACAAAGAGAAATTCGAATATTTCAATCTTTTTAAATAACAAAGACCGAAACATTAATTCATTTTTCTAATAAAACAAAGCTTTCATTAAATTTATGGATAAGTTTTAAATGAGGATTTATTCTTGTGCTCGGTGATGTCTTTGCCCGAGGCGTGTACGTTATTGTGAAACTTTTATATTTTGTTGTAGATTGAGTATTGTTTTACTGAAAAACTTTCCTTTATAGGATAAAATACAAAAGAAGTTCACCCAGTAGTACAACCCTTGCGTTAAGATTACTCTTTTCCACGCAAAACTTTTAATTAATCAAATTCAAAAGGACGAGGATGAGGATATCTTTCTTCAAACTCCTCGTCTTTTGCGTACTCTTTTCTCAGTCTTGAAATAATTTTGTTTAAAATAATAAACTTGGATTTTTAATTTGAAACATTTTTATACAAGTTGTAATTTTATGAAATGTATTATACTTATTATTTAGTTGACATTTTCTTGACTCACTATGAATATTGCTTTTTTTTAAATGTTTATCTTCTTCTAATAATTACTGACACAAAAAAAGAATATAGCAACATTGATAAATCCGTTCAAGGGGTGAAGCTAAGACCAAAGGAAATGGGTATTCATTTTTTTAGAAGAAGACTAGCAGACTCGACAAAGCGTTGCTGTTAGACTTTTTGTTATCTTAAAATAATGCGACTATAAATTCAAATATATTCCAGTTTGATCAAACTGCACTTAGTGTGCGAATTTAATTAAAATCAGTTAAGTAACAGATATCAGACATCAGATAAGTAGTTTAAATGATTTTCTAATTTAGTTTTAGAGTTTATTTGAACCAAGTAGAATCCATCGCTGACAAATAATGTGACGCTTAATTTATATATTTTAGACATGATAATAATAAACCACTTTCGACGATGAAAATTCTGTGATAGTAATTTTAATGACGCAACAGTTGGGGAATGGCAAAGTTGCTTAAGCTGCGTAATAAATGCCATGAAAACGTAAAAGTAATTAGTATATATCATATATATCAGATGATAGAATATTCTAGCTCAATGGAAGAAAAATCATTGCAGAATAAATGGAAAGAAAGAAGTCCACAACGAGCTCCAGCCGATTTTCACTATCCACCTGCCCCTTTCCATTAGCCGTACTTGGTTGATATGAGAACCAAGAGAATCAGGGAAGGGTTTCTCATATCTCGCTCTGCAAAATATTGGAATTGGCTTACTAAGCAGTGTTTCCGGGGAATTATGGTTTAGGTATTTTCAAATCAAGAGTTGACTGTCTCCAGTTATATCTCCAGTTTTGGCCTCAATATTACATTTCACTTGTTTCATTCTGATAATGTGTTTCGTAAAATAAGTAGTAAATAACACATCAAGACTTACTGCAAGCTATATCACCCAATATAGTCGATCTTCGCATACGTACAAAGATTGCCGACGATGAGATGAGAGAGATGAATGAATGACAAATGAACTCTTATTTGTTATTCGTTATGCAAAGGACTGGAATTCTCTGCTTAACTCAGTTTTTCTGGAACAGTATAATTTGAAAATGTTCTTCTAGCTAAATGTGCCTCCACCTTTATACTCTACCTTAGTCTTACACTGAGCTATAAATCCTTGAAACTATGAAGTTCACGCTAAACATTTAGACTTATTGATGGCAGACTTGTAAAAAACTGTATGATTAATTAAGCACAGACCTCTCATCCAGATAACCTAAAAATACACAAAAGTCAAGTATTTTCTTTGACTTCCCTGAGATCCCGTCATCAAATCCAGACTCCGAGGCAACAATAAGAATAATTTTTCAAAGCGGTTTAGAAATGAGAGAGACATCAATTGACATGCATAAAAATATCTTCACGCCCGTATTCCCGAAACCGGTTGCAGAGTTACAACCTGGGTACCCAAGAATAGCCGAAGCCACAAGGTCCCACTATATCATAGTTAGTGTGCCTATTGCCAATCGTCACATATTCATTCTCGGGCAACGTTATTCTTATTGTTGCCCGACCCGGGGAAATATAGGATGTAAAATGAACAACCTCTTTTAAATCGGTTAAAAATTGTCACGTGTCACGTCAACAAAATAATTAGCTCTTCATCTACATACTACAAACAGGAAATGTAGTCTCCCCACTTGGAACCCAATATCGAAACTCATTCCGTGAATTGTGCGTACCGTCAAAGCAAGCGAACAAGGTAGTTAATCACAATCCGCATCTGTGATGAAGTGTAGCTTCATTGTAATTACCTCGTGTGTTGATTTAAGCTTTATCACAAACGGAGGGATCCTTGGCCACGGCCATATTGGATATATCCCCATGGGATTCACAATTATCGAGCAGCGGAGGTGCCGCCGCGGAAACCCATTAAAATATGAAAGATAACATCACATTTTTAGTACGAGCGAGGTGGGCCGGCCTTACAAGAATCGAACGGCTACCAAATCTTCAATCTCGTTTATAATTTTCGGATCTCCAATTGTTTCTAATTACGTACCGATCGGACATTCAATTCGATATTGTTTGTAATTATTTTGTGTTGTTTAATTTTATTTGTAATTTGTTCTTTAATTGGCTCTTTATTGTGAATGGAGTATTACTAGTTATCTTGTTATGCGTCTGAATGGTGTTCGATGACTTGTACTATTCGCTTTAATTTGAACACAGCTATGGTGTTGGTGTGTTTGTTTTTTAACGGGACGTTAACGGAGATTAGTTTTGACAAACGGCTACGGATTATTAGTGGCTGGGATTGAGGTGACTGTTTGTGGGACTTTAAAGATAAACTCAAGTTTCTTTGCCATTACGGTTAGTTATTTTGAATACATTGTTCATAGTAGGTATTTAAGTATTCGAAAATCCGTCTGCACCTCTATCGTTATTTAAGTAAACATAGACCAAAGTATTCCTAGGTTTTAGTTGACATCAAAATATGTATTACAGTGAATTATCTTCATCTATATTTATAAAAAAATATAAAAAAATCCCGTGGTCATCGTATCACGCCTAAACGGATTATTCAATTGCTAATTCTTTCTTTTTGTTTTATAAGGTTGTTTCAAAAGAAGGTTCTTATGAAGTGGAAAACTGGGAAATTTGCAGGAAAAATTAAACTTTATTTTTTTGAATTTAAACTTAGTAAATGTTGATATGTAGCAAAGCGATACGAAATTGGTTGGGTAGTTTAGTAAAAAAAAGTATCTTCACGCCCATATCCAAAAAAGCGTAGGTAGAGGCAGAACCAGGGCACTCACGATTAGCCGAGGATGCTAAGCCCCAAAATGTGATAGGTGGCAAGCCTATAGCCAATCGGTCACATATCCAATCTCGGCCAACGTTATTTTTACTGGAAAATATAGATTATCTAATTTTTTTTTGCTGCTACACTCGTATCCCTGAAAGGTGACTAAACATAACTTAATAAAATAAAATTTTGACTCGAAGTTGTATTCCATTGAATACAGTAGGTATAGTAAGTACTGTTAATGATAAAGATGATGCGAGTAACAACTTTTTTGTCGACTTTAATTGGTTAGCTGAAAATGTACGAATACCAGGTGTCACGATCCTTGGATCCCTGAAAATGTAATACATTTTTAAATGTATTATTATGTTTTTGGGAACTCGAAATCTTGTTTTCAAACGTTCGATAAGAATATGACAGCACACATTTACACTTTCCAGTTTCCAGTTCCAAGTCCAAAATCTAATATTTTGTTGGCAACGCACCATTATATTTGGTGTCTGGTGGCGTGTATTTCTTACCATTATATCCATCTACTAGTGTGCCTTCCAAATAGAAAAAAAAACAATTGCAATAAAAAAATACATTGATGGTTTACAAGTTCTCAGAATCGTAAAAAAACGTTCAATGGATGATAAAAAATAATTATTTTAAATAGAAAAATGAATTATGTATACAATATCCGATACGCGTAAATTGATTTTAAGGAGCTGTATTATTCTTCTAAGGCTTGATTCACACGTTCCACAACCACACCACGTTGCAGCGACAAAATGTGGTCTTGCTGTTTGTTCCGTGTCACTAAAGTTGCGTTGTGATACCAATAAAATATGGATATGCTTGCGTTGTAGCGAGTGGTTGCGACGATGCGCTCTTTTAAATAATGTCTGCACATTCGACTCAACATTGGTTTTCGTATGTCTTTTTTCATGATTTATAGCTCAGTGTAAAGCTTAGGTAGAGAAAATTCTTCTCTCTCTCTCTTCCTCTGAAGATTTCCAAATTACAGTGTTTCATAAAAACTGACTTAGGCAGATAATTCGTAGATGATACACGCCTGTACAGAATAAATACACTTAAAAAATTCAATGAGGGAATATTGTTTTCTCGTTGTGATTGGCGTTATGGGTGTGATGTGGTAAAATCCATGTGGTCGATAATGCTGGCATAATTCAGCCCGTTAAAGTCCACTATTAATTTTCAATACAAAATTGCGCCCGATGTGGTACGATGATACGGTTGTGGTACGTGTGAAATAAGCCTAAAGCTATAAAACCTAAACGACTGGGAGGGCAGACACAGTGGGCAAAGGCCCCAGGCCGCTGTGTAATATACGACGACGACTGAATATAGTTTTAATTAGGATCAGCCTACCGACCCAAGAACCACTATTTGTTTAAGCAAATGTAGAGACAAACGAGATGGGAATCGGAAGATAACTATTATCACGAATTCTCGACTGGAAATTTTATTTAACGATCGAAATCTTTAAGATTCAATTAAGAAGATATAGGTTACGTCTATGTGATATCGTCAGACTGGTCGTTCCCCGCGTTTTCGCTCGATACCTTCAACACTGTTCTACCTATTTTAATAAAACTTAAGCGTTGGGTTTATGCATTATTTAAGCTTAGTTAAAAAGGTCATTTACTGTTTTGATAAATTTTTCGCTCTTAAGCTGAAAATACTTCAAAAGTAGCATATAGTTAAAGTTGGGCCTTCGTTTATTTCCTTGTAAAATTTTATCAATATGGGTTCTGCCCTTTATCCGTGATAAAATCGTGGTAAAAGTAAATACATGTACAGATTTCACATTTATAATGTTAGAATGGATTTACTTCAAGTTTATTGTGTTAGTAATAGAGAAGTTAGGGGCCGTTTGGGTTATCCTAAGATTAATGATGGAGCTGCCATCTCAAATTAAAGTTCTTTCAGTGATTTTAATAAGGTCTTTGTCAAGCGAAGTTTTGGATTTATGTAAATTGCCAAGTTTCAGGCGAGCTTGTAAGTTATTTTACGTTTATACATGTTATGCTTTAATTATGGGCTTACGTCTTAACGTTTTGGAAGGTCAGGGTTAAGAATTACATAGATAATTAGCTGACCCGGCAGACGTTGTTGTGCTAGTTTTTTTAATGTAATTTTATAGAGCGTCAGATTGTCAGTTATTTATGTACTATAGTATGTTATATAGTAGTTGTTTTAAGCTTGTAATGGTCCAATCTGTAGAAACACTCTATTAATTATAAATCTGTGTAGTGACATTCATCATTATATGGTCCAATCTGTAAGTTTGCAGTACGAATATAAATATAAATTTAAGTGCAGTTGGCGTATATGTAGATAGACTAGGCCAGATAGGCAACTCTACCTACAAGTTTGGTTTTCTGCTCAGTATTTTACCATTTACGAAATCATTAATGTCGTGATATTCGTCATTAAAGAGTCCAATCTGTAAGTTCTTAATTTGTAGGTCCAATTTCTAAGGCTGGGTTTCACCTACGAATTTAAACGCGATCAACGTTAAATCGCGTTAAATCAATTGTGTCAATCATACTAATTTAATTGTCAAAGAAATTTTGGTTACTGTAAATATTATATAAATAAATAAATATCACTGGACAAGTTACACAAATTGAATCTAATCCTAAAGTAAGCAAATTATACGCTTGTGTTATATGTGCTAGTCAATGATACTAATACATATAAATACTTAAATAGATACGAGAATAAATAATAAACACCCAGACCCTTAAATGCATACATCTAAATGTTCATCACATAAATGCCTGCTCCCGACGGAAATCGAACCCGAGCCTCGCGGTTGATCGGTGTAGTTAGGCGTGTACGCTAGCAACTCGACCAACGAAGCGGTCATATCATTAAACTATTTTACGTGGTGAACAGATTGTCAGGATATGAGGACAAGAGTTTTGTCAAATTTATAAGAGTACTTACAGAAGCTTATGAAAGGGATCACAAAAGATAATTGATTTCGTTTACTCTGAACTTAGTTTTACTAAACTTGTTTTTCAATGTGATGGGAAGAATTAGGGCTAGGTACGTTTACGAATTTATGTAGTTTGTTATAATAGCCATTAAATGGGTTAATATGTATTTGCCACTGCATGTTCGTGCAGTGTTATACTATTCACAAGAGGACCATGCCATTGTATTCATAATAAAGTCGAATCTGTAAATTCGTGGTACTGTTGCGAAATTTTTTAGTAGTTGTAAAACTTAAATGGTCCTATTTGTAAATTTATAGCACGGTTACAGATTTGTAGAAGTTATTGTCATTGAATAAGTAGATTTGTCTACTAAAAAGGCCATTGTATTCATAATAAAGTCGAATCTGTAAATTCGTGGTACTGTTGCAAATTTTTTTAGTAGTTGTAAACCTTAAATGGTCCTATCTGTAAATTTATAGCACGGTTACAGATTTGTAGAAGTTTTGTCATTGAATAAACCAATAAGTAGATTTGTCTACTAAAAATTTTCATATTGGCCGGTATTGTACCGGCGAGTTTGTCCACAAAACTATGTAGTCTTTAGTGGTCCTATCTGTAAATTTGCGATACGATAAAAAAATCTGTATTATTTCGTCATTAATGGTTCAATCTGTAAATTTGTGGTACGATTTTGTAGTGATCCTTGTCATCGAATGGGCCAATATGTAGATATGCGGTACCGAGCAAGTTTGTACACAGCATTGTTACAAAACTATCGATGTAGTTGGTTTCGTCATTAAATGGTCCATTCTGTAAGTTTTAATTAAAGCGCGCCATGTTCGCTACCGGCGTTGAATTGGTCCGATGAATGAGTCGTTTTGCATAAATGCCCGCTAGCTGTTTACAATAATCGATGATATGTTTCTACGTTTTCAATTTATCGATGATCGTTCCCGGCCAGACAATTTATTTTTATCGATAATGTATTAGGACTTCTGTTTATTTAGCCCGCCTTATATGATTAGAAGCTCATGTTGGTCCATTTTTAAATCTCGACGCGAAACGAAATATTGATAAGTAATGTCGATATGTGTTTGTCGTATAGTGTAATAGTGTAGAGTAGTGTTCCAAAAAGAAATAAACGCATCATAGTGAAAAAAACATTTGGGATATTGTTTTTTATGTATGACATTTGTGCAAGAGTTTTGTCTCTTTCTTTTACTATACCAACATAATACGGTTTACGGTTAAAAGGTAGTAATAATTATGACCTAGTTATGATTTTATTTTTAGTCAAGGGGTTGGAATATGCCTAACGCCACCGACCAACCTCGAGAACCTGGGTCGATCCCGACTCGGAAACTGAGCACTGTATACCGGCCAAACTTAAAACATATCATAAGTGCATAAATAAAGTGAATCGTATATGGATGATAACTTTTTTTTTATTTTGTATTGATAATTAAAGAATGATTTCACTATTCACTAAAAAGTGAGATTTTTTTAGTGAACGAAAAAGTCACTCTAATACTAAACTACTATTAACACTGCAAAACTCTATTATCATCATAACACGCTAACTTATAATGCTAACAATTTTTGTAAGAACAGGAGATAAAGGGTTTCGTAAGCAAGAAAAATCAATAAAATTTCCCTTAGTTATTTCACTTTGCAATTTTTACATTTTGCTTTAAAAAAACAGCTCGTGTGACCCCTATACATATATCCCTTTTCTTACTTTAATATAAACCGAAAGTCCGTTAAAGTTGTGAGGATACCGCATAATCGGTAGTGGTCCTTTCCAAAATGAAAGTTAGTTTTTTATAGAAAATATTGTAATATATTAAAGCATCTTCACGTCCATATCCCCAAAGATTTAGGCAGAGGCACAATCAGGGCACCTAACCGAAAATACTATGATAGCTGGCAAGCCTATCGTCAACCGGGCACATTTCCAATCCCGAGCAACATATTTTTTACTAGATACTTTTTATCCCGTTCGAATGCGAAGAAACAAGAAAACCAACATTTTAATTTTACCATACAAACTGAACGGGTAAAACAGAGTTCGCCAGAATAGCTAATATATTTCCCTTAGACATCGCTTAGAAAAACCCAATATTCTTTTTTTGCCCGACCCGGGATTCGAACCCGGGACCTCATGCAGTCAAGTCCAACAACTGAACCGCTAGACCACAGAGGCGACTAATATATTAAAAATTATAATGTAACTAGCTGCTACCCGCGGCTTCGCCTGCGTAGTCTATTTATTGAATATTTAACTCTCCAACGCTACCCGTTGAAATTTTAAGATGAAAAACGGCCTACGTCCTTCTTCAAACTTTTATCTATTTTTATTTAAATATCATCTAAAAAGGTATTATACGATCATGTTCTGGAAAAAATAAGTTTAGAAAGTAGTGCACTAAGCACAACCGTTCCATAAGGAGTCAACCACGCGCACACCAAGCGTCTGTGTCGCGCGGTCTTTTAACTATAGTGTTAACGTAGTGATTATATTCTATTTGATAGTGTTATTTTAAAACTGCGATATCTCCTAAGATATTCATTCAAACCGAGTGATGTGAAATGCAATTTTGTTTTAAATTAAATACTTGTGTTGAATGACGTATTTTTTTTGGATAAGGATTAACATCGTGTTTATAAAATAACCTTCGCAAATAATGCATTATTTTGAAACAAATTTGGTTAGCATAAAAAAAAGGTTATAGTGAGGTAACCTTAAAAGATAGAAATGTGCTGTCGCGGACTTTTTTAGGACTTTTAAAGGGAAGCAATTCTTTCATACATGAATTTTTACGAAACTTTCACCGTTAACGCTGCGCACGCTTTCAATAGGAAAAAATCCCCTGATTTTAAAACATTTATCATTGGTGCTCCGCTTCTATTGATCTTAGCGTGTTGATGTATAGCCTATAGCCTTCTTCAATAAATGGACTTTCTAAGACTGAAAGTTCAAGCAAACAAACAAACAAACAAACAAACTCTTCAGCTTTTTAATATTAGTATAGACAGTATAGATTTAGGTTCCGAGCTCTTACAAAAAAATATAGACGAACTGCTTTCATACCAACTTGGTCAAAAAACGCGAGTTTTTATTCCTAATAAAGTGTCTGAATACAAAGTTTCAATGTTATATCTTCAAAAATGACGATTTTCCATACGAACATTCATCACCTCTTTTCTACCATTCTCCCTCATTTTTTAGTGATAAAAAGGTAGCCTATGTTCTTTCGTTAATCATAAAGTGTCTAATTACAAAGTTTCACTGTTTCAGCTTTAAAAAGACGAATTTACATATGAACAGTCATCCCCTCTTTTTACCCATTCTCCCCTATTTTTTGTAATAAAAAGTAGCCTATGTTCTTTCGTTTATCATAAAGTGTCTAAATACAATGTTTCACTGTTACAGCTTTAAAAATTACGAATTTGCATATGAACATTCATCCCCTCTTTTTACCTATTCTCCTCTATTTTTTTGCAATAAAAAGTAGCCTATGTTGTTCCTCAGGGTTTATTCTATCTCTGTACCAAATTTCATCAAAATCGGTTCAGAGAGAGTTACTTTCGCATTTATAATATTAAGTAGGGAAAGTAGGGATATATTACTTATTGTAATAGTTATAAAAGAAATAGAGTCGACTTTTTTCTTTTTAATTATTTTCTTTAAAGTGCATTTCAAAAGATTTCACGAAGATGCACTGAGAGACTCTGTATTACGAGATTTTAAGATTTGAAGATTTTTCAAACCCCTTCACTAATAATGTTTGAAATTATTCATAAAGGTTTCAATTTATTCAGATTAAGATGAACAAACTATGTCCTTGTAAGAAAATGATTTGTTTTATTGAGAAATGAGAGGCTTATTTTCGAATTCGCTTCTCTTCAAGCGCAATTCTTAGTCAAGATATAAATAAGTCTATCTCGCCTAAAACCTTAAGAATCTATTGATCTGGACACACTTTTATGCGTTGTTTAATACGAGTATTAATTTGATCATAGCACGAACGACAAAATCTAAGTTTTAGTTTTTTCAATTCTTATTAGTATTTCGTAAAGGTTTTAATTTATTCAATTATGTCGATTTGTTCTGTTGAGAATTAAGTTCCCGTTTTTGAACATTCTTTATTAATTTTATTGTGTTATCGTGTCTAAATCCTCTCTACAGAATGTACTGTCTATCTTCCTGCCTAGTTCCTCATCAGTGGTGATTGTAGGTCGAATGGGTCATTACTAAGAAGACCATAGGTAACAAGGCTATGTAACATGTCCAGGTGGAGATCCACTGATTCATTTACTCCTGCCGCCATTGTGACGTTATGATTTCGTAGTATGGGTGCTAGGGCATCCGGCAGACGTGGATTTTAGGCCTAACACCTATAAGCCACGGTTGTCTCTACCCATCAAGAAAATAGGTTAATTTTTTTTATTAAATATAAAAGGCAGTTCCAAAAACCTGTAGAGGCGATGACTCTTAGCGTAGTCGGATACGTTGTTGGTGCTAACCAACGACTCTGTCCCAGGAACACTTTCAGACCGTGCCGGTACGATAAGTGCATTTTCTTGTCGCGACATGGCGCGGCGCGGTGGTCGCCTCCAGCCTCAATGGGCGCGCGTTCTTTATTTATATATACCCTTCCGTAATTAACGATAGTAAAAAGAAATACACATATATCTGATTTATACCATATCATCCTTTTTGGTGGTCGTGTTTGGTGGAAACGGTTTTATCTGATTTCGGTTAGTGAACTGTGACTTATGGTGCCGTTGTGTTTGTAAATTTTGGACGATTTTCAACGGTTTAGTGTTGAACTTTGGAACTGCTTTTGTAACATACTGCGTTTTTGATGTTGTGAAGTCTAGTCATGACAGCTTAAGAAATGTTTTCTTGGTCAGGGTCTTCTGTGTAGACTATCTGTCTCCCTGCTAGACAGCTCGTAAGAGAAGAGCATGGGCTGTTACCAACAAGATCTCGGGTAACCCGCCCGGGCACCACCCGCGGCCCTTACCTATTTCCTGCCACCATAATTGTACCTATTGCCGTATTCTGGTCCGAATGATGAGGTGTTCGGTAGACTTGCGCGATAAGTCTAACGTGGCCACATAATGGTGCCCTCACGGTTGAAAGCATATATGTTCTGTAACGGTGCTGCACCTGTAACATCTATGGTATAAATGGGCCATGCTTGTCTTTTACCATCTGAGCCGTGTTCTTGTCCGAATTCTAGTCATGAAAAAGTTGTTATGAGAAGACTTTAGAACACATATTTTTAACACTACATTCTCATCAAGGGATTTAAAAAGAAGTCATAACTGTAATAATGCATTGTGTAGTTAGTTCGCTTTTAATACTACGAAAATCAAACAAATATTAAAATGTTCTTTTAAAAAGTCATAACTGTAATACGTTAAAGTATTGAGTAGTCGGTTCGTTCTTTATACAGCGTTTGTTAAATATTAAAATTAAAGACTTGAAATTTAGTGGGTGGCAATGTCTCCGGAGATTTTACGTTAAGATTCCAAACCAGCTTGCCCAAAGGGTTTATCCGTAGATCTTTTCCAATGAAGCACGCCGAACTGATATTGGAAATTAGCCTTTAATTAATTTGGAACAGTGACAACATCTTCCGATTTTGTATGGAAGGTCTTTGTGAAACCCTTCTAGGAGTTGGGATGGAATCGTTTATTCATTGTTTGTTTGTTGTTAGTATAAAGGGATATCATTATTATTGCTGTTTTACATATTTAAACGTAGATGTAACAAGCTTGCGGTTTGCTGATTTCGTGTGATCCGTTTTAACTGTTGGGGCGTGAAATCTTCTAACACAGAATGTGACAAGCCTATCGAATGTTCCCACCGTGACGAGACCACGAATAAAGTCTGAACTCGGGAACAATCCAACTTGTCACGTCCTTCACCAACCTCATACCAACTCACATTCGACGTTTCGCCGACACCTAGACATCCTTAGGATATCGACCGCATCATACAAACAACTCTGTATGAGTACTCGTACTTCACTGGTGGTCTGGTCGAGGTGGTGGGCGGTGGGATTGAAGCTAAGCTTGTCACTTTTTATGTTACTTGGAATATTTTCCTTCACAACAGATAGGTATTTGTACTAGTACCTGCCGACGTAACACCGGTACTTACCACTGTTAGGTTCCGATATGGAGGGTTGCTGATAAACTTATTCATGCAAAATGTCTAACACTCTTATCAATTTGCACGATGTCATCTTTGTTGTCAATACGCAACTAAATCTGGCTGCTGGTCTGTCCAGTCTGGTGCGAAAACTTTACATGAATTTACTTTATTAGACTTGATTATCCCAACTTCCTTTAAAATTATGCAATGCTAACTTATTTCATTTCAATAACCATCTAAGATTGGAGATGGGGCTACTTTAGATCAGTCACCGTGCAATCACTATCCAGTACTAATCCTACTATTATAAATGCGAAAGTTTATATGTTTGTTTGTTTGTTACCCCTTCACGCAAAAACTACTGAACCGAATTTTCATGAAATTGAGCACACACATAGCGGGTAACTTGGATTAACATACAGGATAGTTTTTATCCCGAAAAAATGTATTTGTGGGACCATTAACCACGCGGGCAACGCCGCGGGCTACAGCTAGTTTTCAATAACTAGGTAACAACTATATCGTAGCCACAAAACTATAGTAGGCCTATCTCTAAATGCAGTTTATTAAAATAGTCCGTTCACTTAAAAAAAGTTGTGGATTTTTTTCCCAAGTATTGAAAAAGATGTAAAATTAGACTTTATCTTGTTAATTTTTTTTCATGATCTTGAAAGGCAAACAAGCAGACGGATTTCTTGATGGTGTGAAATTACCGCTGCTTAGAGACACCAAAGCTGGTAATGGTGCGTTGCCAACTTGAGGCCGGGATGTTAGGCCTCGAGCAAAAGTAAGTTTACCGGCTACCTTACCCTCCGAATCGAAATACGTCACGACGTTATGGCGGCAGGAATAGGTAAGGCGATGGTACCAATCCAGTTGCTGCGAAACTCTACCACCTTATCAGATGTCACGGTGTTAGTGACGACAAGCCTATGCTCGCCTTGTACGAGCTGCCTGGCAGGAAGGCAGATGGTCTTTTCTGCAAGGAAGCTCGCACCAACTCGGGGAAAATGTCAAACCTCGTTTAATCGACAAACTGCAGTTTTGCAGTTAGTTAAAGTTTAACTCCAAGTAATTTTTTTTTTGAGAAATTTAAATTTTTCACTTAGAAATTGCTACACCTTTTTTAAAAAATCTACCTACATAGATATCCTTACCAAGTACCTTGTAGAGTAGGTAGAGAATACCAATTAATAATAAAATATATAAATATCTCTGGACATGTTACACAAATTGAATTTAACCCCAAAGTAAGCAAATTTTATGCTTGTGTTATGGGTGTTAGCCAACGATTCTAATACACAAAAATACTTAAATATATGAAAGAATAAATTTAATAAACACCCAGACCCGGAAATGCAGACATCTAAATGCTCATCACACAAGCCTGCCCCTTCAGGAATCGAACCCGAGCCTCACGGTTGGTCGGCGTAGTTAGGCGTGTACGCTAGCCACTCGACCAACGTGGCGATCAAATATTAAATTGTCTAATATCAGGATCCTTGCAGACCTGCCTTGCTTCCTCTACATTGGTTTCCCTTCATACAAACACACTGGTGACAGAAATACTTGCCACTACCATCAGACAAAAACTGACTGATCTGATCGTGGAATGTCAACCTAGGTCTCCACGGGTAAAATCATGAAAGTAGGATAAATGCGGTCGAAATAAAAGCACTCGTTATAATCTGTGGCGTAACGCTCGCTGACCGCATTCGTAACAGTGAGATCCGAGAAAGAGTGGGATTGAAAGAAAATGTTGGTGTTAAAATGCGAAAGGGCATGCTCCGCTGGTTCTGTCATGTGGAAAGAATGACAGATGAAAGATTGACAAAGCAGATATACAATGCGAATGTGGATGGATGTACTATTTTTGTCAACATTTCAGTTATTGCTCGTTTGTTGTCCGAGTTTGGTGTCAAGAGTGTCAGGAAAATTTTAATGAAAAGTGTAATGAATGTGGAGGAAGTCAGAAGTGTCTGGTAGGATCGTGAGATTCGGCACTAGATCCTCTCGGCCTACCACGCAAGGAACTTAGCGTGAAAATATGTATATGTGTAGCACTACTATTTAAATTATGCTCTTCGGCTTTTCACTTTATACACTTTTTACACTTAATACTTTTATTTTTAAATTGGCTGACCTGATCTTAATTTAAGTAAATGATTATGTACTAACAACTCTATAATATATAGATACTAGCTGTTACCCGCGGCTTCGTCCGCGATAAATTGTGATGTAAGCTATCTCTTTCAAGTTAGGTCAAACTGCACACGGTGTGTAAATTTGGTTGAAATCGATTTAGTAGTTTAGGAGTCCATCGCGGACAAACAACGTGACACGTAATTTATATATATTAAAGATAAAGATGTACCTTTAAAATACATTCGGATTTTCGAATTTTGACGAATATAGCCGAAGCGCATAATTTAATTAGTACTACTGTTTGTATGTATGTATATATCTATGGTGTCTATTGACGATTGTTTTTTACCATCAGAAAGGCTGCCCGTGTATTCCCTACCTTATAACATAAAAATGACACCTGCCGGGAACCGAACCCGAGTTTTGTAGATTGGATCTTGCATGATGAATCCCCGACTAAAGAGCTAGATTAAATGTACAAAACCACCGCTTTTTCCTGGCAACACTTAAAATGTCAACGTGATATCTCTAAATACCTAACACCTTGTTCATTATCAGAATTTTATTTTAAACGGAACCTTATATCTCTACATTGACATTCATTACTTTGTAAGCCTATCGGTTTAACATGACGTACAACATTAAATGCACCTGTTTGTTGTGAAGCTACCTTGTAAATTATCTTTGGAATTAATAAGTACCTTTAGAGGTGTAGGAAGACGTATGACTGCATTGGTCGAGAGGTTGACGTACATGGCAAAAACCAGTCGATTTTGATTCGATTCTGGATGGAAGCGGGCGTTAGTGATGAATAAAATATTTTTGTTGAGTACCTTCACGCTCATTTCCCCGAATGCTCATGCTTATGTGCCTCTGTGGTCTAGCGGTCCGGCGTCGGAGTTGACTTATTGAGGTCCCGAGTTCGATCTCGGGTCGGACAACAAAAAGTTTAGAAAATTTATAATTTTTAATTTTCTAATAAAAATGACGTTGTTCCGGGATTGGATGTGTGCTTGGTTGGCGATAAACTTGCCACCGATCACATTATGTCTTCGGCTAGTCGTAGGTGCCCTAGTTGTGCCTGCCTACCACTATGGAGTATGGGCGTGAAGATACTTTCATTTCTACTAGAATAAATTTAATAAACACCCAGACCCGGAAATGCAGACATCTAATTGTTCATCACAGAAATGCGTGCCCCCGTCAGGAATCGAGCCCGATCCTCGCGATTGATCGGTGTAGTTAGGACGTATTAATTATTTGTTATTATTCATTATTTAATTAGTGTTACCAAAACCGATGGCAAAATCGGCGTGATTGTATGAAAAGAGTAATTAATGTATTATTTTAAATGGTTATTACGTTGCTAACCTCGCGTTTTTACCACTTCGCCGGACTTTAAAGTAATGAATGTTGAGAAAGCAAGACAGGTCTGCAAGGATCTTGATATTTGGTATTCGATTCTCTCTACCTACAACTTAATCGCTTGAAGATATAAAATTAGTGTGTCTCGATTCTCGATGTCGACAAATCTCACTCGATTAGCTTAAATAAGGATGATGCTTCACCTAAAATCCTGACATGGCCGATTATGATGACTTTTATTTCGAATTTGTATTGTGACGCCCATATCCCCGAATAGGTAGGTAGAGGCACAACCAGGGCACCTACGACTAGCAGAAGTGTTCTAATATGATAGGTGGCAAGCCTATCGCCAACCGGGCACATATCTGATCCCGGGCAACGTTATTTGTATTAGAAAACTAAAAATACATATTTTCTCCTTTCTTTATTGCCCGACCCGGGGTTTAAAACCGGGACCTCAAGAAGTTAAGTCCGATGCCGGACCGCTAGACCACAGAGGAGATTTCGAATTTTTATTATAACTTGTTGCAAATTAATTAAACTAACTGGCAAATGCTCACGCCATGCAAAAAAAGAAGTATTAAAACGAAACGAAAATTGAATGTAGCGTTGATGAAATAAGAGAATATAGGAGTAAAGCGTGAGGAATGAGACAACGACGCACGAGTGCAGAGGCGTTGGAGCAGCTGACACCTGTCATCGCTCAATTTATTACCCGCTCAGAAATAGAGTCGCCGAACGTTGGACAAAATGGAGAGACAACGCTATTAACGACACATCCTCCTGGAGCGCTGGCGGCCAATTATATGAGGTCCAAAATAGGTGTTCAAATTTTTATTCCGAGCTCAGTACGTGTAATGAAAGATATTAGTATATATAAAAAAAAAATCGTGAAAAAAGCGAATTTGATTTCAATAAATAAATCATCTGTGTGCACTGAAATTGGGTGGTTTTCGTTATTTTAAATATTTAAATAAAAAAAATCGTAATAAAAAGAATTCGATTTCAAAAAATGTATTAGATGACTACTGCGCTTACACAAAAACCGAGTGTTTTTCTTTATTTTAGATATTTATAAAAAAAAACGTGAAAAAAGCGAAATCGATTTCAATAAATAACTCATCTGCGTGCACAGAAATTGAGTATTTTTCTTGATTTCTTTGGGATTTTATGATCAGATACAGAATTGGTGGCAATAGGACCACCTCGGACGTACGCGATTTCAAATCAACAAAAGGACTTTTTGAAATATATTTAGAAATTACCGCGACATCGATTAACGTACATAAAAAATGTGGGAGTCGAATGGATAGCCTCATATTTTTTTCGAATTTAGTTAAATAACATTTTTTTTATTTGACTGAGCGCATATTGTATTAACTCTGATTTATCTAAAAAAATATGTGTGTCTGTAAATACGCGTATAACTTTCGAACGATGAGGCTGATTTTGGTTTTGAATTATTTATGGTAGTCCAGGGATGGTTTTAAAAGTAAGAGAAAATGGGAAAAACATCATTTTATTTTTTTTCCATACAAACTCAACGGGTGAAACGAAGTTCGCCGGAGCAGCTGGTTCACTTAATAAAATCATTGAAGGGCCCGGTCTTGCGTCTAACGTATTAAATGATAATTTTGTTTCATACAGATGTTTTCTAGTCTTTTTTCAAAGTCAAATGTATAAGTATATTTCATATGCAGTAATCTCTTATGAAAAAAAAAACAAATTATTTTAATCATATTATTTCTCATGTCGATATCTCTTATTAGATGAACTTATTGAATACTGTCTAAAAATTTTAACATTTGTAATTTTAAACGGACCTTAAATACACTAAGTAAATTTCTTTTAAATGACACTTTTGCATTTTACTGTATACTGTTCATTTTCATCAAGTGCTTAAGCAAATATTTTTAACACTTGTACTATTCCAAATGCACTTAATTTAAAACTTTATTACATATTGTACAGTTTCGTCATTGGCAATCGATGCACAGGTATATACACGACCCACTTTTTTGAACACTTGTACTTTTCCACAATACCCTCAATGTTAAATATTGCACAATTTATTATGTTTGCACTTAGTGCTGACGCCAGTATATACATGAACACTCTTTATTTTAAACAGAACTTGTGCTATTCCAGAATACCTTTTATTTAACACATTAACCCTGTCCACGAGCAATTTAATACTGGCCCAGAAATAGACAATGAACGTTGGACAATATGGAGTGACAACACTATTAGTGACACATACCTACTTTGGTTGCGTTAACGGGCAATTATATACACAATTCATTTTTTTAACACTTGTGCTTTTCCACCATATACAAGACTTGTGCTTCTCCACAATAGACTGTGTTTGACACTTAGGCAACTAGTTTCATTTTTCACAGCATCGTGCAACTAAAGATAAATTAAATAAATCTGTATTAAACGTTCAATTATTTAATTGTTAAAATTTATTACATCAGAAAGCTATGTTAAGACTCTTGTCTAAGTTGTTCTACATTTTTTCCTGCCATTACAATATTTACAATAAGAAAATTTGGTTTATCCAATTTTCTAATTAAAAAAAATGTTGCTTGGTATTGGATGTGTGCTCGGATATATATAGGCTTACCACCTATCACATTGTCGACTTAGTGTCTTCGCTGGGTGCCCTGGTTGTGCCTCTGCCTACCTCTTCGGGGATATTAACTTAAAGATACTTTTTTTCTTGCCATTATGACAATGCTGCCGGAGGGTAGCTTGCACATTAGGCGTTACTCCTCGTATACGCACCTATGACATCAATTGTATATTTAATCATCTATGACTGCGCTTCTTCCTGATCCTCCATAATAAGTCACTCTTATCTACATGAATTTGTTGGGACCCAAAACGGACATGCTATCATCGCAAGTCTGCCACCTTGTAATCCATACGGGGTTAATAAATGAAATTCAGACTTCTATTATGAGCAATTGGCCTATTAAATTTTCCTTATAATAGTTCTATAAAAGAGCCCGCAACATGCAGTTTCTGTTGTTATTCTCGCAATAAATGACATACGGCTCAACTCCAATAGTTTTTGTATCTTTATCTGTGATCATTGACTTGTCGAGATGTAATCTATGTTCAGTTGTTATTTTAATTATCCAATTATCTATGGAACAACTTAATTGATATATTTCCCTTTTCAAATGTTAAATGTCGTTAACGGCGTTTTTGATTTGGGTGACGTTATCACGTGATGAATCGAGCGGTTTTTTAAATCGACTTGCCACGATATCTTAAGTGTATCGAGTTCGCTTCGTTTTGATGCAGTGTTCTAACGCTTAATATCTGTCGACGTATGTTTGCGTCACTGTGACTGCACTGCTTTAGATAATAAATTGGCTCTTATTTTAGAAATCCTCATTCACTACACTCATACTCATACGAAAGTATCATTTACACGCCCGACACACATTACTCCTAATGACATTCGATGACTAATTATTTACTGTTTCGCTACGGCGTGATTGAGATTAATCGTTTCGTTTTCGTCATGTTTATTTGGTTTCGTTTTCAATTCGATTTTTAATAGAGAATGACTTTTATTTATGTTTGTTAATGATTACGCACTGCTTTATATCTCTGCCGTTATCATTTAGACATTTCTAAAAGTCGCTTTTGTTTTGTGCATTAAGAGATTTAGAAATTGTAATATTTTTAACCGACTTTAAAGAAGGACAAGTTTTCATTTTTAATACGTGTTTTTTTTATTTTTGTATTTTGTGTCATTGATTTCCTCAACTCAGCTCGACCAGAGCCAGCAGAAAGATCTCAGCTGACACTTAACCGGTTGAACAAATGTTAATGATGTGCGTGCGTGTATGTGTGTATGGTTATCATGACGTCCGAATGGATGGACTGATTTCATGGCAATCCTATTCCTTACCATCACATCTAACGTTCTAACTTACTGCACTAGAAGAATAATCCAACGATCTAAGAAATTCTCCAAAAAATACCTATAGTATAATTAGAAGGCAGGGGCAGCATCAGGATAGTGTGCGGTAAAAGTAACGCTCATGGCGCTAGATACTAAGGGCGCCTTTGGCGACGTCTTCTTGTAAATTCACTAAGTAGATCAAAAAGTTCTGGTAGAAAGAATTGAAAAGTTACTACTAACTCATTTTATATGTTAATATACATGTACTTGTTTTATATATTAATTGACAAATTCGTTGGTCGAGTAGCTAGCGTACACGCCTAACTACACCGACAAACCGCGAGGCTCGAGTTCGATTTCCAACGCGGACAAGCATTTGGATGGCGAACATTTTAGTCTCCTGCATTTCCGGGTCTGGGTTTCTATTAAGTTCATTCCGGTAACTATTTAAGAATTTATTTTTATTAGTTAATTGACTAAGGACAATATAGTTGACCCATAACACGAGAATATAATTGGGTTACTTTGGGATTAGATTCAATTTTTATAACTTGTCCAGGGATGTTAATTTTTTATATTTACAATGTCGTTTGATTTTCTTTGTATTGGTTTAAATTTTAAAAAATATTTAAGTAACGCCGTATAAATTGTTCCCAGGGCGCTGGCAGTGCAAAACCGATACTGATATTAAGTCTAGTAGGCTTCTAGGGGAATTGAAATGAAGAGGAAGCTGAAATACTGATGACTATGATGTTAATTATTTTCTATGTTAAACAATAATATCCAGTTTCAACGTATTAAATTGTTTAATATGTAATGACCGAAACCATCGATTTAACGGTGCATGTGATTATAATTTGATAAAACATTAACAAATAATAGTTTCATTGAAGGAAATAAATTATCAGAGGCGGAGGTACAAGCTCCGTTCGTACAACCATTACCCTGCCTCATCTTGTGCATGGGGCATATCCCTAACGGGTTATTAGGGCTATTATGAGCAAAATTGGCCAAGCGACCGCTGAGGAAGCTACGCCGGCACCTATTAGTCTTACATTTCATATGATCCACCGTCGATCGGCTATTAAGGGTGTATTAAACTGCATCTTTATTCTTTACCATGGGAACCCATGATGCTGGACTACGTTTTTTAATGTAGTTGGTAATTCTGTTCTCCCGGTGCGCTTGTGAAGATAATTCCTTATGTTTTAGCTTATTAACCATTGTAACTAAAGTTAAAAATATGCTTAATTTAGATTGATTTGTAAGTTTGGCTTCTTTGCGACAGCTCGTCGGCTAATAATAATTGTAATATACTTCAGCTAACTTATCAGAACTATGAAAAGGAGAGAGGGCTCCGCCCTGTTTCCAAACTCACATTATCCTAAAAACAAGTACGACATCCCTGAATTAACACGGCGCTCACCCCGCCTTTTACCACGAAACACGTTTACTGCGTAAATTATTTATAACATTGTAAATGATGTTTGTATGCAGTCCTGCATTTTTACAACCTATGCAATGCACACGAACAATCAAATCTTTCCGCTTTGTATTATTTGTTGATATGGTTTAAAGTAAGTCAATTTTGGATTGTAGTTTGTCTATTCCAAACGAACTTTATTTCTTAACACCAAGTCTCTATTCGTAGGTAGACAGGGATTATCGAGTGCCAAGTGTCACGACCCTTGCTGAACTGAGCGTCTTCCTCTACAATCACATTTTCTATAATGTATTTTTTTTTTTTTAATTTAAGTAGATATCGAACAAGCAGACGGCTCTCCTGATTGTATGACAAAATATTTGCCTATAGACTTAATAGATATGATTGGTGCTACGCTTTCTTTTGGGAAGGTGATAGACCATGGTTGCAAGTTTACCGACTACCGTACTTTCTAGCTCGGAACATGAAAAGGTTCTTCTCAATAATTCAACGACAATGTGACGAAAGTTTCCTAGTCTTTGATCGCCAGATTAATATTATAACGTATTTTCTCTTTTGTTTCAGGATCCATTCACGGTAAGAAATCAGCTCTAGAAGACTGACAGTTCCCAAACAATTTGGCCAGATAAGTAAATGTACGAGGTTTCATTAAAAGCCATCGCGTAGTAGGATTGGTGGATCTTCAGTTTGTACTACATGAATAATGAAGGTGTAACGATATTGAGACCTTGGCAGGCTGATTCAAAAGATTTTTGTTGGAAATGGAGTGTTTTCTTTTGTATTTTTGTCGTAAAAAATTAGATAATACGCTTATAACAATCGAGGCAAGTTGGACACTAACATCAAGTCTTATCTTAATCGTGTATACACTATATATATTAGAGGTGCGTTACTGTTTTTATTATGCAATATACAAAAACTTTGGTAAACACCAACTTTATCTTTCAGACCGGAGCACTATAGTATAAATAAATAAATTACTCTGAATTAATTCACACAGAATATCTATCTCCAAAGTAACCAAATGATAGTGTGCTTTGGGTGGTATACTATGCTGATACATAGAAATACTTAAATAGATACTATTATAAATTTAATAATCAATCAGGCCCGGAAATACAATTACGAATGTTCCTCTCACAAACGCCTGCTCCTATCAAAGATAGAACCCTAACCCCTCGTTCTACGAGGCGGTCAAATACATTATGGCGGGTAGGTACAAGGTTGGAGAGCCGGTCAAGTTGCTTCACTGCATTCTGCTTACTTCTATAATAAAATAAAAAATAAATTTGTTTTTTTAGTATGTTTTTTTTATTGATTGTCTCGTATTTTTTTTTCTAAATTTTGAGATTCGTAGTTCAGGAGTTACAGATATAACAACTCTCAGTATAAATATAAAAATATCCTTAAAATCCAGAATGTAGAGAAACATTCGAATTACGGGTCATCTTAAGCTAGGGTTGGACTTTGTAATAAATTAGGACCATACTTTTTTTATGTAATAGGTTAGCGAACATGGTAAGAGAGAATCGTGGGATATAAGCACCATAGATGTTACTGGTACAGGATGTTACAGGACGTCGCTATCATCCGGACTGGAACTTGACTGCGCAGTGGCAGCAGGAATAGATAAGGCTGTGGATCCCTGCTGGACAAATTGCTGCACCTCATTCGACTAACACTTATAATATGAATGCGAATATTTATTTGTTTACTACAACTGGTGTCAATTTAAATAGGAGTTTAAACAAAGTCACAGGATCAGCTAGTTTATAATATTACCTTTAAAATAGTGGTTCTTGCTTTGTGTAGTAGGGACTCATTATGATGTGTTTTATACTTTTTTGTTCCATGGTCTGGTCTCCAACTGCGCGTGTAACGGGATCTTTCTCAGGGCGTAAGTATTTATGCATTATATTAACTAATTACTTACTAAAAATTTCAATAAACTATCTATTAAAGATAAGTTTACTTAAGATTTGGTCGTTTTATTTATTGTTGGAAGCTGACTTTAAATTATTTATAGTTTTTTTTTCTATTATTTTTTAAACCCAACCTACGGTTATCTTGTAGGAAAAACATATATTCTCGCCAAGTTCCTTCCGAGGTAGACAGATTATCGAGTGCCATGTGTCACGGCCCTTGCAGACTTACCTAGTTTCCTCCGCTTTTATTACTCTTTATACAAACACTAGCTGACCCGGCTGACGTTGTTCTGCAATATTTTTAATGTGATTTTAGTAAAAAAAAATCAGGGTGAGTCACCCTAATCACCTAGGGGTATGAAAAATAGATGTTAGCCGATTCTCAGACCTACCTACTCAATAAGCTCACAATATTTCATGAGAATCGGTCAGCCGTTTCGAAGGAGTACGGGAACGAACATTGTGACACGAGAATTTTATATATAAGATTAACCTTCTTTTTTTAATGAAAAAACACTTTTGCTGTTTTATGTATCACCTATAATTTATTATTTCATAAATAGCTTACCGGTTTCGCTCATCAACAGGATTAAAACATAAACTTCTGATGATGCTGTTATAAGCGAAACCGGTAGGGTATCACTACATAGTATAAAACAAAGTCATGTTGTCTATCCATATGTCCCTTTGTATGTTTAAATCTTTAAAACTACGCAACAGATTTTGATGCGGTTTTTTTAATAGATAGTGTTTAAAGTATATGTCATACCCTTGACCGCGTGAAGCCGGAGCGGACCGCTTGTGAAATAATAAGTTATAAGTGATACGGAGAAGAGTACAAATGTTTCTTCATTTAAAAATATAAATATTTGGAAGTTTTACCAAGCGCCAACAATAAGTAATACCTATCAAATATACTAAACTTTTTACTTCAAAAAAATTAAACACTCGTTGAACAAGTGTTTTATTTAACAGTATCTAAAAAAGGATTCTCAACCAATACGGTGCTGACACGTCATCCATGTGTATCACGTTATTGGTTGGATGTCAATTTTAAACAGTGAAGGGCATTCCTCATTTTTGCACTATTACTTATGTTTCAATTCCACATTCTCTCTGGCCTTGTTGCTGCGAATGCGATCGGAGAGCGTTCACTTCAGATTTTCTGTAGCGCTCTCATTTCGACCGTATTTTTCTAGATATGTTAGAAAATATTCCGTTGATAATAATGTGCAAAATTTTTACCGGTGCCTAGAACTTTTTCTTTATCTTATGTTTTCTGAACTGATTTTGGCATATTTTCCGACCTTTCAGTAGTAAGAGCAAAACTTATGACGTTGATCATAATAATTATGTAATCATAAAAAAGGACATTATTTTAAATCTGATACATACGAAAACAATAATTTCGATTTGATTTTGGATGAAAGATTAGGAAGTCAACTAATATTTTTTATGATATATGAAGGCAAACAACTGATTTCCTGATGGTAAGAAATTCACGCCGCCTAGAGACACTAAATGTGGTAATGGTGCGTTGCCAACCTGAGGCCGGGATGTGAGGCCTCGAGCAAAAGTAAGTTTACCGGCTACGTTACCCTCCAAAGCGGAACACGTCATTACGTTACGGCGACAGGAATGGGTAAGGCGGTGGTAACATTCTGGGTGAGTCGCTGCGAAACTCTACCACCTAGTATGATGTCACGATTTTAGTGACGGTAAGCCTATGCTCGCCTTCTACGAGCTGCCTGGCAGGAAGGCAAATGGTCCATTCTGCAAAGGAGTCCGGACCAACACGGGGGAAAGTAGGTATTTAACAAGAAATTACACAAAATGAATCTAAACCAAAGTAAGCAAATTATATGCTTGTAGTATTGGTGTAAGCTAAATGACACTAATACATAGAAATACTTAGCTATAAGAATAAATTTAATAAACACCCAGAAATACAGAAATCTATATGTTCTCCGTCGGAAATCGAACCCGAGCCACTGTCCAGGTATTTTTATTATTTATAGGTTTTTTTGTGTTTAAACATATAAATGTTCCTGTGTGCGTACCTATTTCTAAAAAGCGAGATACTAAGCACACATGCGGGAGCATTCAGCCTGTGCGGGACGTTTTATAATATATGGTCTCAGAAACGGGACGTTCCGCAAATATGGGACGCTGGCAACCTTAACACGTTCCCTGTGCGTGCACCTCACGTGGGTCCTTTTAAAAGTGCTGTCATACGTGTGTGCACCACATATGGGTCAACGTGTTAACACTAACCCCTTGACCAAGATCGAGGCGGTCAACCTAAGATACCAACCTAGATGATATTATAAACATTATTATAAAGATAATATATAAAATATGAGGTCAATATTTATATAATTACCTTTGAAAAGTAAATCACGATCCCCTTGGTAAAATGAATGTGTACTTCGAATTATTAGACTTAGCCTCCAGGTAGTAGTTAGGACATGGACGTGGATATTCCAGACCATTCTGATTGTTATAAATACGAACGAAATAGAAGCTGTAGAAGAAAAGCTTGTTTGTTCAAAATATCTCAGACTATGCCTTCAGGGCCCAAATTTAGTTTGTTGAACATTGAAGGCAATTTTATGTAGATTTATACTTTAACTTGTTTTAGACTGCCTCTTTGGTCGAGGGGTTAGCGTGCACCTCTAACTCCACCGACGTACCGCGTGTCTCGGGTTCGATTCCCGACGGTGGCAGGGTCACTTATATGAACATTGATATCTGTTATTTATTATTGTATTTTGTTTTTTGTGTGTGTGGCTAGCGTACTCGCCTAACTACATCGACCAACCGCGAGGCTCGGGTTCGATTCCCGACGGGGGCAGGCATTTGTGTGATAAACATTTAGACGTCTGCATTTCCGGGTCTGGGTGTTTATTAAATTTATTCTGGTATCTATTTAAGTATTTCTATGTACTAGTATCGTTGCCTAACACCCATAACACAAGCATATGATTTGCTTACTTTGGGGTTAGATTCAATTTGTGTGATTTGTCCAGGGATATTTATATTTATTTATTCATATATTATTGTATTAGACTTGCCTTCGACTAACTCATTATTTGACTAAGTGACGGCTAGTCGTGGTTGCCCAGTGTGTACCTCCTCTGCCTACATCTCCGGGAATAGGGGCGTGTAATTTTATTTTTTTACGGTATTTGTATTTCTGTTTATTAGTATCGTTGAATAACAACCATAATATAAGCACATGTTTTGCATACTTTGGGGTAGGTAATGAGTCCAGGGATGTTTTTTCATTTTTAAAAACAAGAAAAAAGAGTGCGTAATGATATTATTTGACGGCTTTCACTTTCTTTTACGGCGCATCGATTTTATGGTATGTTTATTACAGACATCAAAATTATTTTAAATATATATACTTTTATTTCAAACAATTCACCGTTGGTCATGTCTGTCAATGTTTGTCATCCTTACTGTCTTTTAGTCTGAATCTAATGACGAAATCTCAGGGAAATTAAGAAAAGTACTAATTTTTGTGTACTTGAACATGGTATGGAAACCGAAGTCGGTTCTTTACAGTTTCTGAAAATTGGTTTCCCCGTGTTTGTCCGTGCTCCTTTGTAGAATAGACCATCTGCCTTCGTCGCAGGTAGCTCGTTAAAGGCGAGCATAGATTTACCGTCACTGACACCGTGACATCTTATCAGGTGGTAGAGTTTCGCAGCAACTCGCCCGGATTGGTACCTCCGCCTTACCAATTCCTGCCACCATAACGTCAATGCTTGTGCCGTTGACATGTTCTGGCTCGGAGGGTAAGGTAGTTGGCAAACATACTTTTTCTCGAGGCCTAACATCCCTGCCTCAGGTTGGCAACGCACCAACACCACCTTTGGTGTCTTTAGGCAGCGTGAATTTCTTACCATCAGGAAATCCGTCTGCTTGTTTGCCTTCCTACATCATAAAAAAAAGCTAAACAACAGATGACATTTTTAATGGTAAGAGATTGGTGACCTATCTAATGACGCAATTTATGTTACTAATGTGTTGGTATAGCAGGAATGATAAATTCTATTCTGTCATCACCATAAGCTTGTTCATGGCCTTATCACATAAAATACAGTTTCTTAAAGCCAGTAACTTCAAGATATCATAATGTTTATGAAAAAAAAAAATGACGGTAGTTAGACCGATTGCAGGTTTTTGAGTTGAATGTTTTTTTTTTATTTGACTTGCTATGTATGTATGTATGTCTGGATAGAATTTTGCAAGTCAACTTTGGACTAGCATTGCTCAATGGATTGAGCTGGTTTTTTGCATACATAATTAAGTTTATTGATTATGAAATGTTATGATATAATGTAGATGAAGCAGTTTAGGGTAGATAAGGTTAATCCTGGTTGGCGGGGAGTTTGTT
This sequence comes from Calephelis virginiensis, assembly GCA_002245475.1. Lineage (NCBI taxonomy): Eukaryota > Metazoa > Arthropoda > Insecta > Lepidoptera > Riodinidae > Calephelis > Calephelis virginiensis. Next base: position 262,025 of record NJDC01001643.1, on the reverse strand, counting down.
TTGCCGTTGGCTAGCTACGTTTGAAAGCGGTGGTGGCATATGGTAGTTAGGGTTAAACCTAATCATAATATTTTTTTTCAAATATTAAAACATAGTTTATAGATCTAAATAATAAATTTGAATAATTATAAAAATATTTAACTTGTACTTGTATACTTTTTTAAAAATATTTGCACATTACAATGTGATAGAATATGTTGGTACAAACAAATAGCTTTTGTAACTGCTTCTAACGCACATATTCAGCAAACAAATAAATTTCATATTTGTTTTTTTTTTTCATTTTGATATTACGATGGACTCGGAAGATCATAGGTACCTAAATTCCCAACAGTGTACTACCGTGTTTGGGCTTACTTGATATACCTTAAATACAAGTCAATCTTCTTTCTTTTCTTTCTTTAGGTTTTGGCCTTCACATTAGTATTTAGCCATTAGTCAAGTAGAAATTTGCATAAAATTTTATATCAATTTCAATTAATTTTAATTAGTCATCAGTCATAAGTCGTCAGGAAGTCATGTCAGGCTTTTGGGTAAAACGGTAGCCTTTTTACACAAGCTCATGAATGAGATTTGGCGGCAACGAGGAAATACACGATATGATAATTTCTTAATGATTACTTCATTTTTGCACTCTCACTGAACAAAATTGTACAAAATGCCACCAAAATTGACTAATTTCACTCAATATCAACACGAAATTCAATAATTATGAAAAAATCTTTTCTCTCGATGGCGCCAAAACTCCCAAGTCAATCTTAAGGGTAAATTTCGTGTACAAAGGGTTACCAACTATATAACTTATACTACGACAGATTACTTTTGCTGCCAATAACCCTTACGAAATTTTGTTGACTTAAAAAGTTGTCATAAAAATGTTTTTTTTTTTTTATTAAAATAAATTGTAACTTGAACATGGGATTAAATCACCAAAACTCTTACTACGAGTATGTTCCGCCTTATCGAATTTTACTAAGCAACGTGTAAGCAAGCGGCTCTTAAGAAAACGAATTTTTTTCAATATTTTAATTCCGATATAATTTTAGAATAATGAAACCAATAAAATCTAAAGGTATTGTTGCAAGATTTTGGCACATGCCTAGGTATAGTCAAGTCTTAAAAATAAGTTTTTTTTGCAGTCGCGTTAAGAACTTCCCTGATTATCATGTTTTTAAATTTTTAGGCATTTCTTTACCAGCGGTACGCGAATGAAATGTCGAATGTCCCAAAAATGGTTGGGTTCACAAACGAGGGTTGCTTTATTTATTTATGTTTAATGTATTTGATGTACTTTCAGCTACAAAATTATGAATTAACTTGAAAAATTAGATACATGTTTGCTTGTATTATTATTTTTCTAGTGCAATATGTATAGAATCCCAAAAGAGTTGCTTAGGTTTGAAAGCCCTTATTATTATTTTCTATTTAATTATCTTTACTGTACAATCAGTTACAGTGTTTTATTTTTACTTTCGAATTTTTAGTATATGATGCTATACACGTATAGCAAATGATGCTATAGACGAATGTAGCATCTGACAGTACACAATTATTTTGCAATTTTTTGCACTTTTACAATGTAATAAAATGAATCGAAATTGTAATTTGTGTTACTTGTATACATCTTTAAAGTGTCGACAAATAATCTAAATTGTAATAAGTACCTTCAATCAAGTATAAATGAAAGTGCTCGAAATTCTTCATCAACGTGATAAATTCACTTTTGCATCTAATCGTACACAACTAGTTTGCTTTCTTACAATATACGAGATTCATTCATTAACGACTTTTGCACTAGATAGCACACTGCCATTTTGTGATTTTTTAATATCTGAGATTAGGTAGGTATCCGACAATATTACTAATTGTAATCTGTCCCAGTTGGTCCTTTCGTTATCCTTTAATGAAGAGTACATGACATTTGCCCTTAAATTTTTCATTTCAAGATAAATTCATTTTTGTATCTCATATACAGTACTTAACTAATTTGTATTTTTGCATTATATAATCTTCAACGACTTTTGTATCTGATAGTACACAAGCATTTTACAATATGTGTTATCTACTAGTAACATAATAAATAGAAATATGTCCCAGTCGGATATGTACTTCAATTAAGTATACATCAAAACGTGCTACTGAATTCTGCAAAGACTTGATATTAACACTTTTGCATCTGATAGTACACAAACATTTTGCGTTTTTACAATATACATTATTCAACAATAATCTTATTTGTAATCTGTCCTAGTTGGATATCCTTTAACGAAGCATACATGAAAGGTGGCACGGGACAATATCACAGGATTCTGATGGCTTAATCGCTAAGGCCACGGCATCATTTTAATCACGCATTGCAAATCCAGTTGGATACGCATATCCATTTGCTGTCAATTCATGTAACATAACCATAGGCACATGACAAGACGATAATTAGTCGCATTGAAGACGCATCGTTTCGCGTATCCTAATTGACATACAAGTAAACGCAATCAATATAACGCGCCGGATGTCTCTCACACCGGAACATGCGCCACTCTGGTCGTTCGCCCGTTACACCGTATTGTAACAGGGGAATGTGGTATGAAAAAGTCGAGTGTTTTCGTGTGTTGTATGATAATACACTTAAGTGTTTCAAAGAAGTATGTGCTTATTGTGACACATCTTATTGTTTGTGCGCATTGTCTCAACTCATTTACCGCTCTTGAGTGTATTGTCTTTTTCTTACAAGCTTTTTTTAATCGCCTTTGTGGTCTAGCGGTCCAGGTGTTGGATTTGCCTGTATGAGGTCCCGGGTTTGATTTACGGTTCAAACTGGAAATTTGGTTTTTCCAATTTTCTAATAAAAAAAAATTTGCTCTGGATTGGATATCTGTCTGATGGGCGATAGGCCTGCCACCTATCACATTGTAGGACTTAGTATCTTCGGCTAGTCTTGGGTGCCCTGGTTTGCCTTGGGCGTAAAGCTACTGTTTTTTTTAAATGACGCTTTCTTTGATTTAATCTTAAAACTGAAATAGCTTAGGGCGTGGTTTGAGTGAGCCCGCCCACTTTGAAAGCTATTTTCTTCTACTCTAAAAGTTATCTTCTCCCGATTTTTTCGGTTTATTCTTATCTTTAATGACAAATTCATGAGTTACGACCGCAATCAGAGACATCAAATAGCATTTAATCTATCATTAAACCGCAATTTTGTTTAGAAAATGTCTGATTAAAATAAAATTGACCATGCAGCCGTAAGGTGTAGAATTCTTTTGTAGATCACCCAAGTTTTTGCCATCAATTTGAAGGCTTTTGTTGTATACTATACTTACTTACTCTACTCTTCTTACTTAGTGTAAGGTAGCCGGTACACTTGAAAGTATAGCCTAACATCCAAGTCTCCATTAATGAGAGGCTTTTATTACGTTTTACCACCAAAAGAGAAAAGAGATTTTTTCTTTCAAAATTATTAGGTCGTGAAAAATAAATTATTTTTGTGATTTGTGTTTAAGTTGCCTTGTAGTGGCTCTAGCGGCTTTTAGTACACCTTTCATAATTTAAAGACAGACTATATTAATAATTTCCCCGTTTTAGTCCGTGCTCCTTTGCAGAATAGACCATCTGCTTTCCTGTCAGGCAGCTCTTAAAAGGCAAGCATAGGCTTACCGTCACTAACACCGTGACATCTGACTAGGTGGTAGAGTTTCGCAGCGACTCATCCGGATTGGTACCACCGCTTTACTTATCCTTGCTACCATAACGTGCTTGCCGTTGACGTGTTCCGGTTTGGAGGACAAGGTACCTCCTTGGGTGTCTCTACGTGGCGTGAATTTCTTACCATAATAAAATCCGTGTGCTTGTTTGCCTTCCAGTGCCATAAAAAAAAGAATTAAGGTTTTCGTTTCTATAATGTACGTACGAACATATATAAATTAGGTTTTAACAGGAGAGACGTCAAGTGACAACTTAACACGATGATTTCTGCGTCCGGTCCTGACACAACATTGCTTTTTAAAAGCCTAAAATAAAATGACCTATAACAATTTACACGTCGGAGTGGACGGATGTCGAATAGTTTTATTGGCTCTAAAACCGGTTACCGGATATTCGTGAATCCGTATACCTATAAACTGTGAATTCACTTAGTGCATTAGTATCGGATAATTCCTGGTTTGATGTTAATCAAGTGGCTCTCGTGGCCACACACTGCAGCTTAGGGGTTACATGATGGAATACATAGTTTGTTATCTTATTATATAATTCTGTATGTGTGTTTGTCATCTAACTCCTAAACACCTGAATACACGATATGCTATCTTAGTGTATAATTCTGTATGTGTGTTTGTGATCTAACTCCTAATTGACTGGAGTGATTTTGTCACTGCCATGACGTCAGTGGTTGCCGTTGAAGTGTCGGTTCGGATTATAAAGTAGCCGTTAAACCTACTATTGCTCGAAGCCCAACATCCACCAGGTTGGCAACGCACTATTACCACCTTGAATTTCTAACTATCGGGAAATCCGTTTGCCTGTGTGTATGTATCACAAAATAAATAAATAGTCTAACGAGGTCTGATTCAAACAGCTTGTTTCTAAAATAATACTTACTTTTAAGGTGTTACGTGGTATATAATATACAAGACGGATTTTCATTTCTTCCATTTTTTTAATTAATTGGACAGTATCTCTAATACTAAACAAACTGTGTCGGTTAAAAAAATAGAATTGTCATGTAAGTACAAATCAAAATATTACGTAACATGACATCCAACGTCTGAGATTTGAACTTAGGACCGGTCGATCTGAGCTTGCTTGAGGTAAAAAAACTTTAGAAGAAAACTGGTCGCTTATTTTCAACTATAAATTACATTTTATTAGACCTTAGGGTAATAAATTATGTACACTTAGTATCTAATTAACTGGCCACATTTGTAACAGAGCCCTTACCATGAGTTTGAGACACGACAAATCGCTAGTGTCCCTGTAAATTAATTTTATGAAAACTTCAAATAGCAGCTAACTAAGCGGTGATCACACAAACGACAACCACACAACATCACAGCGAAAAAATATGGTCAAGTAGTCGTTGCATGTGAATTATGTCATTCCAATCAAGTGCTGTTGCGCTGTTGTGCAAAATAAAAAAATGAGCAGTAGAGAAACTACCTAAAAACATTCGAAAACGGCACAATCGCATAAACATGCGCATCTATCAGACCCCTAAGCGGTTTTCGCAGGGCTGCAGATGCTAGTGTCGCGTCAAGACGTGTCACGTTGTTATTTGTTTCCCCGAACTTTTTAAAATGCCACTAGCATATTCATCTTTTGTTGGGACTAACCAGCGCAAAGATTTAATATACTTACACCATTTGTAAACTACTTATTTATTGAAATTAGATTGCTTCAATGAAGTGTAAGCATTTGGACAAGTATTTGGCCAACTAATTTGTTCACGACGTTCACGAGAGCTGATAATTCGATAACAAATACAGTATTGGTGCGTTGACGCAACGATGTGTCTGCGATTTGAAGGCACACTTGCGATGTAGTCTGTATCAACCATGTAGCAAAATATAAACTATGTGAGTTTCATTCCTCATTTTCAACACAAAATTGCCCGATCACTGCGGCCGTTGCTGCACTTGCTGTGGTTGCAGTTTTACTGTCGTTCGTGTGAATCAGGCCTAAGAGAACGAAAATTCCAGACCAAAAGCACTATAGATTTCGATACGTAAATTACCGAACGACATCTAAAACAACTCGTGGTAAAGGCCCAGATTTAGTACCAAGGCTTGCGGACTGCATTTGGTATGCACAGGATTTAGAAACTATTTCGGTAAATTTCTAAGGCCCGCAGACCTTTGCACTGTTACAAACATTGTAGTCAAAAGAGAGAGGAAATTTATATTGTACAAATTATAAAGCTTTTCGTTCTCGAACCACATAATCCTGATTTAAATTTATTAGCTTAGTCAACGATAAATCAGTGATTTCGGCTGCCGTCTGACCCGGAAGCTTCCCACTAAGATTTTCGCTTTTAAGGAATTATAAGGATTTGGTTGTTGGGAAACAGGTTTTTGGTGGAACTTATAACGTTTAATTAATTCTAAACATGGAGATTTCACGTAGGATGTCCCTTTTATCTTAGGCCATACCATATATCAATAGATTATTTTAGATTAGATAAAGAGATGTAAACGAGTATGAGCTGATTGGTTCCGAGATGTCGTAAAATTATTTTAGAACCTTCTTGGAGTCAAGGTTTTATTGTTCTCTAAGTATTAAAATCGTGGAAATGCTATAAACATTGGAAACTTTAGTTTGGAAAGAGCTTTTAGGAATGGTGACGATTCTGACACACATTGGTAGTAATTCTGTTGAACCATGATTAACTTATTTTAGATGAGTGATATATTTTTCCAATAAAATAAAAACAATGAAACAAAAACGAAATTCAAAAAAATACAAAACATTTTAGATATTATGTCAGATCAGTCGAGACTTATTACCTGTGGCTTTGAGCTACTTTTTATTTCCGACTGTGCTATGTTTCTTTTTTGGCATGGTAACTCCTAAATAAATGGACCGATTTCAAATTGAATTTTTGGTTTGAAAGCTGACGTGATCGAGATGGTTCTTAGCTACATTACAGATAGATTTGGGGGGGGGGGTATTAAACAATAATTTTGTTATTATTGAATAAAAAAAGATAAAACATTTTAGACCCGTCATAGATCAAACGTCTATAAACCTATGTACAAAGTAATCTGACAGCATTAACCATGTTTGGTCTTTTTCTATTGCTTGCGTTGAAAGAAGATAGCGATAACGTGAATAAATTTTGTGTGACTGCAGCAGAATTATCGCCAATATTTCTGGTATCATCAATTTACTGTTTTCCTGCTAGAAGTTTGCTATAAAATAAAATGTCCTCACTGACTGATTCATCATGGTAGAGCAAAAACTGTTAAAGTTACAGCCATGGAATTTGGTGAGTGGCGTCGTTTTATTAAGTAAACATGCACTAATGATGGAATTTTGGAAATTCTACTCCTGAAGGGGTGAAATAGGGGTTGAATTTTTTTTGAAGTTAAAAACATGATTTTTTTTATAATAATAAATTAGAGTATTCTATTATAGTATATATGTTGTTTTTAGGCTTAAATAGACAAATGGCAAAAATTGATATCCGCCTCTGTGGTCTAGCGATCCAGCGTCGGACTTGAATTCTTGAGTTCCCGGGTTTGTTCCGCGGGTCGGGCAACAAAAAATCTCTGGACAAGTAATACAAATTGAATCTAACCCCAAAGTTAGCAAATTATATGCTTGTGTTATGGGTGCTAGTCAACGATTCTAATTTAATAAACGCCCAGACCCGGAAATGCAGACATCTAAATGTTCATCACACAAATGCCTGCCCCCATTGGTAATCGAACCCGAGCCACGCGGTTGATCGGTGTAGTTAGGCGTGCACGCTAGCCATACGAGCAACGAGGCGGTCAAATGTATAATTTCAATTTTCTAATAAAAATAATGTTGCCCGGGATTGACATATGACTTAGTGTCTTCGGCAAGTCGTGGTTGTATCACTTCCTTATCCTTCGGTGATATGAGCGTGAAGACACTTTACTTTTCTTTGAAATCCACACGTCCGTGTGTCCATCAGTTAGTATTTCTATATATTCCCAAACTATTAGGACTACATAGTTGAAACGTAGTGGGTGTATTTTCTTCAAACTGCCTTATGATTTTCAAAGTATCTTCACGCCATTATCTCCGAAGTGGTAGGCAGATCCACAATGTGATAGGTGGCACGCCTATCGCTAACCGGGCACACATAAAATCCCGGACAACGTTATTCTTAATTAAAAAATAAATTTATGCTGTTTCCTTTTTTTTACAAAATTAAAAAATATCAGGGCGCTCCCCTGACAGAACTGAAACCCACATTTTTTTAAACCTACGTAATCTAATGTTATTTGTAATCAAGAAACTATTTTGTAGTGAGCCCGATACTTGTTAAAGTTGGTTTGGTGTGCCTACTGAAAACAAAACCGACTTTTAAGTAATAACTAAGTCAAAATGATTTTACCAAGACATAATATGGTTAGCATAAGTCAAAAATAATTTCATTTTTTTTGTTTAAGCTATGAACTTCTACTTCAATTAACCAAATCTGGTTATAAGAAACACTCAGGTCGCAAGTTACTTTCTGTATAACCAGTAATAAAAAAGTTGTTTTATTCAATCTTGAGCAACGTTATGTTACGTTACGTTTGTCCCGTGTTGGTCCGGGCTCCTTTGCAGAATAGATCATCTGCCTTTCTTGCCAGGCAGCTCGTAAAAGGCGAGCATAGGCTTATCATCACTAACACCGTGACATCTGACTAGGTGGTAGAGTTTCGCAGCGACTCGCCTGGATTGGTACCTTACCTATTCCTGCCGCCATAACGTCATGACTTGTTCTGGTTCGGAGGGTAAGGTAGCAGGTAAACTTACTTTTGTTCGGGGCCTAACATCCTGAGCTCAGGTTGGCAACGCACCATTACCATCTTTGGTGTCTCTAGGCGGCGTGAATTTCTTATCATCAGGAAATCCGTCTGCTTGTTTGCCTTCCTATAACATAAAAAAAAAATACAAAATTGGCCGGGACTGGCTAAGTGCGAGTTTGACGATTGGCTTACTATCTATTATGTTATGGGACTTAGCTAAGTACCTTTAACTAATCGTGGGTGCCCTGGTTGTACCTCTGCCAACCACTTCAGTTACTTATCTATGTATTAAAGGTTATCTCTCTATCAGGGGGAGCCGTCTGCCTTTTCTATTTTATGCTTCAAAGCAGATCCGGGGCACGAATAATAAGGGCCATTACCCCTATTTGTATATTCCACTTCTAATTAATATTCTCTTGTTTAGAACCATAATACTTTCGGAGAATTTCCTCGTAATGAATATTAAATTATAGGTGTAAATTTTTAAAATCCTTCAATATAAATATTTAATTACGCTACATCAAATTTGGGTTAAGTATAGATAAGAAGTTCTCAAACTTTTTACGCTGGGGCTTTAATAGTTATTATTTTGTGGTGCTCTCTAAGTAAATTTAGTTGTGTTTTTAAAGTTATTTATTCTATCAATACTAACAAATTAGTGATCAGCATTTTTGTGTTCCGTGTTGTAGAGTGGATGTGCCGGTGGGCTTGTACTCGAAGCCTACGATCCCGACTATCCCGATAAGCGAATATTGGCTTTTTTATGTCAAGATATCCGTCTGTTTGTTTAGGATCTTATTTTTTTATCTTTACTTTTTATAAATATGTAGAAAATACTTACTCTACCATTTTTTGTTTATCACATTTTATTTTTAAAACAATCCTTTATTTATTTCAAATGAGAAAAAAAACATTTTACGCCCATATCCTCGATCGCCAAACTTATAGACAATCCCGGGCAACATTATTTTTATTAGAAAATTTAAGAAGCACGTAATATTTTTCTCGTTCGTAAGAACATTGAAAAAAGAACAATTTGAGCTGCAAACAAAGTGCCGTGTCTTATAAAAAACAAAATGTCTCGTGACGTCTTTAAGATAGTGCCGCAAACTTGAGTTATAGAATGCAGTTTGAGAACCGCTGATCTAGTTAATGTATGTATATATCGGATCGGATTACGGCAGGTGTTTATAGATTGACATGGCTAATGATATACAGTGTAATGACATTAAAATAAATGACAGGCTAAGTAGGAGTTAGCTTCGTACAATTAGAAACTGACAGGAGGTTTTACTTGTGCATCCGTTTAGTGATTATTTGAGGAGTAAATGTGGTTGCTTTTGTTATAATGTTCCAATTAAGTCGTATTTAAACTCCGTTTTATAAATTAAGTCGCGGTGTAACTGCAAAAAACCGATTTCAATTTAATTAAAAGGTCGCCTAAGTACAATAAACACGCATTGTCCAATATAACTCATAAACTACGGGTCGTATCTTAAAATTTACGTATGATTATATCTAAACCATATCGTATGACCCAAACCATATACCATACGTACCATACATACCATATCTGAAACATATCATATGTATGTCGCCTCTGTGGTCTAGCGGTCCGGGTGTTGGACTTGACTGCATGAGGTCCCCGGTTCGAATCCCGGGTCGGCCAACAAAAAGAAAATTAGATTTTTCTAATTAAAAAAAATATGTTGGTCGGGATTGGAAATGTGCCCGGTTGGCGTTAGGCTTGCCACGTATTACATTTTGGGACTAATTGTCTTCAGTTAGTCGTGGGTGCCTTGGTTGTAACTCTGCCTAAATCTTCGGGGGTATGGGCGTGAAGATACTTTTTTTTTCCTATGTATATATACCATATTATCGCCTCTGTGGTCTAGCGCCCCGGCGTCGAACTTGACTTCTTGAAGTCCTGGGTTCGATCCCCAGCTCGGACAACAAAAAATTAAAAAATGTATATCTTCAATTTTCAATAAAAATACTGTTGCCCGGGATTGAATATGTGCCCGCTTGCCACCTATCACACTGTGGGACTTAGTGTTTTCGCCTAGTTGTGGGTGCCCTTGTTGTACCTACCTTCCCGGTGATGTTATAGTATTTTATCACTACGTAGTATAAAACAAAGTCGTTTCCTCGGTCCCTATATCCCTTTGTATGCGTAAAACTTTAAAACTGCGCAACGGATTTTGATGCGGCTTTTTTAATAGATAAAGTGATTTAAGAGAAAGGTTAATATGTATATTTCTTACCCGTGCCAAGTCGGGGCGGATCGCTATTAAGTATATAAGTAATATGCTCCATTTCACCCGCGCGACATTAAACCGTTAAAACCTTGCTCAGATTGAAGATATCTTTGATTGTAATTTGTACAGTAAGCATTATAAACATCTGATTTAAAGTTTTATGTGCGACGAATATTTGCATTCCTTACTTTAACCTCCACCTTGATCTTAAATATATTTTGAGTATGAGAAACCTGGGGTGATTATGTAACTCAGCTACCAACTCAAAATGGGTGAGTGTACATCAAATCGCTGTCAAATGACGTGTTTTATATTTGCTATCTCCAGTGACCAAAAGGAATACAATAGAGATAGCAAACACAAATGACGTCATTTGATGTACACTTTTACAGTTTGAGTTGGCAACTGAGATATATAATCACCCCCCTGTTCAAAATTGAATTCAGTAACTTACGTAAACGCGACTTAACTTGTTAACGCGCAGTAAAACTTTTTTTTTATGATATTGGTAAGCAAACAAGCAGACGGATTTCCTGATGGTAAGAAATTCACGCCGCCTAGAGACATCAAAGGTGGAAATGGTGTCTTGCCAACCTTAGGTCGGGGTGTTAGGCCTCGAGCAAAAGTTAGTTTACCGGCTACCTTACCCTCCGAACCGGAACATGTCAATGGCGCTGATATTATGGCGGCAGGAATAGGTATGGCGGTGGTACCAAACCGGGTGAGACGCTGCGAGACTACCGCCTACTCAGATGTCACGGTGTTAGTGACGGTAAGCCTATGCTCGCCTTTTACGAGCTGCCTGGCACAGGTCTATTCTGCAAAGGAGCCAGGACCAACACGGGGACAACTGAAAAGAACGACTTCGAAATAAATTTTGTGTCGTCTAAGTAGGTATGTAAAATTGATTTTCCTTTGTCATACCATCACCTCACAAGAAGCTTTTTAAAAAAGAGTTTTTAAAACCGGTTTACAAATTACAGGGAAATTGATGAACTCACATTTAAAAAATGTTAGAATTAAAAATTTTCAATAACCCCCGACGAAAATTACTTGAAATGTAGCAAAGAATTGTCTCGATCAAGTCAGCTTTCAAAGATGAAAATCCGCATCGAAATCGGTCCAGAAATGTGAAACCTACCTCCCTCTTTTTGCGTCAGAAGTTAAAAAAATATATTTGTCTCACAAACAACCTCTTCTTTTCTTGGAAATCGTTTAAATGCTCAAAAGAATTCCATATTCCGATAAATTGTTCTCAAACATCGTAAAATATTATTAATTTTGCATAGATTAAGATTTATAGAATGAAAAATGGATTCGTAATAGTGTAGCACGCGCCGGTCCAGGCAGGTGTCTTTTGTAACATAAGCCGGTGATAGCGGGTGATAGTTTGATGCCGTTATATCCATTACAGAATCCTATGAATACTTTTTAGTGATATCATATTAAACGACCTCATTTAATCACCTATTAGGACGAATTTAATACAACCGGTTCTATCGTGGTTTTATGTAATTTTTTTTTATAAAGTTAATGCTTGATTATGTGAAACATACGTATTTTAATGTTATTATTTTTTAATAACATGCTAAATGTCCTCGATTTATTTGATATTCGTGGATCTATTTTATTAGACACGTTATTTATTAGTCCAGTAAAAAGTTAAATGAAACTATGATCTGACCAGTTTTGGCGCAATGAGTGAAAATGTGTTCATTGATACTTATATAATGATATTATGAAAGATTTTTTTATTTAAATTAAGGGGAAAGGGATGAAAAAAATAAAAGAAAGAGTCGAAAAATTCTTTTTTTTAAATAACTTAATAATGGTAGGAAATAGAAAGAAAGTTTCAAGTAAAAGTTGTAGAGAAAAAAATTCTACACAAAAAAGTTCCTCTTCATTTTTTTGTTAGCTGCTTTAGTTTAGCTGCTAAAAATAAAAATTAAATTTGCTTTGTAATTAATTATGAGTGTTTTAAAAATAAAGTATAATTAATTATAAGTGTTAGACATATTTATGTGATGCGCGTGCTGCGTGGTACAGAGCCGTAATAATTCTGGTAAGTTTTTATAATTTTTCATTTAACTTTTTATTGGACTATTATGTTTAACCGACGCGAAAATAAAAAAGGTTATATGATCGGTCCCTACTTTTATGTAGTGCTAGATATACGTATGATTAATTGTATTCTTTATAATAAGATTAATAAGAATGTTTATTTTGTTATAATTTCACAATACCCATTATATAAATATAATATTTTAATAGTTATTGGGCTGCTCTCTTACGACTAAACAATTCCTAACCATCTAAATAATGAACATAACCATTTATTTAAAATACTCCTAGGTTTAAGTTGATGTTATAGTCTGTAGTATATTTAACGAACAGTTGAAGTACTTGAGCCTATGTTTATTAATAAGAAGTCACGTATATAAATTATACTCATCGAATTCAGTACTATCATCGAGTGCTAACCTAAGGTTAGCAGCGTAACAAGTATCTTACTGTAGTAGCCCTACTCTTCAAATCGAAATACAAAAGGGATAACTCTAGAAAAGCAAGAGGTTAGTAAAACTCCGGAGAAATCTTTAAACTTCTGCCTTGTGTGTTATGTAATTGTTTTACATTATAGTTAAAAAAATACCAAATCACCTTAAAATTGATTTTCCAATATTGGTCTCGTGGAAAGCCTGGTAGATGAAAGATTACCTAAACAAATAAGACATTTCATACTGCTAATTACAAATCGCTCGGCCACCGTCCGAGAGTACACTGCACTTGGATAATACCAACAAAAGTCTGTGAAACCGCCTTGTTTGTATAAAAAAGAGTAATTATTGTGGATGAAACTAAACATGTCTGCAAGAATCGTAATACTTGCCACTCGTTGCCCACTGTAAACCCTTAAAACACTTGGTGTGAAGATATGTTTGTATATGTTGATAATATTGCTTTCAAACTCAGAGGGTTGGGACTGTAAATTTGCACGTTAAGTCTTTTATGGCGTATACTCATCTTTTTTAAAATTTGTGATATGTTTAAATGACGTTTTTATTTCATAACTAGTCGACCCGGCGAAATTCGTATCGTTTGACATTAACAGCTACTAATAGCTTTTTTATGAATTAAAGCATTTTTTTATTCCTGACAATAACTAACACAGCAAAAAAAAAGTTAGCAAAATTGGCCTATCCTTCAAGTGTGATGTGATGACCAAGGGAAATGGGGATACATACATTTATTTTTATGTAATAAAGAGAGAGATAGATCTTTTTGATTGCTGTCAATTGCGATAAACTTACCAGTAAGTGAAATCTGAATGAATTCTCAAACTCAACGAGATTTAAGACCACAATTAAGCAATTCATAAACATGCTTACCCCTCACCCGCATTAATATTGTTGTCACTTCCTAAAACATAACCCATTTTAGTGGTTTGACCTTTATTTTATTAATGTACACACAAAATACCAAACCTGTACAACGATATTGTTGGTCATTATGAAATTTTATTTACTCAAGTTCGTGATGTTTAACTGTGGCCTAAACAATGTTTTATTGTTTTTTTGCATGTTGGGCGGTTTGATGGCGACGGTGTGAATAACAGTATGTAAGTATACAACGTTATTGTTGCATGCTAGTAGAATTAAGTTAGTTTAGTTCGTAGTTTTTCATTGAGATATTTTCTAAAGCGTTGTCTAACGGCCAATATTAATAATCAATCCTAATCCAAAACTCGCTGTCCAAGATTGATATTGTGATCCATTTTTATGCTATCGCTTGCCAATAATATATCTGTGCACAGGATAACTATGGAAATAAGGTATAGGATAGGCCGGCGGATACGCAGTTATCTAGATTGCTTGAAATCCATTAGATTGAGATACATTATTAACATTGGCGGTAAGTATATAAAACTCTGTTTCCCGCGACACCGTACACGCATTAAAGTAACTTTTCGTGGTTATTGAAGGATACTAAATATTTTTAGCAGTATGGGGTTATTCCTGTCGTCATTACGTTAGTGCTTGCAGTTGACATGTTCCCGTTGGGAGGATAAGGTAGCCGATATACTTACTTTTGCTCGAGGCCTAACACCTCGACCTCAGGTTGGCAACATACCAATACCAACTTGGGTGTCTCTAGGAGGCGTTTACTTCCTACCACCAGTAAATCCGTCCTAAATGTTGGCCCGGGTGATAAGCTACTACTGCTCAAAATTTGTTAAAAATCCATTCAGTTAGTTTTTGTGTGAAAAGGGAACAGATAAACAGACTAACAAAAAAAATCCTCGTTTCGAGTTCTGTGTCCTGTACACAATACGTAACAATTACTGATTTCAATATTTCATGTATAGATTTAGTTTTATTATTGTTCTATTATATGTATGTAATATAGATATAGATGTACTTGTTCGTATTGTGTTTATGACAAAGTATAATACAATGTATGTAATGTTTCTACTTTCTACTATCAAAATGTTAAGTAAATAAAATGTAACGTAGACTATTAATTAGGCATCGGAACTGATCTGTTTGATATTTTTGTCCCGGAAATTAGTCAGCCTACTTTGCAGGCGAGGCTCACAAAAAGTTCAAGAGCTGATAGGTAGACGTAACAGGTTACAGGACGTTGGGTCTTGATCATTAAATTGTAAAACAACGATAAATTTGGTTATAGGTACTATGAATATGTTTTTGAATTGGTAAACGCTATAGTAGTGTTTACTTAAATTAAATCAACTAAAAATTGAAAATCAAATTTATTATTAATCTTGTATTTTTGTTAATGTAATAAGTTTATAAAATTTGTTGATTAAAAGTACAACATTTAGAGGAAGCAGAAGGCAATACTTACGAAAATCGTTTTTTTTTTGTATAGATATACTTAATGCTGCTCACAGCGCGGCCCGGGTGGTCCCACAGGAACATTAACAAACTTACAAACTTTCGCTTTTACAATGATAATAGGATTGTTGGCGGCAGTATATTATTTGCTGAACACCTACCCCGTAGCAATCACATCGCTACACTATCGTCTTAACTTGGATCTGCCTGAGTACCGTGTAATCAGTTTTGTAATCTGTAAACTTATGCGATATTTAAATTTCACGCGTGATTTTCATAATGTAGTTAGTCGAATGTTTTACACTGCATGTTATATAGTATGTGTTGTAAGCTCAAGATTTATTTTCTTCGTGCTTAATGAAAACGTTTAGCTTTGGATAGAAGGAGGGGTTTTCTGGAAAGAAGATTTAGGAATCAGATTGTTGTCATCTATATATTAATACGTGATGCCAAAACTTTGGACCCCTTTTTACGAAAATTGCGAGGACGCAGGAGCATAAAATTTGCGACACTTGTAGTTTATGTGTAGGAGAAGTGCAGAACGCTAATAATTTTCAATAATAATACTTATAAAGTACATTAAATCAATAAACAAAACGTTACCCTCACTACCATGAATTTGACACGCACAAACAAATATATTGATAACGATAAAAGATCACAGATGACCCAGTAAAAAGTTTCGAAACAAATTAGTTGGTCTTAAGAAATGAAGATGAAGTTTTTATCAACAAGATATTAAAATGTATTATGGTCGAATTTCGACCAATGGGCGACCATTAGTACGTATAAATGCATTGACACATAACTCGGACACAGGTAATTCCAGTACATTTTTATATGATAGATAGCGAACAAGGACTCAGATTTCCTAATGGTATAAAATAGCCGTGGTCGATAACCATCATGGATGTGACAGAAACTCTCCTCTAGTTTAGTGGTCGGATGTCATACTTATGAAGTCGCGGCTTTGATTCCCGGGGCATACAACAAAAACGTGTTTTTTTTCTAACTTTCTAATACAAGCAACGTTGCCCGGGATAAGTTAGAGGTAGGTTTGCCACATACAACAATATCGGACTTAGTTTCTTAGGTTAGCCTTTGGTGGCCTGGTTGTACCTCTAACTTCTTCGGGGATACTGGCGTGAAGATACTTATTTTTTACTTACTTACTCGTTACTAAAGCACTAGCATGCGTCTGTGTCTTCACCTGTTTATTTTGTTACAGCGAACAAGCACTCAGTTTTCGTGATGTTATTAAATAGCCGTAGTATATAACTACCCCCGTGTTGGTCCGGGCTTCTTTGCAGAATAGATCATCTGCCTTCCTGCCAGGCAGCTCGTAAAAGGCGAGTAGAGGCTTACCGTCACTAACACCGTGACATTCTACTAGGTGGTAGAGTTTCGCAGCGACTCACCCGGGTTAGTACCATCGCCTTACCTATCCCTCACGCCATAACGTTATGACGTATTCCGGTTTGGAGGGTTAGGTAGCCGGTAAACTTACTTTTGCTCGAGGCCTAACATCTCGGCCTCAGGTTGGCAACACACCATTACCACCTTTGGTGTCTCTAGGCGGCATGAATTTCTTACCAACAGGAAATCCGTCTGCTTGTTTGCCTTCCAATATAAAAAAAACCATGGATGTTAAAAAAATGTAGTGAGAATATACGCTTGCCGCTTTTTATACTCCTTCCCTTACCATTTTGAAGGAACCCGTAGAGATATCGGGATAAAAAGTAGCCTCTATTCTACTCTAATGTGTTATCTGTTTATTTGCTAAATTCATTAAAATCGGTTTAAACGTTTTAACGCAGGGAACGTACAAGTAAATAAGATTTCCCCCATTTTTAAAGAGAATTAGATAGGATGTTATAATGGATTGAAAGCTTTAAGTATTAAAACAGTATGTCTTCAATTTTCTTCCTAATGTAAGTAGCCAATCAGGCGAACATTGTTTTTGCCCCTATATATCTAGTGATATTAAATATATTTCATTACCTTTTTTTCATACCTACCAAATACATATAAGTCCAAAGTCTAGGTGTGAGGTCACCGCCTTATCTATTCCTGCCGCCATAACGTCCAATGCTTGCCGTTGACTTGTTCCGGTTCGGAGGGTAAGGTAGCCGATAAACTTACTTTTGCTCGAGGCCTAACATCCCGGCCTCAGGTTTTAAACGCACCATTATCACCTTAGGTGTCTCTAGACGGCTTGGATTTCTTAACATCAAGAAATCCGCCTGCTTTTTTGGCTTCCACCTTCCATTATCATAAAAAAATTGGTGTCGATCCATTTTGAAGGAGTGCAATTGCAACTACTGGGAGTGTTTTCATAAAGGAGATATTCCATGGCATATACCTATTAGTTTTAGCTTGACGTAGTTGCGTGTAACAGTACAAACATAGCGACATCTAATCGTTCCTAATCTAATGACGTAAACCTCATGTGGTAATTTTGAATTTGAAATAATTACCGAACAGAATTGCCTAATTAAGTGAATATTCGGGACGGATATTTCAATTAAACGAAGTAATATACGTACTTCTTGTGTTGGAATTTTTAAATTAGAAAACTTCTTATTGCTGTGCATACCTGAATAATAAGCTTAAGATCTATTAGAGCCAATTTGAAGTTTATTACCTAGGAAGTGGCTAAGTACGGGACGGACTGCGTAATGTTGGGTTCCGTAGTCGTTTTATTCGCCCCAAATTTGTATTTACTTTTGACATGTTTTTTGAAATGTTATTATTGAAGCTCGCTATTCCAATCGCCTCTAGTTGAATGGTTCGATGTCGGACTTGAGTTATGAAGTCCTAGATTCTATTCCCGGGTCAGACAGTAAAAAAATTTTTCAACTAATACAAACGACGTTGCCAGTGCCTAGTTGGTGGTAGCCCTACCGGTTTGCCACATATGACAATATGGGACTTTGTGTCTTTTTGGCTAGCCTTCGGTTGTAACTTTATGCCTCCGCTAACTTTATCTGGGATACAGGCGTAATGATTCTTATTTTTTTAATTATTACTAAACCGTTAGCGTGTGTCCGTGGCTTCGCCCGTGATTTTTTTCTATTAGACAATCTATCCACTGTTAAAAAATCGCATTAGCGTAGTTTTTACATAAGGGTTTTTAATATTTAATCTATAAATATAATAAAACAGTAATAAACATAAATGTATGTACAAATGATGTACAGATTTGGGTTAGAAATATTTTTTAAACGTAATAACAAGATACTACTTATTCTGTACATGATACTTAACCCAACACGAAATTTATCAATATTTTCACCTTCGAAAACTTTTCCGCTGAGTTTTCGTCTATGTATTTATGCGAGTACAACGGGACTATGTCCTCACCCAAAATTGCGCGCCAAAATTCAAATTCGCCGAAAACAAAGAGAAAGGGTTTTTCAAAAGTCTTTGTACTCGTCTGAGGATACAGGGTCTCTAGAGTTTAATATTTTGAAACTAGTTGTTCCGACAAAACATGTAATCCCGGGCAACGTCTTTGTTTATTAGAATTTGGAAAATACATTTTTATTAAAAATAAATTCTATTTCTTTTTGTTGCCCGACCTAGGATTGAACTTCGGACCTCAAGAAGTCAAGTCCGACATCGAACCGCTTGACCACAGATGCGGGGGAAAAAACCACAACGGAACCCGAAAAACCTTCAATTCAAAAAAGGCACAGATCCATTTTACAATCTGGTACATTAAATTATGTTTATTGTAGCCCCTTGTACTAACAAAGAGCATTCTCGATCCTAATTAGTAGCTGGGGCCATTAAATAAGCGCCATAACATAAATCTTCAGTTTATCTGCATTTTCATCATTTTTGTTACATAATAAACACAAATATCACGCACATAATTTTACATTGAATTACCAATTGTAATAGATTTCATTGATTTACGTCCGTCGTTAAGTAAGGAGTGAATGTATTACGTGTCCCCGTTAGTAAGCGTCGCCACGTTATGTATTTATTACTGCAAATCCGCCGAATATAGGTTAGCATCGGGTTCTTATGACACGCAATAATAACGTTAATGTTAATTAGAATCGTACTAGTGTTAGTTTTTTGGGTACTGTTGACGAATGGCGAAAGCCTTGTAAGTACGATATGCCCGTAACTCACAGCAATTTTACTTTTAAACTTTTAGGCTAACGGCCAATGTTAATTTGTGCAAAAATTGTTAACCACTCCAAAATATCGAAAATTCACAACCTTAATATCCAAGTTTTCACTTCTGCTAGCACTCCTAGACTGATATTCTTTAAATAACTTCAATGCACAGAATGCACTCTTAAACAGATTTTTTTTATAATAATACACTCTTATACATGTTTGTTTTTATGAATCTGAGTCCATCTTATGGAACCAAAAACAGACTTGCTATAAATAAAAGTTATCTTTGAAGTGGCACAATTATAAAAACAATCAACCTAGTCTAAAATATACAACATTTTTTTTTTGCTTTTCATATTACGACAAATCTGTATACAATGCAATGTGCCCATGCAGGTTTAGACCTAAGGAAGTCACGCAGTTTTGTCTTCTTTCTTTAACAAATCTTATAACTTATACATAAAAGCAAGCAGAAATCTGAGCAAAAACCATTGAATATACCATCCCATAACCTATTTGTAAAGCTAATGATCTCACTTCATAGCAAATAGGACACTTGTCACATTTTATTAACAACATGTCAGTTGTATACATACAATGGTGTAATGTACATTATTGATATTTGTTCACAAGCATAAAAATATTTCTTTTTAGGCTTTGAAGAATATAGGCCAAATGCTATTCATATAAGTGGTAAGTTTTTTTTAATACAATGATAAAAAAATCTACCCCTAACACTGTTGATGTGTAGTAGAAATCTCCGTTAAATAGCAAGTACTGGTATTACATCTGTTTTTTTTACCTCTAAATTCTCATACTGACATATTCAGATAGGTAACCAAAAATCTTGTGCTTGAAGCTCAACATCGAAATCTCAAATTGTAAAATTACAGATTATCTTTGGTAGATAGATGTTATCTAAAGAAAGATGGATTTCAAGCAATCTAGATAGCTGCGTATCCGCCGGCCTATACCTAATTGCCATATTTATCCTGTCCACGGATATGTTATTGGCTAGCGTTAACATAAATATGGATCAAATTATCTATCTTGGACAGCAAGTTTTGGATTAGGATTGATTATTAATATTGACCGAAAGTCCACACTGTGAATCAACGAAGCGCATCTTTTTTCTCGCAATTCTGTAACATGTTGAAAAACGTATACGATGCGACGCGGATAAATTTCCAAGTAAAAAAACCGTGAGGTGATAATTGACATTAGACAGAAGTAAGAATAGCTTTACGAATTTTAAATGAAAATTAGGCGACTCATGAGAGACTTTTCTCCGTGTTGGTCCGGGCTCCTTTGCAGAATAGACCATCAGCCTTCCTTGCCAGTGAGCTCGTAAAAGGCGAGCATAGACTTACCGTCACTAACACCGTGACATCTGATTAGGTGGTAGAGTTTCGCAGCGACTCGCCCGGATTGGTACCACCGCCTTACCTATTTCTGCCGCCATAACGTCATGACTTGTTCCGGTTTGGAGCGTAAGGTAGCCCGTAAACTTACTTTTGCTCTATGCCTGATATCCCGACCTCAGGTTGGCAACGCACCATTACCACCTTTGGTGTCTCTAGGCGGCGTGGACTTCTTACCATCAGGAAATCCGTCTGCTTGTTTGCCTTCCTATATCATAAAAAAAAAACCGAATTGAGAACTCCCTCCTTTTTCCGAGTTGGTTAAAAACTATTGAATACTCATAGAAAATTGTTCTACTTTTTAATCCAGATGGCTCCTATCTGGATGACCTCGTCAATGATGAGGTGGTCAAGATTGGTGAAATTTTTTTGTATAATTAAGTAAAACGCTAACATTACCGATAGGATATTGACGAAATTGATGTGGGACCTTTTCGGAACCATTTAATAACTTTCAGAAAAATAGTGATCAAATAGCGACGTGATACCCAAAGCAATAGTTGGCAAACCTGCTCCAACTGCAGTTATACTGCGCTTAATTATTACTTTACTAGCTGACCCGGCACTCGTTGCTCCGTTCTAATTTTTTTTTCCTGACAATAACTAATACAACAAAAAAAGGATGAGCGAAATAGGTTCACCCTTTCACGCGCTAAGCGATGTCTAAGGGAAATGGGGTTTCATTTTTATTTATA
>NJDC01001643.1:211193-239879 GCA_002245475.1 Calephelis virginiensis | reverse complement strand
TGACTTCGTGAAGCCATATCCAACATAGGAACACTAGGCCCACACAGGCCCAAAAAAAGTAGTCTGTGATTGAAGACGGGTATTTATGACTGAATGAATGAATACACTTTATTATGCACCAAAATTTACAAAATAATACACACTCTTTCACTTATAATATTTAACTCGTATTTATGACTGAAAGAATGAATGAATACACTTTATTATGCACCAAAATTTACAAAATAATACACACACTTTCACTTATAATATTTAACTCAGGTGCATAAAGGCGGTCTTATCACTTCAGATAATAATAATATTAATCTATATTATTAGTTATTATACTATAAGTGTATCAAATTGGTTATGAAAACTCCATCAAAATCGACTCCGAATGCGTAACCTATCCAGACTTTCTTTAGTATAGATTATTTTCCATTTCACAGTACATCTGCGGTCAGCTGAAAAGTTAGAGTACATGCGGGTATAACAGGCTAAAACGTCGCCAATTCGGCCAATATACGTAGGGAGCGGTTCGGGCGACCGATCGAAATTAACAGCTCTTCCCCTCGGGTCCAATATTTCTCCGGGCGACGTCGAACCTAGGAACGCCTGCCGCTAACAACTCCACTGAATCAGCGCCGATCACGCCTACATCTTGTATATACGCCGATTGCCAACGTGCCCTCGTATAAAATAATGTCGAGACCTGCTATACGAACCGGTCGGGTAAATCCTTACTTACAATTTGCCTGGGAATTTTACTTGTTGAAATTTATGAGCCCCTTCGAAATCTAACGTTTCGAGATTTTCTTGAGTTTAACTCTTTTGCGTCGATAAAAAAGGACGTTCTCATTTGGACGGGTGTATTTTTTTTTTGTTACGCGTGACTTTTTCTTGCTTCAAATGAAGTTCGTCAGTAATTCAAACGGAGTTCGTTAGTTCTTCAAAATGGAGCTCGATAAAACTTCAAAATAGAGTTCGCAAGTACTTCAAAATCTTCGTCAGTATTTCGAAATGGAGTTCTTCAGTGACATAATAAAAAGAGTGTCGAAGTTCACCTACATAGACTTCATCGTATGTGAAGAATCCAAGCAATCCAAATCCTCGATAATATGGCTGAAAAGAACACAGACGAATAAAATGATGTGATATAGTGTACCTTACGTTAAAACGCGGTGATAGCGCTTATAGTTCACAATACACCAAGTAACAGTTGATAGACTTTATACTAAGCGATAGTGACTTAGTAAATAAGTAAGTATCTTTACGCCTATATCCTCGAAGAGGTAGGCAGAGACACAACCAGGGCACACGCGGCTAGCCGAAGACACTAATTCCGACTATGTGATAGGTGGCAAGCCTATTGTGAACCGGGCACATACCTATCTAATCCCGAGCAACTTTTTTTTTATTACAAAATTGTAAAACCAATTTTTCTTTTTGTTGTCCGACCCGGAAATCGAACACAGGAACATCATGCAGTCAAGTACAAAACCTGGACAACCTGGACCGCTAGATCACAAAGGCGATAGTGACTTAGTAGTAAGTGAAATGAAACTTACTTATTCGACTATAGGCTGAGCTTTTTATATACATATATAAGAAACATTTAAGTTGTTTGTGACAATTTCGAGTGAAAACTACTTAACCAATCATCATAAAACTCTGTATACATATTTTTGGAGGTATTGAAAGTGACACCGAATACTATTTTAATGTCTGAAACGCGAGCGAAGCCGCGGGTGAAAGCTAGTAGGTACTGATGAAACAATACAAACTTCAACTGTAGCAAAGTTAGCGGCCGCGTGTAGGACAAAACTCCATGAGGTCCTGGATTCGATTTCAGGGTCGGGCAACAAAACTAAATTGTTCTTTTGTATTATTATTAAAACAACGTTGTTCGGGATTATATATGTGACCGGCTGGCGATAGGGTTTCCTCTATAACATTGTAGTACGTAGTATCTTCGACTAGTAGTGGGTGTCCTGGTTGTACCTTTGCCAGTATTGAACCCTACTTTGAAGATACTTTTTTTTATAAACTAAAATGAAAGCCGAAATGGTCTGCATGTTAAGATTTCTGCCAGTTTAACCAAAATAAGATGTATAAAAAAATAGAAGTCATGTATGTTTAAGAATTTAAAAACAATATATAGTTTGTACGGTTCTTGTCCATGTTGTAGCCCCCGGCGAGGCACTAGACGAATGCTTTAACTGCGCCATGAGATTTTATGCAATACGAATAACAAATGTATGGTCAGCTTGTTACCCATCTCTAAATTTTTACCAAAAACTAGCCTAATCGTAGCTTTTCTTGTTGGTCTGGGCTCCTTTGCAGAATAGACATCTGCCTTCCTGCCAGGCAGCTCATAAAAGGCGAGCATAGGCTTACCGTCACTAGCACCGTGACATCTGACTAGGTGGTAGTTTTTGCAGTGACTCACCCGGATTGGTACCACCGCTTTATCTATTCCTGCCGTCATAACGTCACGACGTGTTCCGGTTTGGAGGGTAAGGTAGCCGGTAAACCTACTTTTGCTCGAGGCCTAGCATCCCGGCCTCCGGTTGGCAAAGCACCATTGCCACCTTTGTTATCTCTAGGCGGCGTGAATTTCTTACCATCGGGAGATCCGTCTGCTTGTTTGCCTTCCAATATCATAAAAAAAAATGTTTCGAACGATTTTGATAAAACTTAAAATTAACTTAGATTTTATGTAAGTAGGCTGTTTTCAAATATTAAATGCTTATCATTGGTATACTAACGGCTGAACTCAAAGACATATAAGATAGTCTTGTTAGTTACACCTCAGAAAAATAAGTAGTAACGTAGTTACACTGTTTATAATTCAAAAACATCTAAACCGATTTGGCTGAAAGTTAATTGAAAAGTAGCTTATATCCAGCAGACGCTCACACGATACTTTCTATCCCGTTCGATATCAAGGAAACTAAGGAAAACAACATTTCTATTTTTCCCATATACCTAAACTGAACAGTTGGAACGAAGTTCACAGGGCTTGAATTCTCAGGAGCTCAAATTGTTAGAGTTCAAATCATGACTGCGTCGATTTTTTTCCTTTCTTTAAAATTTATGAAACGAAGTTCGCCGGAGCAGCAGTGTTGAATAAATTAGTAGACGTCCCTGAATTAGGCCGTTAATTACAATTTTGTATAGAAGATGTCGACTTTTTTATTTCATTAATTAAGCTTACCAACAGTTGTTGCATTAATATAATTTGCAACATTCATATTGCACAAATGAAAAAATAACAAATAAGCAAGTGCACAATTGCTTACAGATAAACACACAAAACTCACATATCTTTTTTAGACTGACAATTATTATTTTATTAATAAATTAATTTCAATTCCCTATGTAATAAACATAAAACATTTGCTCTAAAAGAATCATAAATATTTACTTAAATAAAACATGCAAAAATCATTTACATAAACATTTTTTTGTTAATTTTAACTATTGAATCAAAAGAACACTAAAGTTACTACAACATTTGTTGACCATTTTACAAATGCGTGGCACAGGTGAAGTAACGCCAAAACAGTTCTTCTTAAATGTGTAGTCAAAAGAGTGACTGGCTTATGCGGTATTATCCTAGGTACTCTAAAGTCGAATCTTTCCATTAATTCAGGCCAATATATTATTTTATAATTTATTAATTTCCCAAAAAGAGAATTTCCCAAGAGAAATTGGGATTTCTTTTTATAGATGAGACTAGCCGAACCGCCGAACTTCGTATCGCTTGACATTAACAGTTACTGACAGTTTGTGTTGATTAAATATTTGTTTCCCATTTTCCCTGCGTTTTCCGGGTTTTCTGTTCATAAGAACCTACTCCTAATAATAAATAATGCAACAAAAAAATAGTTAGCCAAATCGGTCTATCCGTTCAGACGTTATACAATGACCATTAACCATGACCTGAAATGAACATTCATTTATCTATATTATATAGATAGATGAATGAATGAACCAGCTCAATTGATGCCTAAATAAACAGTAATATTCAAATGTAAAGAAAAGTCATGCAATCATTCAAACCTGGACAAAGTCAAAGCGCATGACTAGTTGACATAAATAAGTATTGTAACAAAGTATAAAAACTTAAGTGGACGGAGCTTATGAATAAGATTTTTCTATCGAATAACCAAGTAGGAGTATGGTAGAACACGAGAGAGGTCCTAAATTGCGTTCGAAAATAAAAAAAAGCACCGGAGAAGCGCCCGATTCCGGCTATTGAATAACATTTTTTAAATTAAAATGACCATTGATGATGGTTAATTCCTATAACTATGCTAATAGCGCCTGCATTTACCAAAATATAATCTTTAATCTGGATGCAAATCATGCTAATACGTTCCGATTATAAAAAGCTATAATTTGGACATTATATTGTCCAACAGCCTGTTTTACATTAAAAATAAAAGGCGACCAATCAAGTAATTTGTTTACCGACCTACTAAGAACGTGATCGTGCTTAGGTTTTGATGATTCGCGTGTGAATGTAACTATTTTATAGTTCTGTATATTTTTAAGAAGCTATCAAGTCGTTATAATGCAGAGATCGAGATTTTTGACTTTGAATGTTTTATAGACGTCTAGTGTTAGGCTCGTTTCACACGTGCCACAGTATCACACACAACTCGACCACTTCGCAATTTCAAGCATCACGTGGTCGGAAACAAATAAACTAGAAGTGAATTGGAGTAGTTGATTTTACTTACATAAATCACATTTATCGTTATCGACTACATGGCTTTTGCCAACCACTATATGACCACGAGCGATACACAATGTTTTCTCCTCGAATTTCATGAGTTTGTTCAGTTTAGGAGCAATCCTCTATAAAACCAAAATCGAACTGTATATCTCCACATATGAGCGGGGTTGCATCGGCGCAAGTATAGCAGTATATATAAGTAAGTAGTAGCCACGACGCTATCCATATTTTTGTTGGTTTCGCGTTTAATCATTACTTGACCACTTTTTGTCGCTGCGATGTAGTGTAGTACGTGTGAATTACGCCTTAGACCTCTAATATATTTTAAATAATTGCGTTGGAGTCTGTTACTTTCTCTTATAGTTTGGTTACAAAATAAGAGCTATCAGCAAAGAGCAAAATATTAAATACAACATTTTTATTTTACAGGAAGTTATGTGAATTTCTTTTATACTTTACTTAGACAAATGATTCCTTAGAGTTGTCAAAACCTCCTACATATACAAGATGGGATATGACGTCCATTATACATATAAAATAAATAATACAGTTTTAAAATATTCCAGACTGCTATGCACTGGGCCTGCAAGCGGGGCGACGAAAACTTGGTGAAACTTTTGGCTGGGATACATCGGAATGTTGTCAACGAGAGATCGGTGAGTACTTCTTTACGTGGCAAGACGTGATAAGCACACAACTCTCCTGATGGTAAGAGACAACCGTGACCTTGGAAATAAATTATAGTACCAACATCTGTAATAAACTTATCTCTTATAGTTAGAGATCGTCTTTAAGGTACTAGAATGCTCTAGTCGATGCTCGTTAAAAATATTCTTCACGATGATGTCAGAATTGACGGTCGCGTGTTCTGCATTTATGTTCAATGGTAGCTCTCATTATGTGAAAAAAGGAAATAGAGCAACATGGGTGCAGGGAGGGATGGTTCAGAGCGGACGACTGAAGCTTGGCTCGGCAAAAAGCTCGAACAATGCTCGCTAGAATGCTCGCCAGAACGCTCGATAGAATGCTCGCTAAAATGTTCTCGTTATTTCTCTGTGATGTGAAATTCGCACAAATGCTCATTACAAGTGAATGCTCAAGTCTATCAGCACCTTAAGCTGATATGACGCTTCCCACCGCTTGATATTCGCACTAACACTAGTTACTCTAGATAGAATAGTAATGGCGACATCTTATCCAATTTTTGTTGGTACGTACATGATTCAAATTAGATTTTAGTAAAAAAATATTGCCTTAAAAATATTGAAAGATAAAAGGGACATTTCCTATGGCTACTCAAGTATCCAGAGTTTATTGCGCTGCAAATGAACACCGGATTTAGGAGACAGAACAAACTGTTTCGGGCCTCCTAATTAATAAAAGGCTACGGTAGAATCGCTGATTCGTAAATTACTGTAGAAGTAGCATTACGATGCAAACTCTACTGCATGCAGCCAAAAGAACAAATATTTAAAAAGTAAATAAATTTAGAAATATTTAGAATACCAAAATATAAAGAGAATAATGTCAGACAAAAATAGGAGAATGTACCTACTCATAAACTTTTAAGTAGACTGTAAGTAGAAGTAGTAAAGACTTACTGAAATGGTTACCTCTATTTAGTCTCGCCCATTATAAAAAAACTGTTTTAAAATAGTCATCATGTATCATGATTTAACACGACGATTGAAAAAAGTTTAGGCTCTCACAAAAAGAATGGCGGATAAAAGGGACCTTTTATTTCGTTTGGCGACCCAAGTATCCAGAATTTATTGCATTGCAATTGACTATAAACCGAGAGAACAAAATAAACCGTCTCGGGGCCCTTAACGATTTTAATTAATACGAACCTGGGGTGGAGCTGGGTTTGCAGAAACCGATGAGATTAGTGAATATTAATCCGCAATACCCCCGTGTTGGTCCGGGGCCCCTGTGCCTTTCTGCTCGGTAGTTCGTAAGATGCGAGGTTAAATGAATCATTACCAACTAGTTCCGTGTTGGTCCGGGCTCCTTTGCGGAATAGACCATCTGCCTTTCTGCCAGGCACCTCGTAAAAGGCGAGCATAGGCTTACCATCACTATCAACGTGACATCCTTCTAGCTGGTAAAGTTTCGCAGCGACTCGTTCGGATTGGTACCAACGCCTTACCTAATCCTGCCGCCATAATGTCAATGCTTGCTGTTGACGTGACCCGGTTCGGAGGGTAAAGTAGCCGGTGAACTTACTTTTGCTCTAGACCTAACATCCTGGCCTCGAGTTGGCAACGAACCATTACCACATTCTTGGTGTCATTGGTGTTCTAGGCGGTGTGAATTTCTTACCATCAGGAAATCCGTCTGGTTATCTGTCTTTCGTTATTATAAAAAAAAAGTATCGTGGAGCAGCTTGCTAGGATAGGAATACACCGCGTTACCTGTTCCTGGTTGCACTATCGTTTTCCGATCTGGAACGAAAGGTAGCCGGTAGACATTACACTTCGGCCTCAGGACAGCGACGCACATATAACATCCATGGTGTCTATAGGCCACGGTTATCTCATAACATCAAGGATGACGCGTGCTTGTACATTATTTTTTTTTCGGGTTGGGGTCTGGAGTACCCAGTAGAATTACACACGTGTTCTTATATCCCGGCCATAATATGCACCAACAGCTATATCCGATGGTTGTCTCTATCCATCAGGCGAGCGGCCTGCTGTCTTTTGCAATAAAAAGGCAACTAAAAATCTAAAAACGTCTCGACCTACAGGTAATTACTTTCTACAGGCCATAAACGATTCCACAAAGACTTAATACGATCTCTTGGTAATCTGAGAGTCGTAATCACGATTCTCGCCTCTTACTTACGCACAAACTTAATGCTCAATGAAATTTACTCCGGCGAGCCATTGGTGCTAATTCTGTTGCGTATAACAAAATTTAGTTTAAGTAAACCCTGGTACCGATTCTGACACTCATTGACTAAATTTATTTTAGGTGTGTACTACCTTTTGCCAAATGAAAAGAAAAGAAATGAAACATTTTAGTCAGGATAAGTCTGATAGTGCTAAACTTGTTTTGTCTCTTTCTGTTACTTGCGTTTAAAATGAAAACAAAAGAAATGAAACATTTTAGTCAGGACAAGTCTGACACAGCTAAACTTGTTTTGACTCTTTCTACTACTTACTTTATTGAAACAGCGATAACTTAAATTAAGTTAAGTTTTTACGCAGCAGAGCTACTACCAGTATCTCATTTTAACGCAAATAATAGAAAAAGACAAAACGTTGTGTTGTCAGTTTCGTTCGTATAATTTGCTTTAGACGTATTGTAATAAAAAGTTATATACTAAGTATTTGACACGCCTAAAATGTTCCATCTCTTTTGTTTTAATATCATTGGGAAGTGATTGTGTACATCTTTGAGTTATAATTTCCAACACCAGTTTTAGAGTTTCCTAAATACACAAAAAGATCATTTTTTATTCTCGTTTCTATCATCTGAACTGACTGTGGCCTATGGTAGCCTTGGGTTTTCGAAAGAAAGCTTTTTTAAATAAAAATTGCGAGTATAAATTTCAAAATCGGTTCACAAATGAAAAAACACTCGAGTAATACATAAAAAGTGAACAGGTAAGCTCCTCATTGTTGAGTTTTTAAATTTAAGTGTAGTTTTTTAATTTAGACAATGTGCAACAGAATCGGCACCATTTCGCCTATTTTACTGTATCGTTAAAATGTCATTACAATCTTTTTCATGTGGCGTTCCCTGGCGGCGGATGCAGAATGGGGTGAGTCTGTTTATTGCTAAACTACTTGTGGATTCTGTGGAAGGAGCGGTAAATTTATTCACTTGTCACTGGAAATTTTAATGTCTCACTAATAAAATTACACTTAACGGCCCATATCCGTGGAGATATGTGGAATGTTCTAGAGTCACCTAGACGGTTCCAATTTTTGGCATAAACGCTCCATACTCACTTTCGTTTACAGCTGTCGCTTGTGCAATATAGAGATCGTCTTTAATATCTTCAGGTTATTGAATTTTGGAATGGATTTCGTAATATAAGTTGGAGATGTCACATTTTATATACGAATACTATGGATACTACAAAACTTACCGTTACTCATATTTGTAATGTGGAATATCTTTATCGGTAACAGGCAGCCTGTCCTATCTTTGCAAGGGTGAACAAATTCTATGTTAAAATATCCGCTGGTTCGGTTATGGGGAAAGAATGAAATATGAAAGAGTGACAAAGTAGATATACAATGCGAATGTGGATGGATGTGGGTACCCGGGGAGACCTAGGTTGACATTCCACGATCAGATCACATGGATGTTATCCGAGGGTGGTGTCCCAAGTCTCCGAAACCAGCGTGTTTGTATTGAAAGGGTAATGAATGTGGAGGAAGCCAGGTAGGTTTGTCAGGATCGTGAGGTCTGGCACTCGATACTCTCTGCCTACCCCGTAAGGGACTTGGCGTGAAGATATGCATGTATGTATGATATCTTTAACTGTTCAATCTATTTTTGTTAAGTGCAATCTGTATTTTATACGTTACTCTGGTCTAACTCCTCTAAAACGATTGAACAGACTATTGTGATCTCTGAATTGTTCGATTTGTCCCCTCTACGAATAGCAAATAAACTAATTGAATTAAAAAACCACTTAAAACGTCCCGAGTTGTACAAAGTTCCCCGAGTAGCTAGCATATCATTACATAGTATGAAAGAAATTGCTTTCCGCTGCCTGACTTATATTTAAAACTACGGAACGAATTTTGATGCGGTTTTTTTTATCGATAGAGTGATTCAAGAGGAAGGTTTATATTATGTATACATAACAGGCTCCTGGTTACCTACATAATATCTATTCCTATATTACGTATGTGTGTCCTTTTTACCTCTAACAGAAAAAGGGGGTTTTAAGTTCGACGTGTCTTTGCATGTGTGCGTTATGTGTATGTGTCTCTGTTATCACAACTTTTGAATTAGATTTTTTTGATGAAAGCTGGCATGACCGAGGTGGTTCTAAACTACTTTGCATATAGATGTTGCCCTGTTATTATTGCCCTACTATTATTGTTTCGCCGTTTCTTCTCCTGTCTGGCTAGGCTTGGAAACGGTGGTAGTTTACAGGGTTAAAATTAATTATAGTTTTAAAAATGTTTTGGTAATAAATAATTAAATTAGTTATAAATATAAATAATGGACTTAAAAGTTAATTCATATGTAATTAAATAATATTTTTTATAAATATTAAAATTTTTGCACACCAAAATATGATATAGAATATGTTAATTTACTTAAATATTTAACATCTCATTTACACACATATTCCGCAAATAAATAATTTTCTTTCTTTCTTTCTTTTATTAAATAATGATTCCGTATGCGACCACTAATGGATATTAAGAACAGGGTTGACTAATGAATTTGGATGTTTACTTAATAATTCATACATTTTATTACTAAGTGGAATATAAAACTATTGTTGAGATGTTTATAAAATTTGTGTGAGGCCATCTCAGAAAAAATTTGGTCTCAGTGGAAGAGGAGATTTTCAGTTTTATTGCGCTTAAACTATTGAGATAGGTTACCGATTTCACTCTTTACAGGGTCAACAGGGCTAAAACTTAAGACAACTGCTACATTATTAATAAACATGGTATAAAGTACTCCAAGGTTAACCTGGTATTTTAGTCCTTATTACATTGTGATACAGACTATTATATTGATTCAACTTTACTCCTAAACATAGACTAGTTTAATAATAAGACGGCTGAAGTTTTAGCCTGTTACTATAATATGTTAAACCTTTAATCTATTTAAATAAACAAGTAGTCGCCCATTGGTCGAAATTCGACCATAGTAAATTTTAATATCTGGTTGATAAGAACGCCACCTTCATTTCTGAAGACGAACTACTTTGTTTCCAAACTTTGTAGTGCGCCATCAGTGATCTTTTATCGTAATCATCAATATATTTGTTTGTGTGTGTCAAATGCGTGGTAGCTGGGTAATGTTTTATTAATTGATCTAATGTACTTTATAAGCATTGTTATTGAAAAATATTAGCGTTCTGTACTTCTCCTACACATAAACTATAAGTGTGCCAAATTTAATGCTCCTGCGTCTGCACAATTTTCGTAAAAATGGGTCCAAAATTTTGGCATCACGTATTAATGTACAGATAATGAATAATCCTTGAACAAATTACACAATTGAATAACCCCAAAGTTTGTAAAGTACTATTGAATGCTTGCATTTTACTAGAACGTTTTTGTCAACGATGCCAGTACTTAGAAATACCTAAATAGATATCAGAACAAGTTAAAAAAAACACCCGCCCTTGTCGGGAACCGAATCTGAGCCTCTCGGTTGGTTGGTCGAGTTAGAATTGTAGCAAACTACTGTGCTAACGAGGCGTTCAAGTCCAAATAATCTAAAACTTATAAATTTTTTCAGGGCTACACACCACTCCATATTGCTATGCAATTTCGACACGAGAACGTCTACCGGCTTTTAGTGGAAGTGTATGGTAAGATTAAAAAAAATATATATCTTCACGCCCGTATCCCCGAAGTAGTAGGCAGAGGTACAACTAGCCGAAGACACTAAGTCCCACACTGTGATAGGTGGCAAGCCTATCGCCAACTGGGCATATATCCAATCCCCAGCAACATTGTTTTTATTAGAAAATTGGAAAAACCTAATTTTCTTTTTGTTGCCCGACCCGGGATTCGAACCCGGAACCTCATGCAGTCAAGTCAAACAACTGAACCGCTTGACCAAA
Organism: Calephelis virginiensis; assembly: GCA_002245475.1. Classification (NCBI taxonomy): domain Eukaryota; kingdom Metazoa; phylum Arthropoda; class Insecta; order Lepidoptera; family Riodinidae; genus Calephelis; species Calephelis virginiensis. Next base: position 228,378 of record NJDC01001643.1, on the reverse strand, counting down.
GAGGCGAATTTAAATTTATACAAAATGCATATATCTTTACGCCAAGTTATTTACGGTGTAGGCAGAGAGTATTTCGAGGGGATAATTTAGTGTGTACTTGATAAGGAATAATAATAGATTTAACATCATAAAGATGATTCTCTCCTTATGGTTCTGCCGCTATAATGACAGTGTTTGGTTTCGGCCAGCGTTTAAGGTAGCCAGTAGACTTGCTCAAAGGGTCACTGGTCATAGGATAGCGAGGTACCTATAATATCTATTGAAAGATCATGGTTGTCTCTCTTGCCACCAGAAAAGCCATATTCTTCTTATTAGTCCTTTGAAATAAATCATCACAATAAGCTTTAAGTATAAGACTTTTTCCAAGCAATACACTATTAATCTTGAGGGACTGTATTTTAGCCCTCGAGGATGGTTGCATCACAGTCTTTTGTACGCTCAGTGGTTTTACAACTTAATGATTTTAATGAGACTTTCACATATAATATAGTAGTAGTCTCATATAAAAACAAATTAAAAATCTACCTACTAACTATTTCACTCGTAGAAATATAACTTCATAATGACATATTCTTTGCATGAAACGTATTTCAAATTTCATTTTTTTATTTGTAAGCAATATAGTAGTTGAGATTTTTTTGATATAATTTATTGTTTGATGCGACATCTAGCTATTTGTTAGCAAATCTCGAATATACAAACAAGGCGGCACTCAAAAAAAAAGTTATCATTTCGTTCAACAGATGGCGCTTTAACTAACTTTTCATTCTATTTGACTACAACAAAAACGTCACGTAAGTCTTCTAGCCCTCCAACAGATGGCGTAATTAAAGTTCTAGTTTAAATTTCAAAAATATAGTAGAAATGATTATTTTCCTACCGAATCAAATTATTAAAAAATGTGGAGTACCTATCTTGTTTTGCCATTGAATTCTTTCTAGCGTAGGGCATTATAATACAACCAAGATGTCTATCAATTCATTATGGCGGCAACATATTTGAGGCAATAGATTCCTTCCAGCCAAGTTGCTGCACAGAGCACTAGTGTTTTTTTTGTATTGACATATATTTTAACCGGTACTCGCCTCTTTCGAGAGATGCATATGGTCTATTCTACTCAAAGGACACGAAACAACACAGTGGTGAGAATTTAATGTTTTAAATAAAAAGTTTAAATAACCTTATACTTCCTTACAGATGCTGATCCGAATGTCCGAGACTGGTCGGGCAGAAAACCAAGGCAGTATTTGGTACATATGGATACTTCATTATCTCCCGGGTCTTATCGTAGTAAGTTATCAGATACATCTTGTTTTTACGATATAATTAAGCTCAACACAACTGCAAAAACTTACTCCAGCTATTTTGTTAGATGATTTGATAATTCCTTTTTTGAAAGATAGCAATTGTTTCCGAAATGATCCCACATAAATTTTATCAACCTAAAACCACAAGTGTTTTTGGGAATTCCTTACGCTGCTCCTCCGGTAGGGAATTTACGGTTTATGCCTCCAGGTGAGATTTTTTTAATGGCAGAGGAATTCAAAAGTTGGTACAATTCACACACAGAGATACAATTCAACCTCGACACTCGTTAAAACTCTATTAGTTATATACTTCAACATCAGCTGATCCAAGCCTAAACTTTTAAGCTATCTTCAATTGGTTTTAGAAAATGGCCGACGAGGCGATCAAATTTAATGTCGATGTCCAAGATGGGCTGTCTACGACTCTGGTTTTACCAGATAGTTAGTGGATATATGGACAAGTGGATGGACATCTCTGGCCTAACCACTGTAACGTTTTAGATCTCATAGTCTGGATGTAACATGTGTGGTGGTCCGGGTCTCCTGTGTAGAACAGACAATCCGCCTTCGTGACCGACAGCTCGTAGGAGGCGAGCAAATATTAAATTAGTCATTAATCTGTGGCCGTTCAGAGAATGCGTTCCTGACACCTATCAGTTAGCACAGCACTACAAATATAAAGCGCTGACATAACCTTGTAATAGCGCAGTTTAGATTTAGAAAAAAAAGTGTGTGTGTACTTATGTACACGCGTTAGAAGTTATACTTCTTCGGCGTAGTAAGATAAAAATGTTTTTAAAAACTAAAATGTTACCTAGATCTAACTTCATCATGTCGGTTTTTCGTGACGGTGTGCTCGCGCATTGTAAAAATTTACTCTCATCATTTTTTCCTAACGCGCCAAAAGAAGTATAACTTCAAAAATATTGTTTACCAAGTTATTTGAAACTCAGTTTGGCACAATATTATCACATTAATTGATTATTGATCTTATAATGTTGTTTTAATGCTCATAAATTGTTAAAACGGTAAACAACCAGCAATAATATTTTTATCGTAACTGCAACGCCATTACAAACTTACGTTGTCAGTTCAATCGCGACGTGTCAGGAACGCATTCTCTGAACGGCCGAAATATAATAACGGAGCCACTAGTGGTAGAGTGACGAACTGTATCTTTTCCGGGTAGGGATCCACCGTCTTACTTATTCCTGCCGACGTAATAACAATGTCATACTCCGGTTCGGATGAAGGGTAGCCTTTAGACTTGCACAATTATGCGTAATCCGCAAACAGGACAGCGCACCTAGAATATCTATGGTGCCTTAAGTTCACAGTTGTCTCTTCACATAAAGAGAGTCTTGTGCTAGTTCGCTCTTTTTATTAATAAATAAATGTTTTAATATAGATTGTTTGCTTTTATAAAGCAAACAATCTATATTCTTATTATTATTATTAGTCTCTTTTTATATCCAACATGCAGTTGCATCTCATAGCTTGCTAATAATGTTTTTGCTTATCATTTGCTAAAATAATTCACATGTTTTTTTTATGTTATCTAAAAAATCAAAAATAATCTGTGAATGATTTCAAAATAGTCAATGTAAGTGTTAAAATGTGTGGCTAAGTGACAAAAATTGACACAATGTATTTAGAAAAAACCATCATATTGTGTTTCTTTATCAAATGCAAATATTTGAACTAGGAAGATAGCATAGCCGGATAGGGTAAGATAGGGTAGCCGGCAGACGACTTGCTTTTAGCAAGCCTCACACCGGATATGGATCAGCCATAGATCTGGTGATTAAAGGCCAATAATAAATTTGTAATGTAATTTGGCATTTCGTTCAGAAACAAACTCGAAAAAAAAGGAAAATATTACACAATGAAAAATAAAATGATGTCTTCAAATAAAAAGAAAAACAACGAAAAATAAATTCACACTTAATGATTAATTTCATTCATAATTCATTCATTCATTCACATTCATAATTCACATTTAATGGTGAATACCATTTAATTATCATTATGGTTCGCTAATTATACTAACCGAATCGGTGCTTTTTCTAACAAAATGTTTCCTGGCACATTACAGAAACGGAAACGTTAAAGTTGCGACGGACGGTTACCGCTCCGCCGGCTGTAAACGTTACTCCATATATTATATCACAGTCAAGTAAGATTGGTCAAGGAAAATTGGAACTTTTTTGTTTTGTCCCTTCTCACTCTTTTCAATAAGTTCTTCTAGTTGTGTTGTGTGAGCATGATATATGTAATTTTTTGTGTTTTAAATTAATTACACGTGTTTTCTCTTTTTGGCGGCACCCATCTATGTTTAAATAGTAAGATGTGATTAGATAAGAATATTGCTGCAGATGTCCATGAAAAGGGGTGACCGCTTTCCATCAGACAGTATTCTTTTTTTTTCTATAAACAAACGAATAAGTTTCTGCTTTAGTGTCATACGTCAATTAACACTAAAACCAACAAAAGAACATCATCTTTTAATACGTGGTTTTGCCTCTGTTTAAAAGTTACTAACGTAATGTTTCAAACAAAAACTAAAAATATTTTTGGTTTTCATTCAACGGGGTTTGAACCTTTGTGGCTTAGTCAACCGCCGCCATTTTGTGTTTTTTTTTCAAAATGGCGGAGCACGATAATTCCTACAAATATGGATAGGTGATACTTGTACAAACAAAAAAGTGTCAGGGTCAACATGCATATCATCATACCAGGCACGAAGCCAGGCTTCATACAAAAAAGTTCAATTCCCTTTGTTATTCTAATCTCAGATTCTTAATACCAGTGCATGTATAACATAAGTCAAATGTTTTTCTAACTAATTTGCATGTGCTTTAGGGGTTATTGGAAAAATTCTGTTTCTACGTCATTGTTGAACACATTGCATGATTTGTTTTTTCCATGTTGGTTGTTGTTTCTTTTAACCGTACCTTATTCTCAAAAAATATGTTACTCTTTTGTAGGTATGTCAATAAAATGTGTATATTTTTGTTTAATTAATTATGTTTTCTTTTTTCAGAAAAGGAAGGATTCCTTCGCATAGGTTCTTTAAATGTTCGTGTGAAGAAGACGACGGAAGCGTTCAGCAATTTCCTCGGTGTTGGCGCTACCCGTTCCTCTGCGTACATGCCAAAGTCCGCTCGAGAGCGAGACATCGACAGGCGGTCAGATGATGGAGACCAACTCCATAAATCTTGGGGATCTGCTGATAATATACCAGTAGGTGTTCTTTAGTAAAAGTAACTGACTAGTTTTGTTAATCGTATGTTATGCTTTTGATTAATTAGTAAAATCTCTTTACAAATCACTGGAACAAGTGTTCGTCCAGTGGTCGAATTTCGATCATAACAAATTTTAATTATAAGATATTCAATATAAAATATTAAAATATAGTGTTCAAATATTATTAAGGTGCTATTGTTATCTTTTTGACAAGAACGCCATCCTCATTTAGCAAGACCAACTACTTTGTTTCCAAACATTATGGATATAGATTGCGCGCCATCAATTATCTTTAATCGTTACCAATATTTTTGTTTGTGTCTGTCAAATGCACGGTAGTATGTTTAAGGTCTTATTGATTTAATGCACATAAAAGTATTATTATTGAAAAATATTAGCAATCTGCAGTTCTCCTACATTTTTTTTTTCTAAAAAGGGGGGTAAAGTTTTTGCTTCACGTATTAATATTATGATTATAGCTCGACCAATATCGCGTCTAAGTTATACGCGCGGCGAGACGGGCGAAGTAACGGCTTGTTCTGACAACAAGCTTGACTGACAGAAGCTGACACTGAACTGACAGAGCATAACACTGAGTGTTATGCTCTGTCAGTCGACCGTAATTAGTTATAAAAAAATGCCTGTCAAATAAGGCGTTCATATTCCTGTCTTGCTCACTCTTTGCAAAAAGTGAAAGCTGTTTATTAAACTTACGTCAGTTTTGACACTTCATAGTTTTGTGGACAACTTTTGATATCATCCGTGTTCCTGTTTAAGAATTTTCTCACAATGTTACTCGGGAGCTAGCATCGTTTTCGGGAAAGAAAGTTGTTTCTTTAATACCTATTTCCAGTTATTTCAGACAGCGTGCGGCATTCGGGCAGCTGAGTGACGTTGTGTATGCTACTACGCGGTGCACATATTGACAGGAAAAAATGGTTTAAGAGACATAATTTACTTTTTTAATAGTTTTTAAGAACTGTAAAGAACATAAATTCATTATTGCCAGACATTTTATTTGGCGCAAATGATGTGCCAATGCGCTATATTTTTTGAACTCAAAAATTAATTCTTAAACCGTTTTAGAATATGTACATGGCTTTGTTATTTCATAAACACAGATATAAGTACAAATTTAAGTTGTCCAATCATAAATTCGGTTGCTTCCTCAATATATAGACCGATTTTTACGGGATATTTTGTCATAAAATCCCAACAACGTTTAGTTGTAAGGTAATATAAAAGAAAATACAATGATAGTTAAACAAAGTTACAAACATGAAAAGCCTAGGAGTCTAATGTATTAAAATATTCGTAATGTATTAGCAATAACGCTGATGACATTAAATTTTTTTCACTAACTTTAAAATGATATAACTGACTTAAGTTTAAGAAGAAAAGAAACTGCAAGGAGGACGTAATACAGCTATATCCCACCATTTGACACGTATTTTTTTTTGTTTCTGAATGCGATAGACTGTGAGCGATAACAGCCGCGTCCGTCAGATCCGAGATCTTGATACCAATCAAATAGTAGATAGGAGATAGATAGGTATCTAGATAACGTCCTATGGAATTAGCAAGTAAAGGCCAGTGAACTTCGTTCCACTCGTTTAGTTTGTATGGGAAAAATTAAAATGCTGCTTTTTCTAGTTTTCTCGCTGTGGAACTTGATAAAGAGTATCCTTTTCCTGGTGCTAGGTTGCTACCCGACCAATTTTCAGCCAAATCGGTTTAGTCGCTGAGTTATAAATAGTGTAACTAACACGCCTTATTTTTACATGCATACATGTGGCAAAGAAATATCACGCTTGCCTGTAAACGAAAAGTCCGTTTCAAAATCCATCCATTTTTTCAGAGATTATGATGCCATATATAGACACACACACATCAAACTTAAAACACTCTTTTTTTCCCTCGGGGGTAAAAAATAGAGTTTTATCACAATAAGTATCTAAAGTGTACAATATTTTTGTTTTGTTATTCCAGAAAGAAGATAAGTTAATGCCTCCACCTATGAGTAGTAAAGTTCGTAGGAGAGGCACTACCGGGCGCAAAGGTGTTGGAGCACACAGTAGAAGCACCCCTTCCACGCCGGATCAGGTAATAATTTTAACTAGTTGTCGCACATTGGTCGAAATTCGACCATAATAAATTTTAAAATCATGTTGATAAGAACGCCATCTTCATTTCTCGAGCCCAACTACTTTGTTTTCATTTTGTGCCATCTGTGATCTTTTATCGTTATCATCAATATATTTGTTTGTGTGTGTCAAATACATGTTAGTGTGGATAATGTCTTAGTTATTGATTTAATGTACTTTATGAGCGTTACTATTAAAAAATATTAGCGCACTGCACTTTTTTACAAATTTTATGCTCCTGCGTCCGCGCAATTTTCGTAAAAAGGGCTCCAAAGTTTTGGCATCACGTATTAACATAATTTTAATTACCATACATCGTATTTCACAGTTGGTAAAAAAGGAAGGCCCTAGATTGGTCCAACCGCTTTCTCTATATCCGCTACCGTAACGTGCTCGCTCCTGTGGTATTACGGTTTGAAGGATATTGATAGTGATAACATCACACCCTCAGACTGGCGCCTTTATTATCTTTGTTTCTAGAAATATCTTGCGGATCCGTTTGCTTTTGCAACAAAAATATCCGACTGGTTGTAATATACTGGTTGACTAGTAGAGAAATTCAGCAACCTAAACGGCTAGAGGGTAATCTAGCCGTTTAGGTTGCTGAATTGAATCAATTCGTCAATGGGTTCGTCATATCTCAACAAATCAAGTATACAGCAAAATATTCAAATTAGGATATCTTTGGGATTTCCCCCGTGTTTATCCGGTTCTCTGCCTTTCAGCCAGGCAACTCGTAAGAGGCAAACAAAGGCTAAATGGATCATTACAAATTAGACCACTGGTGGTAGAGATCTATTATGGCGGAAGTCATAGCAAAGGCGGTCCTTTGCTATGCCTTTCGCCATGCAAACCGGTAGACTTGCACAATATTTATCGGCCTAACACTTCGGCCATAAGAGCGCGACACAACATCTTTTTATCTCTTATCACCAAGAAAGCCGTGTGCTTGTTCTATATAAAAAAAACAACATTAGAAAATCAACAATCAATAAAAATTCAACATTATTGGCGATAGGCTTGCCACCTATCAAACTGTGAGACGTAGTGTCTTCGGCTAGTCGTGGGTGCCCTGGTTGTGCCTCTGCCTGCTTCTCCGGGGATATGACCTTGAAGCTATATTATTTTTAAAATGTATATCTCATTTTATAGCCTAGGGCTCAAATCGGTGTCAGTGAAGAGGGAGATTCTGATTCTGACTCCGCAGCTGGGTTTCACTCAACTTGGAGACAACAGAGAGCTTCGCATTGTTGAAGTTTCAAACAATCTTCAAAGTTTCAATCACAATCTGCAGTAAGACTGATGGAGTCGGTTATACTATGCGACATTATATCCACAAATTATGAAAGAATACAATTATACACACAGTTATAGTAGTACTATTTAGATTATGCTTTCGGCTTTTTTCATCACGTTTCGGAAATCCGAATGTGTTATAAAGATATCTATATAAAGTTGTTATTACATATTTTATCATTAAGTTTAAATTTAGATTAGGTCAGCCAATTTAAAAATAAAAGTATAAAGTGTAAGAAGTGTAAAGCCGAAGCGCATAATTTAAATAGTAGTACTGTATAATATAGATTACCCATCATCTAAGAAAATTTAATTTATTTTTTGCCGTGAGTAGTCACTCACAAAAGTCCATTTCAAAAAGTTTTTAATATGCAAAACTATGTATGGACTTTTGGAAGTTTTGAAAGCCTTAACGATCTCGTTAATAACTTCACTACTTGTACATTAAAGAACTACATCACAAACTTTATTTTAAAATATTTAACTCCTAATATGACATATTTGATTTTTAGAAACCGAAATGTACGGATGCCAGCGAAATAATTATCGATAAAAAAAATACTTTTCGGCACCCGTACCCAAAACTACTGGCAATTTAATATTTTTGTTTTGTTTTTATTGTACCCTTAATTCTTAAATTTGTTTTTTTTTAAATTGTTTTGAAAAATTATTTTATTTAACACACATGTTACAAACATACATGTGGCAAACAAAAAGTTTCAATATCAGAAATTTGTGTTTTTTTTTAATGTAATTGATTTTTCAGGTCAGTTTCATTTATTGACATGTTTTATTAAAGTTGAGATATTTTTTTCTATTTTTTTTGATCGATAATTAATTATTTGTCTAGTATCCGCGCATTTTGATTAATTACATTTCGAAAAAATCACATTGTATAACGATTTTACTTGGAAATTTTCCAGATTGACATTTTTAAATAAACATATTTAACAATAATATAAGACATTATTACCAATAACAAAATCTTAGAAAACTAAACGAAAATATAGTAATTTTTTACGTTACTTTCATTTGACATAATACACAATATACAATGGACATAATTTAGTTGTCCAATTGGAAATGAATATTCATAGTTAAGAAAACGTTTGTCGGATCAGTTATTAAAGTTTAAAAAAGCCACACAGAGTTATGAGCGCAATTGGTAAAGCCGCTCGTCAGTTAGAGCATGCCCGAGGGAACAAAGGATTCAGTTTTTCATTTATTCGTGAAATTTTTGCTGTTTTTGAATTCATAATATTGTCAACTTTAAACTGCACTTTGATTTAGTTTATTATATATCAGCCTTTACAAAACAAACATCTTACAACCGCACTCAGAGTCGTCAATCTACATTTAATTTATCATTAATTCACATTTTGGTACATATATAAAATATCGACTTAATGACTATTAATCTGTATATTTGGATGTTATAAAATGTATATTGTGACAAGCACAACAAAGTCATCACAAACAATGAATATCCCATTTCCTTTGATTTTAACATAAATTGTGGTAACTTTTTTTACCTGAAATGAATTATTTAGTATCAATTATTAAAATTAAAGAGTTCTTATTTGGATACGTTAATCATTATAGTGCGACCAACTTATGTATTCAGTAAACGGTGTCGCTAGTGTAGCGTTTAGTGTTTCTTAATATGAATTTTACCTAGAAAATTTGCGTTTCACGAAAGCTTTACGCCTATGACGAGCGTTAGATAAGTCTGCGTACGAAGGAGAGTGTTTCTGCTGTTGCCAAACATAAAAAAAAATTTTAGCTTCATATTTTATAAATCCATTACCCATATACATATGGGTATGTATTGCAACAAATTAAAAAACGTTTACAGTAGCCGATTAATCTATAGTATCGTAAAACGAGTAATTGTGTTAAAATGACATATTTTGGGATTTTCTCAGTAATCAAAACAACAAAAGCAAGATCGCCAAAGGAGTATGTACTTATTGCGTTAGGTTTTACGGTTATTTCATAAATAAAGTGGTGATTTAAAACCAAATGAACCTGAAATGTACTTAAATCATGAATCAAAATGCTTTCGATAAATATCGAGCTTATACTGCAATTATCGTGTATCTGGTAACATTTAATGAATGTCAAAATATTTCTATTTTTTCCACGCGGCAAACTTATCTGGCAAGCACTCTAGTTCTGATTTTGACCACTGAATAGATAAGTTAGTGGCACTATAGTATGTGGACTTCAGAAACACATATATCTGTACTGAAAAGTGCCTTTTATGTTAAGATTTACTTAAAATTAATATATATTTCAATCAATTACTCTTTGCTTAAATTGTTAACTTAACCTATATATTAATTTGTTTGTTTTCTGGTTACGTATTTATAGTAAATTAATGCATTCGTAAATTATGTATGCAGTTGTAGGATAATCATGTATAACGTACACGTCATGATTAAAATGATAAAATTTGCGTTTTAAATATACAACTTCTTATTTATTTATTAATAGTGAATTTTAATATTGCATTTTTTTCATCAAATTGTAAGTCCCCTTCTGATTCCCTATTTATATATAATTATTACTCACATCTATGTAAGTGTACTGTATATTGTGGTATTAGTTTCTCATAATACTAAAATAATATGTATTCGATTTATAATAAGACTAACCTAAAAATTACTAACCTAATTCATTTTTACATATGTGCCATTACAATGAACTTAAAATAAGTAATGCAGTAATGGATTATAAAAAGAAACAGTGAAATATGATAAAAATTTAATTTTGTGAATCATAAAACAAATCAAATTATTATTTTATCAATGTTATTTAAATTTTATGTTATGTAGACAATTTTTGACTAATAACGATAAAGATTTAGTGTATGTAAGCATTAAAGATTTTACTTGTGTTTGTGAACCGCACATATTTATTTGTTTTTAATGGCATGTTAACTATTTTATTTCAATTTTTAAAATTGTGTATTCATTTAACATTCCCCTTTTGACCAATCTTATACAGTATTATAGATTTTAGTAATTTAAGGATATGAATAGACCTTAAACATATATTAACTTCATAAAACTTTTTTTAGTGGTTAATTTATTTCTATCTGTACACATTCTTACTTTTAAAAGTCAAGCTTTTATTGCCTTTATACTAAAATGAGTTTATTGCTGTCATGTATAGATTTTTTTCAAAAATCTTTTAGCTAAAAAGCTATTAAAGAAACGAAAATAATTTATAATTGTAATTTATACATTCGTTACTTGTGAAATTGTTTGGTATACATTCCACAGTTTAATGGACGCATTGTGTGAAATTCAAATGTTATTTAAAACTGTTTATTTTGTATAAAGTAGTGGTTATCACAATATTATTTTAAATAAGTAATGTTATTGATTATGTTGTCATCGTATGCAACGTTCGAATCGTAGTTTTTTTTATACTTACGTGGTATAAGATGATAAAATTTTCCTTTAATATGGCAAATTTCTGTTTATTAGTTATGGCATCACCATTGGCGACTATCGAGTGTAATAGTTATAACGTTGCGAACAGGGAATAATTTCAAACATTCCAATTTGTGATAGTCGATAGACTAATAAACATTTTTGCGACAAAGTTGCTAGATTATATGCTAAGAAAAGTGCCTAGAATTGTTATTCAATTGTGACAGAACAGTCATTGTTAAAATATTAATGCTAATATAGTTTTAAGGTAAATGTATTTTCGCACAAATCAATGAGATTCTTCATCACAAAACTAACCCTAGATATAATTTTACTTTAAGATTTTGAATGAAAACAGTGCCTCTTCTGTACCCCTAAACTTATTTTAAGTTATCTCTATCCAACGACTGTCGGTTTACCCGAATTAAAGCGATATCGCATTGCAAACAAGCTGTCAATAGTTTGAGGCCGTGTCTAGATCATCAGTCATTAGATATTTTATAAATATATCAAACATAAAAGAAGCGCCGTTAAAGTATTACTGAAATACGATATACTTTAAGTTATCACTTATCGTGTTTGCTGTTCTTTGATAGTTTGTCTTAAAATGACGTCATACAAACCTGTAGTAAATCATTCTTAAACCTGTATCAATCACGAGTTCAACAACGATAGTTGGACCCTACGAAAAGGTTCACCTATATCAACGTTATTGCTACACTATTTGTCATTCAATTTGTTTTATTTGTTTAAGTTATTTTCACTAAAAAAAAGATTTGTGAGATGTAAATTAATATTTAAGTGATGACATCATTTTATAGCAAACTTAAAAACCATTTATTGTGCGTGTCATTGGCCTGTTGTCTCAATGGAACAACTTTACAAAGATGCTTGATACTTTTTAGATCTTGAAGGTCACGAGATAACTTTTTGTATATCGAAAATAAAAATATTCTTGTCACTTGCTTTCTTTTATGCTTATGTACCTATTTATACATTTTAGAAAAATAAATATACCGTAGCTAAATATTATGAAGCATTGTTTTATTTTAAAGTTTATCACTCGTTCGATTGACTAAAAACTGTTAAAATTTGTAAGTCTCTTAGTCTTACTCTATTAGACTCTGTCATATATTCAAAATCATCGAGTTTGAATGTGACCATTCATAGTTTGTCTAAAAGCAAAGAAGTGTTACCTATGATTCCACAAATCTATTCAGTTATTTACCTGCGACGAGCGACTACATTTCGCTATCGTAGCGCCTGATGTATAACACATAATTCCTGTAATAAACGAAAAATTATCTGTAAGTATAACCATTCGTAGTGTGTAAAAAAGTGACAAGGAATCCTATTAATATTATAAATGCGAAAGTTTGTAAGTATGGATGTATGGATGTTTGTTACTCTTTCACGCTCGAATGGCTGAACGGATTTATCTGAAATTTGGAAGACAGATAGATTGTGACCTGGATTAACATATAGGCTATTTTTAATCCCGATCGCACACCGGGTTTCTGTGAAAACGCGGACGAAGCCGCAGGTAGCAGCTAGTTACTTATAGTTCTTCAAATGTTTTTGTCTGCGACAAGCGACCAATTTTGTCAATTTGCTGGCGAACATGGTTTTTATCTAGTTACGCGTCTTACTGACATGCCTACATATTAGAGGTTAGGGACGATTCGTATGATAACTCGTCCGCGAGCAAAACGACTACCTTAAGTATTGGATTCGGGCCATAGTCGTTCTACTTACAACATAACCGGTGGACTTACCTACTATCACAAAAAGCGCAACGTCTGTGTCTTAAGATGATATATTTAAAAGATTGCTATTTTCTCTGTGTGCAAAAATCTCTAAATAAAGATTTTTTTAAAAAAAATTACGTATATAGTGCCACCAACTTGTCTGTTCAGTGGTCAAAATGTAAACCCCTATTTCGTGAAACGTCATTCCCATTCAAAAATGTGAGCACCGAGTACGAAAATTCCAAAAATTCATCCTATTATTACTTTGTTACTATTAACGCTAATTTCTAGGTAAAATTAAAGAATCAGAAACACTAAACGTCACTTAGCGACGTTATATTGGTGGCACTATACCTTGAGACACTCCGTTTATTTGTTTGAATATTTGTCATTGCACCAGAAGGCGGCCAGCTCAGTTGGTCATGAGTCATGACTAATAATAGTAAACAAATAAAACTATTGTATCTCATATATAAAATTCTCGTGTCACAATATTAGTTACCGTACTCCTCCGAAACGGCTTGACCGATTCACATAAAATTTTGTGAGTATATTGGGTAGGTCTGAGAATCGGCCATCATCTATTTTTCATACCCCTTAGTGATACCCACCCTTAACATTTTTTTGTACAAATAATTTATATGGCAACACCGTTTGCCGGGTCAGCTAGTCTGACTATAAAAGTTTAAATTCGGAACATTTCAAATTTAAGGACTTTTTAAGAAAGCTCCATCTCGCGTTTGATGCTACTATTATTATACTACCTCCTTTCTGTAGGTTGTAGCTTTTTATTGTTTTTTTAGTTTAACCTAAAATATACTGGACTGCCCTGAGTTTGTAAATCATCTAGGACATCGATAGAGAGCGCCTCTTATCAGTATTTGATAAAAATTGCGGGTTGGTAAAATTTTATTTTTACCCACTCGTGATTTTTATAGTGTTATGCTCTCGTATAGTTTATTTATTTTTATGTTATAGGACTACAAACAAGTTATCGACTCTATTAAAGAGTTAATATTCTCTTTAAAGCATTAAATATGTCGATGGTCACCAGAGATTAGTACCAACATATTGTCTTTGCTGGACAATATTATTATCAGTTTGTTGCAACTTTCATATAAAAAAATAGGTTTGCTATGTTTTTATTCGCCCAAATCATATGACACTAGTTGCCTAATATCTGAATGTCATTAGACTTACTTTCAAATTATACGGGTTATAATTTTTCAAGTAAACTTTATACAAATTCGGGTTTGCTATGTATCTATGGAAGTCCCGCCTCTTATTACGTAGTATTTATATACTCTTTGGTCACTATCACAGAACAATTCTAAATCTATGTATACACTCTACGAGTCACTATATTTAAGTTCGCAGCAAAAGGTACTCATTGCGTCTCGAAATACAATAAAAGCGAGAAACGACTATGGCGGCGGCATAGGCAAGGTGGTGATTGCGATCCGAAGGATGTGCGCAACAATATCTCACTTAGTACCTAATTATGGACATAACCAGAGAGATTAATTTATAATTGACATTGTAAGTAAGTAAGTAAGCATCTTCACGTCCGTATCCCCGAAGTGGGAGGCAGAGGTACAACCAGGGCACCCACGACTAGCCGAAGACACTAAGTCCCACAACGTGATAGGTGGTAAGCCTATCGCCAACTGGGCCCATATCCAATCCGAGCAACATTTTTTTATTAGAACATTGGTCATTGACGTAACCAGAAATATACTTTGAACCTAATTGTGAACCTAGCGGTCTGGCGTCGAGCTTGACTTCTTGAGGTCCCGGTTCGATGACCGGCTCGGGCAACAAAAAAGAGACAAAGTGTATTTTGATTTTTTTTATAAATAATAATGTTGCTCGGGATTGGATATGTGTCCGGTTGGCGATAGGCTTGCCATCTATCTCAGTGTAGGACTTAGTGTCTTCGGCTAGTCGTGGGGGTCCTGGTTGTGCCTCTGCTTACACTCTCGGGGATATGGCGTGAATATACCTAATTATGGAGATAACCAGAGATACTTAGTACCTAATCATGGACATAATAAGAGGTGCTTAGTACCTAGTTATGGATATATCTAGAGATATTATAATATAGTACCTATTTGACATAATTTATTATTTGTAGTAAAATTGAAAAAAAAAATACTCCAATTATTTAATTAAAGCGTAATTTTTTGTTCTTAGACGGAGTGATAATGAAATTGACATGAATTTTTGTAGACATACCTTGACTTTATTTCTTTTCCGATGTACCTGAGAAGCTCCGATAATCCTCTTATTCTACATAACGAACTAGCCTAACCTAAAGGAGTAATCTTCATTTCACTTAATGTGTTAAGTGATGTGCCGGGTTCAATCTCCGGGTCGGGCAACTGTAAGGAAATATTTCCTTTCAGTTTTCAATTTTCTAAAAAAATATAAAAGTTGCCGTATAAAAGGCGATAGACATCCCTATCACATTTTGGGAGTTAGTGTCGTCGACTAGTCGTGGGTGTTCTGGTTGTAACCTTTTCCTACCCCTTCTGGGATACAGGCGTAAAGATACTCAATCTACTACGTTACTGTCTCTAAGTAGGTATAAATCCATAAATGTTAACTTACCTTGTGTTATCTGTGATGTGAACTTTAAGCTTAATTGAGTTTAAATTATTGCAATTTTATTGTATAGCTACTATCCGAACCGTTGGACACTCTATACTCTCTGTGTAATCTGCAGGAATTTGGCTTGAAGATATCGCACCCTTCCTGGAAGAAAGTCGCAACTGTATTTTGCTAACTTTTCAGGAGCATAAAAAAACTATCTTACTTTTTTATTTGAAGTCCTAAAAATATCCTACTAATATCAAACAATAGTCAAATGCAGCTTTTACGTGCAAGCAGTTTTTGAAATTGAGTTATTTACTGTAACTTGGATAAAATCTCAAAAAACAGTGTTACTTCAATACTCCTCCAAATGCAAGTGAAATATGATAGAGTTAGTGTATGTATTGCATTATTACTACGTTTTATACACCACATCAACTAACTTAATTTCACTTATCTATTTATTTCCTATTAGAATTTATCTTAATCTCTAGGTGTAAGTATTAGTTACGTAGTTTTTCCACTGTCATCCGGTTTTTGTATAAAGAGTTACGTACTTGAAGCAAGGGAAAATAGTATAACTTAAATAGTGTTTCGCGAAAACAGCTTTTTTATGAAGGAAATAAAACTAACATTTTAATGTACTTTTTAAAAGTTACTTCTTTCAGTAAGTATTTAAGTAAATAAGAGTATGTATGCTAGCATTTCTTAAGAGTAGTAAATTTTACTTTGATATTTTAAAAGTTTTTAATATAATAACATAAATATATAGCTGTAGGAATATGTTAAAGGACAGTTTCAATGTGATACGATTTACATAGGTACTACTTTGAGTATAGTTAGTACATTTTGCGAAGATTTTTCAAAGTAAGGATAAAAACAAAATATTTGCGATTATTGGTAATATTAGTTATTGCATGCACAATCAACAAAAAAGGTACTTAAGGGTAAGTATTTAAATTTAATAGTGCAATGTATTTTAGCACTTAACCACAGAATATATAGTATTTATATTTTGTAGAATATGATATGTTATATTATGCATAATAATGGTTTTAGTTAAATTCTGATTAAGATAATAAAATAACAAGGCAGATAATTTATGTTAGATAATTAGATTTTAAATTTACTCTCTTTTTTAATCTGACTCGTTGAGCTCCCAAGTTATCTTAAAACGATTAGTAATTTAGTATATGATTTCTCTGCAAAGGCTCTGGAAGTCTTTATATAGTTTTTCAGATACTGGAAGTGGTGCGTTGTACAATTGCATTAAGGCCTTTGACGATACTGTATTATCGCTGGCGGCCATTGCCTTTCTCCTCACCACTCTACAGCTTTGACTTCTGTTTACAATTAATTATTAGAGTGTTTCGTCATCAAATTCGTATTTTATTTGCAGTTTGTATGAGGAG
>NJDC01001643.1:199740-210867 GCA_002245475.1 Calephelis virginiensis | reverse complement strand
CTGACTGTATGTAGGCAAGTTTTCGTCATTCATGTATATCATAGTCTATGATGCGATTAAGGTAATTGATATGAATGGAAATTAGGTGATTTCAGATCCATAATAATAATATTGGTATTAACATAAATAGTTTATCGTGACCATCAACATATTTTTCAACAAAAATATCATTTTCTGTAGAGATTTACAAAAAAAGCTCAGTATCTACAGGGCTAGAGCTATAAGTTATACAGATGCAAAGTAAATCTGTATTACTTTTGCGTCTCTCTAACCTATAGCCGTTGAACAGTATTTTTTTTAGAACTAGTTGTTTTGTTGCTTTCGCTTGGTCATAGGTACATTAACACAAGTTCATATTGCATACATCCTTTATTTTTCTTGACATTTCTTGACGCTCAATTTATTGACGATTTCGTGACAGGACAACTTTTTGAAAATTACTCATTTATTAAATTTGCAGAATATTATTATTTTTGTTATAATTTCTACATTTTTGCACGTATCTTTATGAAAATTTGTGAAATTGTGAATTATTACCAAATGTTCGATTTTTTGATGCAATAAAAAAAATGCGCATAAGTTCACATATTTCTTTCTCCCACTAAGGGTGCGATATGTATCTATGTGTATGATGACCAGTATGTTCATACGTTATTTGGTCACTAGACACTGTATTATTATGTACGTCGCCTCTGTGGTCTAGCGGTCCGGGAGTTGGACTTGACTGCATGAGGTCCCGGGGTCGAATCTCGGGTCAGCCAATACAAAAAAAATTGGATTTTTCCAATTTTCTAATAAAAAATTATGTTTGGGATTGGAAATTGGGATTGTAATTGGTTGTACCTCTGCTTACCTCGGCAGAGGTACAACCAAGACACCCACGACTAGCCGAAGACACTAAGTCCCACAATGTGATAGGTGGCAAGCCTATCGCCAACCGGGCACATTTTCGGGGATATGGGCGTGAAGATACTCTACTCTTATTATGTATGTCCGTAATTTCCAAAATAGGTACAAAACACTACTTGAAAAAAGTTATGAAATAATTTGTAAAACACGTATTACAAATAAGGATAAGTGAAATCGAATTATCCGGTAATGAATCCAATGAATCCATGGCCCAGTTTATGTTTTGTCTTTCACCCCGCACCTACGGGAATCCCTTTAGTGAGCAGTATAAAAAGTAGCCTATAATCCACTTAGAAATTTGAGTATCACCAGCCAAATATTGCTCTGTCCAGTAGAAGACGTGAATCGCGGTCATTATAAGCACAAGGCTCCCATGTTGGTTAGAGATAACCGTAGCCTATAGAAACCACATATTTTGTAGAAATGTCGCTGCCCAAAGTTCATGTATAGATAAATTATACATTCAGAAGTGTCGCATCACTCGTTCGAAAAACCCTACACCATACTTGAAGGCTACTCTTGAATCTAGATTTCGTATAAATTGGAAATTGGAATCGAGTTTGTCTCAGTTCGTACTTTTGAACACAATACTAGCGAATTATTAACATTTAGTTAAATAAAAAATAAATTGATATATCGGTTTCGTTAATTTTTTTGGAACTATATTTTAAAAATTTGCTAATACTTATTGTATTCAGTACAAAATGACATAAATGCGGTTCCAGTTTCTGATTTACATAAAATCGAGATTCAAGAGTCACTCATATACAGACAAACAAAATATATGGACTACGTACACTACATGATAGTTGTGTTCACAAAGCCTTAACAACTAGCCCTTTTTTCTATTTACAGCAAGCCACAGATCTCTCCTCATTGAAATAAAAAAAAACACTCTATTTTGAATCTTTCGTTTTTTTAGGTTGTAGTTCCAACCTAATAAAATAATCTTTCTCATTCACGAACCGCTTCGCTTCGCTTTGTACAATTCTCCAACCTAATAAAATAATGTTTCTCATTCTCGAATCGCTTCGCTTCGAACACTTCGCTTCTCTTTAAAATCCGGTAACAATTACTTGTTAAAAAAGTAGTAAAAATTCCTCGCAGCAACCAATACATAAGTTAGGTACCCATTTTGAAAATAATTTGAGCACAGTAAAAATCGTTTTCATTTGCCACATTATCTTGGTTGGCTTTTTTTATGATATAGGAAGGCAAACAAGCAGTCGGATTTCCTGATGGTAAGAAATTCACGCCTCCAAATGTGGTACGCAACGCACCTTGTTGCCAACCTGAGGTCGGGATGTTAGGCCTCGAGTAAAAGTAAGTTTACCGGCTACCTTACCCTCCTAACTGGAACACGTCATGACGTTATGGTGGCAGGAATAAGCAAGGCGGTGGTACCAATCCGGGTGAGTCGCTGCGAAACTCTACGGTCACGTTGTTTGTGACGGTACGCCTGTGCTCGCCTTTTATGAGCTGCCTGGCAAGGAAGGCAGATGGTCTATTCTGCAAAGGAGCCTGGACCAACACGGGGAGATAAAAAATGTATTAACAAAAGTACCTATAACTCTAAAATCATTTGTCGGGCCTTGATGACATGTATGTGGGACCACTAAGTAAGACCTAGTTACATTTCGATAAGAATCGTCGAAATCCATTTTGTGTTGGCTAAGGCTTTTAACAAACATACAAATGGACACCTTCTTTTCGAGTCGCTTAAAATAGCTATACTATATAAAATATTTCAGACCTTGATCAAATTTATATGGTTTTCGTGTTGGTCCGGGCTCTGTTGTAGGATAAACCGTCTGTCTTCCCGCTAGGCAGCTGGTAAAAGGCGAGCATAGGCATACCGTCACTAGCACCGTGATAACTGACTAGGTGGCAGAGTTTTACAGCTATTCGCCCGGATTGGTACCACCGCCTTACCTTTTCCTGCCGCCATGACGTCAGTGGTTACCATTGACGTGTTCTGGTCCGGAGGATAAGGTAGCCGGAAAACTTACGTTTGCTCGAGGCCTGACAACCCGGCATTAGGTTGGCAACGCACCATTACCACCTTTGGTGTCTCTAGGCGGTGTGAATTTCTTACCATCAGGAAATCCATCTGCTTGTTTGCCTTCCAATATCAAAAACAAAAACAGGAGAAAAACAAGTACAGAGGCGTTTTTTTTTAGTTAGTTAAAAATTACCATTACGCGCCATTTTCATTCAGATTTAAAAAATGCATAGCATAGGTTTAAAGTGAATCTCTGAAAACCCTTTCAAAACTGGAAAGTTCGCAATATTTTTGAAATGTTTGTGTAATGAATTTAATTAAGGAACTTTCGCATTCACACGGAAGCTAGACTTATTCAGAAAATTTCCATCCATATTTTATTTGTGTGAAGTTTTTGATATTTTCAGTTACAAAGGATTTGTTAGGTATCGTTTTTCTTGTTATTCAAATGGAAAGACTAATTTACAAATATTGTTTGCTTGTATTGTTCTGCGTACTGATTCCCTTTGTAATAAAATGAATATTTCGATTTTTAAATCCAAATACAAGTTTTCACTTGCGAAATTCTCCGTAATATTTAGGACTGATTTTGAAAAGATTATTAAAGAAAATATTACAATAATAGATTTTTAAACAAATCTAATTCAAAATCCATCATGCAACATTTCTTTGATGATATCTCCATACCATTAGGTTTCCTGGAAGAGATCGCTGTTTTGGTGATAAGGCCGCCTTTGTGTATCCCTTAGTTCTATTTTTAATGTATTTATTTTTTATGTATTTTGATGCATAATTAATAATCTACAGAACACTAAATCTATTAATATTAATATTATTTGTCAGGATCGTGAGATCTGGCACTCGATACTCTCTGCCTACCAAGTAAGGGACTTGGCGTGAAGATATGTATGAATGTATGTATGTAATATTAATCATATTAATATTCATTTAAGGCACTCGCCTTAAATTAATATTAATAAGGGCGTATCTAAATTAATTGTTTTTTTTTAATCAATCAACAAAATTTGATTCAATCCACATATTAACAGATAGCTCTAGCTAGTGCAGGAATAAATATATATTTTATATTTTTTCACAATTGAAGAATGCCGTCCCACAATTAACCCTTGTTACCTAGAATCAGGGCAAAGGTGCTCCTGATAGCATTGGGGCGGTTATAAAAAGAACTGCTGATTATCAAATAGCGTCATCAAGACATCGGAAGCTTTTATATATTTAAAGATGTCATTGGAAAGAAAGTAAAAAAACGTAGACATTGGAATTGTTGAAGAAAATTTGAAGAGCATAAAATGAAAGGAACTAATTTTGTCTAAAGATACAGCTACTTTTAATGGAGCTATGCAAGTGTATTAGGTTACTTAGGGTGTTTCATTTGTTTTTTTTACGTATAATATATAGTTGTATTATTTACACTACACAGTTTTTTCTTTCAGGTTCTGTGGGCTTTTAATTCTGCATATTTATAATTTAGAAAGCAGAGCTGTTTTCAGTGCTTAAATAGGGCTTACACACACAGCAAACATGAGAGTTTTTACAAGATCTATAATACTCCTATTGAAAATGTACAAGTAGTTCCAAAAAAAATAAAGGTTCCTTACCATTCGCCATGTCAATAAAACTGCAACATAACGATACAACACACCACCAATTGCGAGTCTTGGCAGAATCAGGCACTCTTGCGAAAACCAATATTTTTTAGGAAATGAGACTGAAGCAACGGGTCCCGAAAAAAGTTCCTTTCTTGTAAAAGTATAGAAAGATTTCTTTGAATCAAGCATGAATAAAGGCAATTAAAAATTGCTATAAGTATTAATAGTGTGCTTTATGTCGATGCTGACGTTTAATTTGTTTAACACTCAATGTTAAAGTACTTGTAACGGCTATTCTTGATAATGAAGCGAAGATGAATAATAAGAAAAATAATTAAAAAAAATGACAAATATTTTATCATTAGTATGATTCAAAAAAATATTTCAGTGTTAGGTAGTCCATTTATCGAGGAAGGCTATAGGCTACATATCATCACGTTAAGACCAATAGGAGCCGAGTGCCAATGAAGAACGTTACAAAATCGGGGCGATTTTTTACTATTTAGAGCCTCCGTGGCGTGCACTGCATAAACGGTTAAAGTTTCGCAAAAATCATGTATAGCAGAATTGTTCCCCTTTAAAAGTTTTAAAAAAGTCCGCAATAGCATATTTCTATTTCTTAAGCTTAGTTCACTATAACCTTCTGTATCCTGACCAAATTTGTCTTAAAATAATGCATTATTTGCGAAGCTGTTTATATAAATATGATATTAATCGTGTTTAACTTTTGAGATACAAAAGTTTTGCTTTACTTTACTTTTTTTGTTAATTTCCTTATCTAAATAGAACAGTGTTTGATTTTGTAGTATTTAAGGGTAATTCTGTTACCGTTGATAAGCAATATCTTATTAATAATCAATATTTGAGTTAGTAGTTTTCCAGTTATTTATATTCTTGCATAAATAATAACGTATCAGATACTAATAAATAAAAATTATACTGAGGAAAAGATCTCAACTTGCTCGGCAGTATGCCACTGCAAAAAGGCTTATGCGCTACAATGAGACAGTGGATGAGAATGAGCTTGAATTCAGGTCGGAACATAATAAAAGAACTTTCATTCTCCTGAAACTATCTTATGATCTTTAATTCTGATCTTCCCCACGACTAGAGTGACCGCTCATGCCACTCTATTCCTGAAGAAAGAACGGGATCCTTCTTTTAATGTGAGTTACCATTGTTGATATTAATTTTATCGTCAATGGTTTTTCGGCAACATTCAATGATCGAAATTTTGTTGCTAGAATGTGTCTAAAAAAGTATAGGTTCGTCCATACCCATGAAGAGTTAGACAGAGGCACAACCAGGGTACCCACGATTAGCTGAAAACATAAATTCCCACAATATGATAGGTGGCAAGCACATATCCAATAAGCAAGTGGTGACGTTATTTCCTATTATTTTGTTTCCCGACCCGGGGATCGAACCAAGGACCTCAAGAAGTCAGGTCTGACGCCGGACGATTAGAATACAGAGCCTACGAGTATTTCTAAACTTTAGAAACAATGTTTTAAACAGCCCTAGCCTTGACATAAGGTTTGATAGAAAATATATGAATAGATACGTACGGGATGTCTGCACCAATAGACCTACGGTAGCAGACGGAACCCTTCGGGTAGGATAAGGATGTGGTGGTATTCTCAAACCTAATCAAGCAGGCTCAGACAAGCAGGATGCTGAATGAGATAAGAACCAAGGTTCAAATCCGGTTTACTGAATAAAATCTCAAGTTTATATACAAATTACACTGACACACATATTGATATAAAAATCTTTGTATTATATCTGTGGAAATTCCGGATGCAGCATCTTTTGGTGTTGAATCATCTGAACGTGCTCAACTCTGTCATCTACTGGCCTCTTGAACTCCGCGTGTCAGCAGTTGCTATGTTTATTTAATATATAATATAATAAACTTTGGAGAAGGACGTAGCTACTTCTTATCTCAAAATTTCAACGGGACCCTTGATAAGCTAAACATTAAATAACTAGACAACGCGGGTGAAGCGGTAGCAATTAGTAAAAAATAAACCCACAAAATATTTTCATTGGTTTCTCATTTTTTGGCCTTGAATTTGAAATCGATCCATTTTAAGGATGAGGTATCTATTATAAGGTATCAAGCTCTTCAAAACAAAAACATATATGTATTTGATATCATAGTTGCCATAACACTACAAAGAAAACGTCTTCAATTACAGCTTCACTACCGTGTCGCTATGTTTTATTACACATAGCTAATGATTCCGAGCTGGTTGCACATAAATTCTATCAACACCCCACTAGTATGTCAATAGTCAACATGCCTAAAGATGTATGCACTATTGTTCTATTAGACTACGGGCCCATGCTAAAAATAGATAAATAGATAAAAATAGATAAATAAAATAATAAGATTCAGCACTATGCCGTCACCTGTGTGCTGAGTGTGAGTTTCGCAAGAATCTACTTTACTACCGCGTTTGCGTTTGGACGATCCAAATGTATGAAATAATTTTGTTTGCTTCGACTATCCGCTAGAGGCGCTGACAATAACTCCATACATCAAGGTCGCTAAACGTAAACGCGATAGTAAAGTAAATTATTTCAAAAACTCATACTAGGCACATTGTAAGCTGTCCAACTGAGTG
The DNA here is from genome assembly GCA_002245475.1 of Calephelis virginiensis. Lineage (NCBI taxonomy): Eukaryota > Metazoa > Arthropoda > Insecta > Lepidoptera > Riodinidae > Calephelis > Calephelis virginiensis. The sequence continues at coordinate 203,716 of NJDC01001643.1, read as the reverse complement.
CTGGTGAAAATTCAAAAGTGCATTTAGATTGAGTCCATTTTGTTCATTAATTTTGTACGGCATTCACACAGGTCCGGCAAGTATGGTAGATTTTTACAAAAGGCCTATCATCTCGTCCGTATGACAAAGACGCACCTGTATTACCTATGATGTATACTGGCCAGTGCCACCGTTGTCTCTTACTATAAGGAGAGCCGTCTGCTTGCTCTCTATCCCATCATATAAAACAAATTCCCGTGTTGGTCCGGGCTCCTTTGCAGAATAGATCATCTGCCTTCCTGCCAGGCAGCTCGTAAAAGGCGAACATAGGCTTACCGCTATTACATATAATGCCACACTCGACGTCGGCCCGATGGTGGTAGCCGCAGACAGGGTGGAAAGGACACTGCACTCCGGACTAAGCAGTGGTCAGAAGATCCAAGAGGGGCATCAACAGAGACTTTATAGTTCTCTGGGTGAGAGGTCAGCAGAAGGTCTAACAGTGAAGGCGTATGATTCCCCACATCTGGAATTCGCGTGAGTGAAGTCACCAGTTGCGTGAGATCATAGGACAGGGCAAAGTCGTGAACAGATCTATCCGCATGATCGGTGGAACGTGAACCAAGTCAATCAGCATGATGGGCGTTAAAATCACCAAGAATCACGATCTCCGCGGATGGGATCTGCTCAGATACAAAATCGGAAGCGATTTGCATATGCTCAACGAGCCGGTCTGTCTCGGCATTGCCGCTATGTGACCTGCACAGGCACGCGGCGAGACGCGGGTGGTCTGAGCAGTCAACGCGCAGCCAAAGAAAAGACAGGTCTTTGCCTTCAAGATTGCCGAGGCGCCGGAAACAAATATCCTCTCTGACGAAAGCGCACACGCCAGCCCGAGCTTCAAAGGCTACAGTCAATTCTAGCAACTTTTCCACTTTTATATTACACGCCATTAGATATATGAGTATATACTTAAAAAATACTTTAACAAGTAATTGGTATATAATATACTTCAAACTTATACCGTCTCTCCAATTAAAATATATATTTTTACCTATCCATTTCCATTGTTGAACTTCTCAGAATGGATTAAATATTGTTGTGTCTACTTGCAATTCTATAAACATTCACTAATTGGAAGAAAAATAATGTTTATTATTCAAACTTGTAGCCAAAACAACACGACTTCGAAAAAATACAATCACATTTTTTTAGGGTTCCGTAACCGAATAGCCAAAAACGTTATCCTTATAAATTACTAGCAGCCCGTCCCAGCTTCGCACGGATGGACAAACTTTTACGTTATTATACATCTATCCTAATTTTATAAAGCTGAAGAGCTTATAATGTTATTTGAACGACCTGATCTAGGGGAACAACTGGTCCGATTTGAAAAATTCTTTCAGAGTTAAATGTCCCATTTATCGCGAAAGGTGAATATGATAATATATTATACCAACACAATAAGACCAATAGGTTTGGAACACCAGTGAAGAATGTTTCAAAGGCGGGGATTTTTTTGCCTATTGAGATATGAGAATCTTTCAATCATTCTAAATTCTAAATCATTCATCTCAATCATTCGAAATTATTTTAAATTATGGAACATTTTTAGTATTTTTTGGTCCACTCTCCTTTGCTCCTTGTTTGATGCTTCACATCCCAGCCTCAGATTGGCAACGCACCATTATCATCTTTTGTGTTTCTAGGTGGCGTGAATTTCTTACCATTAGGAAATCCGTCTGCTTTTTTGCCTTCCAATATCATAAAAATGTCGAAATATAGTTAAAATAGAAAAAAGGTATCTTCACACCCATATTCTCGAAGAAGTAGACAGAAGCACAACCAGGGCACCCACGACTAGCCGAAGACACTAAGTCTCACAATGTGTTAGGCGGCAAGCCTATCGGCAACCGGGCTCATAACCAATCCGTTCCGAAACGTTGTTTTTAGGAAATTGGGAAAAACATTTTTTTTTGTTGATACCAGAATAAATTTTATAAACACCCAGACCCGGAAATGCAGACATCTAAATGTTCATCACACAAATGCCTGCCCCAGTCAGGAATCGAGCTCAAGCATCACGGTTGGTGTAGTTAGGCTGTACGTTAGCTACTCGACCATGAACCTTTAGATGCATTGCCGGGTCTGGGTGATTATTAAATTTATTCTTGTTTCTATTTAAGTTTTTCTTTGTATTAGAATCGTTGACAAACACCCATTACACAAGCATAAAATTTGCTTACTTCGGGGTTAGATTCAGTTTGTGTAACTTGTCCAGGGTTATTTATTATTATTATTACTTTGTGATTTCAATGTATACTAATTAAACCATGTCCACCTGCATAAGAACACTGCACTTGCAGTTTCGCGATAAGGAGGCAGAGGTGAACCACAAAGTGACAGTAACAGCTTTTAAATTAAGATCTATCAAAATAGGCAGTAAAGTTATATAATGTAAAAGATAAAATTGTTGGAGTCGGTTTTTGCAGTTTTCGATTCCTTATTGAACTAATCGCATAACAAACATACGATAAAGATATACAGATGAATTGAGGACCTTCAGAGTTGGTTAAAAATACAGCGTACATACAGAACCTACTACTTTTTTTAAATTCGGCTAAATATACACATATCTAATTTACAAGGAATAAGGTTCTTAAAACCCGGGTAAAGTCTCGAGCCAGAGCGGAAAATTTTGGGAGTGAAATATAAAAGCAAATCTTTTTGTTTAAAAATAAATTTTAATTGTCACTATTGTACCTAACGAACGAGATCCAACGATATCGTCCAATGGCCAGACTTTCAAAAATATAAGCTCAAAATTTTTTAACGCTTTCCAACTTAGATAGAAACTCTAAGTAGGACGTACTACGAAATTGGAATCGTTGTAGTGTAGGTAAATTTCTGATAGGAAAAATGAAAACATTATTTCTCAATGCTGGGATTATTAAACCGTGTCTTATTTATTACATTTGTAAAATTTAGCGTTTAATAATTACTAGTGGTCGCCCATTGGTCGAAATTTGACCATGATAAATTTTAATATTTTGTTAATAAGAACGCCACCTTATTTCTCAACACCAACAACTAAACTTTATGAATAGTTATCATCAATAAATTTGTTTGTGTGTGTCAAATACACGGTAGTGTGGGTAATGTTTAATTTATTGATTTAATGTACTTTATAGGCATTATTATTGAAAAATATTAGCGTACTGCACTTCTCCTACAATTAAACTATAAGTGTCTAAAATTGTATGCTCCAGCGTCCTCGCAATTTTCGTAAAAAGGGGTCCAAAGTTTTGGCATCACATATTAATACATAGATTTAATAAATTTATTTAACAAAAGTACAGTGACAATGATTACAAAACTTTAAGAGAGTTATGGTAATGGATGTCCAAGGTGTCAACTATCTAGTAGTCGATAGGTCATTTCACATAATTATTAACCCAATTAAATTTTTATTACATATCTTGATGTGCAGAATTCTTAGTCGTGCAGTATTGTTACGCTTATAATCTTCTGCAATATCACAGCGCACATCATGGCGTACAAAACTATGTTCATAAAGTTAAGAAACAAAGTAGTTGGTAGATGGTGCTCTTATCAAAAAGATAATTAAAATTAATTATGGTCTAATTTCGACCAATGGGCGACCATGTTTTATTAGATGTGTAATAAGTAGATTTTGTAAGATGCTACATGGAGGTAAATTTCTTGACATAAAGTTACGTTTATATATTTTCAACTAGCCGAAAAGGCGAACTGCGTTCACTTGTCACTCGATTTTCTCTACAGGGCAACTAGCGTGCATACATGTAACTAGCGTGCAAATGTTTTTCTGAATTCTGGATCTCAAGTTTTTTGGACACTTAACTAAATTAATTGTTTGTTTTGTCTGTAATTTCTTAGCTATATATCTTATGACTTGGGGAAAAATACGCCCATAAAGCGGTTTTTTTAGTCTGGATACAGATAAACAGATAAATAA
>NJDC01001643.1:178777-199475 GCA_002245475.1 Calephelis virginiensis | reverse complement strand
AGTTGAATCTAGCCCCAATGCAAGCATATATGCTTGTGTCATGGGTGTTAGTCAACGATTCTAAAACCATAATAAATTTGACACACACCCAGACCCGGAAATGCAGACATCTAAATGTTCATCACACAAATGCCTGCCCTCGTCAGAAATTTAAACTCGACACAACAAAGCGGTCAAGTGGTATATATTATTATAAAGTACAAAGCTTCTATTATATATATATAACATAACATAAACATACATAACTGCGGATGAAGCTGCGAGTACCATCTTGTTTCGTCAAATTTAACAATGAAAACAAATACAATTTTTATACTGTTAGTTTCGCGTTTCGTCTTATTGATCTAGCAGTCCGGCGTCGTACTTGACTTCTTGAGGTCCCGAATTTTTTTGTACAAAAAAATAAAAAATGCAGAGTATTTTCAATTTTCTAATAAAAATAACATTGCCCGGGATTAGATATGTGCCCAGCTGGCGATGGGCTTGCTACCTATCACATTGTGGGATTTAGTATCTTGGCTAGTCGTAGGTGCCCTGGTTGTGTCTCAGCTTACCTCTCTAGGGATATGGGTGTGCAGATACTTTTTTGTAATTAACATTGTTGTTGGCTAAAAATACTGGTTTGATCATGTCAGTTCATCCATTTATTTGTTTGTTGCTGTAAAAGAACACTAACTGCAATTTTAATTTTGCAGATTGGAGATCTATTTTTCCATAAAATATGTTATAATTCCAAAATTTAATGTTTTATTATAACACCCTGTACATTATATAACATTATATTTAAATATAAGCGTGGGTTTTATCAAGGGAGAATAGGAGGGACTTGTAGGATATAAGCTGCTAGGGCGGGCGGGGATTCCGTCAGACGGTTCCCAGCTTTCTGAAAGCAAGGTTGAGCCATCGGACCAGTGTTAAAGTAAGCTCAGAGTTTTAAAAACTTGTTAAACAAATATTCTGAATTCGGTTATTCGGTACTCCAGAAGTTGCTGCTGCGGATATGTAAGTATAACTTAAAATAGTGTTTTAAAAACGTATAGGTACTTACTGTTTTTTTAAATATTGTATGCAAAAATCTTAATACCATAATTGAAATTCAATAAATAGAAATAATAAAATAAATAATTAAAAATCTGTATATATTTAAATTAATCCCCATTTCGGATCGTCATCGCATCAGTGTAAATAGAAAGAAAAATTTTGCGGGTTTTTTTTTCAATGAGTTATTATTAGGATTAGCTTTTACAAAAAGAAAAATCGGGATATTTTCAGGGAATATGAGAAAAATTTTAACTTTAAAGTATTGTTGTAATTTTGATATTGAAAGCTAAAGTTACGTTAATTTTTTTATCTTCTTCATTAGAATAAATTACGTTCTGTGAACACAAAATGTAATTGGGGGTCGAATATGAAGAAAGGATATATACAAATCAGTAAACGAGCAAATATATTTGATATAGGTTTGATTGAAGTAAAAGTACATTTTTTACATATTTAATTAAAAAAATCAAATTATTTAAGCAGAAATTGTGTATATTATTCAAATATTTAATAATTTTGTTTTCTTTTAAATATGAATACGTTTAGTTTTTTTTTTACTTTCGGTCATTTGGAATAAATTGACAAATGAAGATCACTTCACTGACTATAAACATTTAAAATAAAAGAAACCGTATGCAAAAATTTAACATGACATCTACCTTTTTTATTTCTATTTTTTTAATTGCGCCGGAACCTACCGATACAGCCACGTTTTTAAATTAAAAAACAGGCAGGCTGTTCTACTTTTTTAAAAATTTAAATGAGATTTTTATAATGGAAATCTAATTCACATTTCATTTATACTTAATCAAAGACATAATAATAATGCAATTCATACTATTATCTCAGAATAGTTAATAAATAATAAAATGATGTGTAGGATAATGCTGCCGCTACCTGTTGTTCTCTATGTTGTTGTTGCTCTGCAAACCGACACTTGTCATGGCTTTAAAAAAGTCTGATTCCCAGAACAAATGTCATGTGTTTTCATACACATGTCTTTTCACATTTGAAAACTTATCTATTTTCACTTGACTTTTGTATTAATCAGCTTTTAACAAATTTTGACGTTTAGACATTTAACAATTATAGCAAACATAGAAATATTTTACTGTCACTGTATTCGTTTGATTTTTAGGGTTCCATAGCCAGCAGTCAATACACGGAACGTTTATAAATTCGTTACGTCTGTCTATCCGTCCGTATGTCACAGTCACTTCTTTTAATGTATCATTACCTGGCGTGGATTACATGTCTTGTGATTGCAAAATGATATGTCTAAAATTAAATTGAAAAATAAAAACCGTGTATTATCCTAAAAAAAAACTATACAAACCTATAAAAAATTATTTCAACAAATCTAATCAAGACTAGCGGATGAGTGTAATAATAACGAGGTTTTCGAAATGGACAAGTAATAGACATTTACGTATTTTTTATAGTGTTTTTATGGTATATATTAGTTGAACAGTTTCATGGGGATATAGGAGACAAGCATCGACAAGACATTAAATTAAGGTTGATTACAAAGAGGAGCTGAGCATATAGTGGGGCGATTTTAAATTGAAACATCAACATATTATTACAGTACCACTATTTAAATTATGCGCTTCGGTTTTACATTTTTAGTCTTTTTACACTTTATACTTTTACTTTTAAATTGGCTGACCTAATCTAAGTTTAAGCGAAATGATTAATTATGTGTAATAACTAACTAAATACAGTCGGATATCCGAATCTTGACAAATATAGCCGAAGCGCAGAATTTAAATAGTACTACAGTAACTCCTCGTTGGTCAGGAGTTAGCGTACGTGTCTAACACAACCGACAAACCGCGTGTCTCGGATTCGATTCCTGAAAAAGCTACGCATTTGTTTGAAGAATGTCTAGATATTTGAATTTATAAATAAAAAAGAAATCATTGTTTTGACGTTGACATACTAAAACTTACCACTCATCTTAAAAAAAACAAATAAAATCTAACCTGACCCTAAACATACTCAACTTAAATAAAGAACGCAAAAAAGTTTTTTCCCATATTGTTTGGTGGTACCACCGCCTTATCTATTCCTGCTTCCGGTTCCTGTGTTCCAGTTTGGAGGATAAGGTATCCGCTACCGTATCTTTACAAAAGCTCGAGGCTGAACATGCTGGCCTCAGGTTGGCAACGCACCATTACCAAGTTTGGTGTTTCTAGGCGGCGTGAATTTCTTACCATCAGGAAATCCGTCTGCTTGTTTGCCTTCCAATATCATAAAAAGGTAATAATAAAATAGAGGAAGAGCGTGGTAATATGAGTCCGCCAATAGGGAAGAGCTCAATATTTGCTGAGGCTTAATTTATCTCGACACTGGTTTTCAGCTTTCCGCGTTGTCGAATACTAGGTCTAGGAATTCTAGATCAGGATGTGTTCGATAAATTCAAAGTGCTTAAATGTTTAGACTTTCCCTATCATCTTTAACTGAAACCCATTACACTATTTAATTTCTTTGAGTTTAGGTTCAATTTGTTTAATTTTTTCAGAAACTTTTTTTTTAATCGACGTTGTACACTACCCGCCGCAACACAGTTCAAATTTAACTTAGCGGAAGGTAGAAAACACCATTATTGAACAATAAGAGGACCTTACATTTGCAAACGTGATACACCTACATTATAATAAACAATGTAATACATTGTAGTACTAATAGGATCCGATAGATATATAAGTGTAAGATGGATCAAATTTAAAGTACGAATTGTAGTTTTAATTCTGTATTTATTCTGGCTAACGTCTAATAAATAAAGGTTATTATTATTATTATTATTTTTGAAAATAAAGATATCGATAAGATTAAAATTTTAGTTACATTTCCGAGTACTTTGCGTAGAATAGACCGTCTACGTATAGACAGAGCATCTGGCAAATTTTTATTGTAGATTTTACATTTACGGATGTCTGGTTTTAGACATAGAATTGTAGTTTAGGCTTAATACTTCAGGCCATAGTACAGCGTAGCACCAATGACTATATGATTTGGCTTTAGCCCATACAAAATTGTATTGCTAAAAATCGATAAATTGAAAACAGTGCTAACTTTTTATAGGTATAAAATTTACAGCAGATAAAACACAATTTTATTTTTAAATTTCTTTTCAATAAACTTATAAATTAGTAATAATAAATAAGAGAATGATAACCACCTCTGTGGTCTAGTTAATTTTTCTAATAACAACAACGTTGCTCATGATTGAATACACGATAGGCTTACCACCTTTTTTTATACAAGAGGAGGCAAACACCAGGAGTATTACAAATGCGTTGCCGACCTTTAAGGAATGAGTGCGCTCTTTTCTTGAAGGTCCCTAAGTCATAATTTTTTGGGATTACCGCCCTCGGTAACTGATTCCACAAAGGTGTTGTGCGAGGTAAAAAAATGTCTTGATGGGCATGATACTTTAAACTGTCTTTCTCATTTTGGCACTCAGTGTCTTCGGTTAGTCCTATCCGTGGGTGTCCTGGTTGTACCTCAGCCTATCTCTTCGGAGATACACCCGTCTCTCCTGAAGGCACTTTTTTATTATTATGTTTTGTTATTTATGCATAGCATATTGCAGAAATTCTACAATAGGTTTTAAAATATTGAAAAAACTTAAATTTGAGAATTTACATTCGAAACTGAAATTTGAATGAAAATTATCCCGAGCGTTGAAACAAAGCACGGGAAGTATTCTAATTAAAATATCTACAATGAAAATACACGCGTCTGTGGTCTAGTGGTCCGGTGCTTTTGTTTATTTAATGTTAGAACAACTAATAGTTAAATATCAATAAAAACTTAAAATACTAAGAGTGTGTGTAATGCTAGATGTTGACTGGACTCAGAATAGATTAGGATTTGGATAAATGTTTTGTTTAACAAATATTCAATAAATATTTGCCCGCCACAATGTGGTAGAATATGTTGGTATGCTTACATAACTTTGTAATAACTTCGTAACACATATTATATTCCCCAAAATATATAAAAAAGATGTATGGCACTCGGAGACTGCCGTGGTAAAGCTATTGCATAAGCAGGCATGACACTGCGGGGCGAAAATTACACGTGCGCAGTAACGCTGATACAACCAATGCCACCTCGAGGCAAGTTGCTGAATTAAAGAGACAAGCGTGATCAAAGTCATTAATAGATCTGCTATTCATCGATAGATGGCAAAACTAATAAGTATCACCGCTGTGCCGGTCGGAGTGGGGGTTGTTAGGTTATTTTCGTTACAAAATTTCTGGATTCGGTCTACACCTCAAGTCCCGCGATAAAAGCTTTGCAATAGCTTAAAAATATTTCATTACTAAAAAACCTACTGTCTGTAAAATCTGCACCCGAGTAAAGAAGCTCCGTTTCTTATTCGTTAATGATAGTGTTTATTTTATTTACTTTTATTATGTGAGAGTTTATTGTATAAGCGTACGGCTCTCTTGTTGTTAAGAGAAAATCGTGGCCAATAAAATCTTGAGATGTTATAGATGCGTCGCTGTCTTGAAGCCGGGATGTTAGGCCTATTTTGCAAGTCTATCTGCTATCTTACCCCCTAAGTGCTTTTAACTGTGCTTACATCTTACGAGCTACATGGCAGAGAGGTAGGGGTCTATTCTACTCAGCGGACCCGGATCAATAAGGGGGAACCAATAACATATAATACCAAAAAGACTAATTAACCGGCGGGGTTCACGGGATTTATGACAGTATTATAAATATATTGCTTTCGTTTGAATGATGCCATAAAAATACCACTATCTAAAACATATTTATAGAAAATGCCATATTGCCAAAAATTCGATTTCAAAGCAATACATATTTTCATAAAAATGTAATAACAGCTGAATATTTCCGCGAATTCTTTGAAATTGCAAAAAAAGTAAAAGCTGAACGAAACTGAACTGAACAATCAGTTAAAATTCTCTGTATAAAAAGTTGCTGGTTTAATACAGGCAACGACTTTAGTGGAAATAAAAAAAAGTATAGAAAAAAAAGTATCTTCACGCCCATATCCCCGAAGTGGTAGGTCACAACCAGGTTACCCACGACTAGCCGAAGATACCAAGTCCCAAAATGTACCTATCGCCATCCGGGCACATATCCTATCCCGAGCAACATTTTTTTTTATTAGAAAATTGGAAAATCACAATTTTCTTTTGTTGCCCGACTCAGGATTCGAACCCGGGACCTTAGTGGAAATATTCTTCAATTTAGGCCGTACTGACATGACGGGTCGGTTTGAATTTTGAAAGAAAAGAAAGAAAGAAAGAAAAATTATTTGTTTGCGGAATATGTGTGTAAATGAGATGTTACAAAAATATTTAAGTATATCAACATATTCCACCATATTTTGTTGCGCAAATATTTTAATATTAATAAAAAATATTATTTAATTACGTACACTTTAACTTTTAAGCCAATTATTTATATTTAAAACTAGTTTAAATTTTTGAAAAGTGAAATTTATTTATGTGCCGAAAATGTGTGTTAAAAGCTGTAACAAACGATATTTGTTAATAACAACATATTCTATCACATTATGGTCTGCAAATATTCTTAAAATTATACAAATTTATTATTAAGATTTAAGTATAACATATTATGTTTAAATGTTTGAACAAAATTTTAAAATATAATTAGGTTTAACTCTAACTACCATAAGCTACGACCGTTTCCAAGCCTAGCCAGTCAGGAGAATAAACGGCGAAACAAATAAAAAAACAAAAAATTGAGGAATCAATCAAGCAAAAACTTTAAAACTTTAAAAACTTTACGTGAACCATACAAGTGGTACTTGTGCCCGTCGACATTTTTACATACTACCACCGGATCGTACATTTGTAAGACCAATTTCACATATGTTTTAATTACAATTGTATCGCTTTTTTGTTAATTTGAGCTCAATGAGATCGGAAAAATAGTATCCTCCAAATAAACAACACAGTAACGATGATTTTGAGTGTATTTTTTCGGTTTCATCGCCTCTGTGGTCTAGCGGTTCCGGGTTCGAATCCTGGGTCGGGCAACAAAAGAAAATTGGGTTTTTCCAATTTAGTTAAAAAAAAATGTTGCTCGGGATAGGATTGCCCGGTTGGCGATAGGCCTGTCACCTATCACATTGTGGGACTTGGTATCTTCGGCTAGTCGTGGGTAACCTGGTTGTGTCTCTGCCTTCCAATTCGTGGATATGGGCATGAAGATACTTCTTTTTTCAGTAAATCTCGGTATGTTCAATGCCCTGGTTAAGCACTGGGATGAGTACAAAACAGCTACTATCAACATCTTTATGTTCATAATTAAATTTTCTTAAATTATTTTTAAAGGATTGTTGAATAAACATAAATATACTTAGATATAACATAATTGGATATATAAATATACATAAATATAACATATTAAACTAATCATATATCTATTTGAATTTATAGTACAACTTCAGAATGTGGGAGAGCGTAAAATGAGAGTTGTACTTTTTATTGAAAATGCCTAATAAATACATAGGCTTAGGCCCAAAGCACATAACCGCGTTGAGGTGCCGCGTCGCTAAAATCTTAGATTTGCGTTGCGGCATCCTAGACGTTTCTCTACCATAGACCTTGGGAAACTTATTGCTTATTTGTTATTAAAAGATATTACTCTGTTTGAAATAAATAAATAGTGCCGTGTCGGTACAATCGGCAGTGACGCTACTGACGATTGTAGCGGCTCGGCGCTGCAACGCGGGTGTTTCGGTCCTTACTGACACTGTCCGATCTAGTATACAGCTATTACATTATTAGCAAATGGGTATTACAATCATAGCATCTGTATGTGTTAAGTCAGACGTTAATCACACATTAGGTGGCCACTAAGGTAATGCTAATCAAAAGCGACAACACAATACACTAATGGTATCACCTCGTTGGTAGAAACGTTAGCGGACACTGCTCAGCCGCGAAGCCAGGTTTTGATTTCCGACGGAGACAGGCTTTAGGATGAAGAATATTAGTCTGTATTAATAGTATGTACTTCTGGGTCTGTGTTTTATTGATTGATCCTAATATATGAGTATTAATTTAAGTATCGTTGAAAAAATACAATTATTTCTTTACGTTGAGATATTTAACCTGTAACTTCTTATTTTATTGATGTGAAAATATATTTGTTTGTCCTATAAAAACTCAACACTTGACCGGTTTTTTTTAATATATCGTTGTACCACAAAAACAAGTTTAGGAAAAAAATATTACGGGAATATTTTTATGTAATATTCAGATTTTCCACTATGTCTGAAATCTCATGTGGAAATATTTACATCCACTGCAACTTGATTAGTGGTGGACTGCAGTGCGTTGGGGTTTTTAATTCAATTTTCACAGTATCGTTTCGAACCACTCTATTCGTATCACTTTGGTTATTCCCACGACAATTTCTCTACTGCGATTTTTACCGTCGGGGTGTGACGAGCCCATTGCGACTAGTTCTTTTTTTATGTTATAGGAAGGCAAACAAGCAAACGAATTTCCTGATGGTGAGCCGCCGAGAAACACCAGAGGTGGTAATGGTGCGTTGCCAAACTGAGGTCAGTATGTTAGGCCTCGAGCAAAAGTAAGTTTACCGGCTACCTTACCCTCCGAACCGGAACACGTCATGACGTTATGGCGGCAGGAATAGGTAAGGTGTTGGTACAAATCCGGGCGAGTCGCTGCGAAACTCTACCACCTAGTCAGATGTCACGGTGTTAGTGATGATAAGCCTATGCTCGCCTTTTACGAGGTGCCTGGCAAGGAAGGCAGATGGTCTATTCTACAAAGGAGCCCGGATATTCCACAAGTGCACAATTAGATGATGTACATGATACACTTAAGTGATCTCAATAGTTAAGTACTTATTCAAAATCGCAAGATAGAACACGATAGTAATGAGCAGCAACACTAAAATATTCCAACCAATTATAAGAATAGTAAATACCTTTTAACACATTGAAACAAAACTAAGTTTACTATGTTGAAACACAAAAATATTTTTTATGTGATAGGTAAGCGAACAAAGACACGGCTCTCGTGATGGTAAAAGATAACCATGGCCTATAGACACCATAAACGTTATAGGTGCGTTGCTGTGCTGTGGCCGGGATGTTAGGCATATTTACATATTTTTGCAACTTGCTGCACAGTACTCTACCACTAGTGGTCTTGTTAGTGATTATGTATATTTTAACCAGAGCTCGCCTCTTAAGAGCTCAAATTTCATCAAAATCGGTCCGGCTGCTTAGCAGTGAAAGTCAAGCAGACGGATTTTTGCATTTGTATTAGTAATCTGGGCGCAAATTAATTGTTTATACTTAATAAGTAATCCGGTAAACCGTTTCTTGTTTTTTAGTTAATTAGAAAGTTGGAAGATTTTATATCCGTATAATTCTTTTAATAATAGATTGTAAGTGCATCATTAAATATATTTCATTTCATTGAAGTCATAGAAGCCAGCGGTATTGTGGAAAACTAGCGAAGATTCTAGAGCTAATCCAAACTTATATTACTTGTTCGCCGGAAGCCACTGAAAATTTTAATACGTTTCTTATATTTGGTTTCTTTTAATATGTTGTTGACTTTACTCGAGAAATATGGCACAAAAGATGCACAAGAGAAATATGGCTCATTGGAGTTGTTTGTTTAAATTAAAGTGTTTGTTTACAAAAACTAAAAACTACTTCGAAATATCAAAATTAAGTAAGAAACGTATGTAAATATATTCCCCAAATTACCTTTTAATAACTGCGATGTACCACAGGGTACTGTTTTGGGGCCATTACTTTTTTAATTGATATTGTTAAATGATGCTTTTAAGCATGATTTAATTTTATTTACTGTTTATGCTATTCTCATCAAAAATAAAAGTAAAAATGAATTAAAAGAGGAAACAAATGAAACTCTTTTTTAAATCTATCAATGACTGACTACAAGATAATATAAAATTATTAAGATAACCCTTTTTCTAACAGTATTAGTAAACTTTTTGATACATTAAAGAGAGACTGACACCTTCTGTAACAATAATTGTACTCGAAATAAATAATTATTAGACACCAATAAATAATTAATTAGAATGGTTTACAGCAGATAAGAAGAGTTTAATCATTATATTAATTTAAAAAAAATGAACGAAGACTATGTAATTTACGCACGAAAAAACGAAAATTTCCGAAATTCTATACTATATACGAGCAACGATAAAAAAACTGTTTTCTGTTTGTTGCCTGACCCGGGAATCGAACTCGGGACCTCATGCAGTCAAGTCCTACAACTGAACCGCTAGACCACAGAGGATTAAAATATTTCAGTGTAAACATTCTTAATGAGTGTTACATTAAAAATAATATGTGAGTATTATATCACTACATGGTATAAAACAAAGTCGCTTCCTCTGTCCCTATGTCCATTTGTATGCTTAAATCTTTAAAACTACGCAACTGATTCTGATGCGATTTTTTTTATTAAATAAAGTGATTGAAGAGGAAGGTTTAAATGTATATTTCATAAACGTGCGAAGCCGGGACACTAGTTATAAAATATAACACAAATTATTAATTGCACTTGTACTTTCCACAATATATTTTTAATTGCTATATTTTAGCCAACCCGTTTCGCCATTCAATCATTAGTATTTAACTGAAGTTTTTCAGTTTTATAGCCCTGATGACGCTTAAATAGTGAAACTGGTTAACTAAAATATAATAATAAAAAACTGTTGACAGTACAAGTGAAATTAACAAATTGTTTCTAGAATGGAATTCCACCAAGAACTGACGATAGGCATAAACACTTTAAAAGAAAATGTATGAGAAAGTGTTGTTGTAAAAAAGGGCATGCTCTGTAGGTTTGGTCATGTAAAATATGACAGATGAAAGAATGGAGCTATCTTGTTAAATATTTCACAATAAATTTGGTCGAGTATTATCCTAGGGTAGTGTCAGAAGTCTTTGAATATGGGGAGTTTGTAAAAAGCAAAATACTTGGCGTTAAGGTATGTATGTAAAAAAGGAAGAACGCATGGACTTAATTAAGAGAGAAGGAGTTGGGCGCCAACAACCTGTAGACTGCAGGGGCGGGCGGGGAAAACCGTCAGGCCGTTCCTGGCTTTCCGAAAACAAGGTTGAGTCGCTGAACAATTTTATAACTGACATCTGAGTTTTGAAAACTTGTAGATAATATTTTATTCCGATTCGGTAATTCGGTGCTCGGGTTTTATGCTGTTATTTGTATACGTAAATATGTTTTTTGCATTGCTTTGAAAACGTGTACAAATTATATTTAATGGCGTATTCAAGCTCAATCATTTCGTTGATTACAGATGTCAATAAACGTAATTACGTTGTATATACCTGATTGAATAAAATTGTATATATTCTTTTCAAGTAACTCTCGTGCTTTACCCCGACCCCATAAAGAGGAGATTCTCAACTCGACTGTTTTTTTATACGCTTTTAAACCGATTTGATGATTAATTATTAGAAAGAATGGTCATAATTCCTAAGTGGTTCCACATAAATTTTATCAACATCCCATTAATTTTTTTTTAATTTATATTTTTAATTAATTTAAACAGTAATTTTGAGTTATACTTCATAGTGCATTATTTTCAAATTTTAAAATAACTTGAAATTTAAAAATGTTCGATATCCTCTGATAAAATTAACATGCAATGTAGCTGGAAACTATCTCGGTTATGTCAACTTCCATAAGAAAAAATCTGCATCGTAATTCGTCCATCCTTTAAAAAGTTCTGTTGCCATAGACAGACAGACATACTCTTGCACTTACCAAACTTTTACCACTCCTCTTTTCCGAAGGAGTTCAAAATTAATTATGAAATTTCAAAGTGGTTATGAAATAATTGGAACCGTTATTTTGCAGTGTTACTGCGCTTAAATTTTACACTTCATTTAATACTACGGTTTCACTTTTTACAAGCTTTACTTTTTAAACAGGTCCTGATATTTTTTTAAAGTAGTAACTATTTAAAACTTCGTTTTACGCTGTAACTTTTACAGTTTTTGCGCATCAATTAGTTAGTCAGTCAGGACATGCAATTTTATAAGTATAGGATAGCCTAAACAGTGGATTGCTTGACATTAACAGCTTCTAACAGTTTATATGAATTAAAGCACTGTTTTTTTCGATTTTCCCTGTAATTTTCATGTTTTTTTCTTCATTTATTATGATCCTTTTCCTGACAATAACCAATTCAACAAAAAAAGAATTAGCAAATTCAAATTTAAGCAATAATCATACTTAAGATTTGATTTAGGTAAATTTACATTATTGCAATTGGACTTTAATACATGAGATCGCGGGTTCGATCTCCGGGTCGGGCAGTCAAAAGAAAACTTTTTTTTTTCGGGGGCTAAAATATGTTTTTTTTTAATGATAATGGAAGGCAAACAAGCAGTTGTTCCTAATGGTAAGAAATTCACGCCGCCTAGAGACACCAAAGATGGTACTGTTGCTTTGCCAACCAGAGGCGGGGATGTTAGGCTTCGAGCAAAAGTAAGTTTACCGGCTACCTTAACATCCAAACCGGAACACGTCAAAGGTAAACATTGGATGTTATGATGTTAGGAATAAATAGGGCAATGGTACCAATCCGGGCGAGTCGCTGCGAAACTCTACCACCTAGTAGGATATTCTATTTTCTATTCTCCAAAAGAGTCCGGACCAACATGGGGAGAAGATCCCTTAAATTATCATATTTCTTATTGAAAAATACTTATAAAATATCTAAAAAGTAGGAAAAACTAGGGAGGTGGGACTTGATGGGCGCCAACTGCTAGGGCGGGCGGGGATTCCGTCAGACGGTTCTCAGCTTTCCGAAAGCGTGGTTGAGCCATCGGAGAAATTTTTAACTGACATCTGAGTTTTGAAAACTTGTATTGAAGATTTATTCGAAATTCGGTTTTTCAGTGCTTCAGAAATTAAGTGCTGTTGACGAGTAAGTTTACTTGTAGTTTTATTAAAACGTGTACAAAATGTGTTTTAATGACGCCAGTGCGAAAAACCGTTTTATCGGTATATGTTAATGTAAAGTAAATGTAAAACTGATGTTTTCGTCAAATAACTTAATAGAAATTAAAATAATTTGACTACTACTCTTTGTCTAATTACTACTTTTAACAAACTATGGTAATTATATATCATATTATTTATGTATAGTATTTATATATTTTAGGTATATAAATTGTGTAAAATTTACCAAACAACAGAACCTCATGCCGTATAATTATAATAAATAATAATAATACATGATAAATACACCTGAACAAGTCACACAAATTGAATCTAACTTTAAAGTAAGCAAATTATATACTTGTGTTATGAGTATTAGTCAACGATATTAATAGATGTAAATACTTAAATAGATACCAGAATAAATTTAATGAACACCCAGACCCGGAAAATATAGACATTCAAATGTTTATCACACAAATGCCTGCCCCCGTCGGGAATCGAAACCGAGTTGGTTGATATAGTTAGGCGTGTACGCTAGCCACTCGACTAACGAGGCGGTCGACTAAAAGTAAATAATGTAATGAAAATTCATTAACTAAATTCCTATTTTTATTGCGTTTCAAACTTACTTAACATTATTTTTATTTTGTTGTAGATTTGATTAATATCAAAACGTTTTCTAATTTTTACTTTTGATGTTGCACTTCAATAAAATAAACTTAATTTCCAGTCTTATTTTTTTCGGTTACTATGTCGATTTTGCGGCATTAAAATTAAAAATCTTAGTCTATATTGCGAAATAAATAGAAAAGTAAATGATTATATACAACTTATGTACTTTTTATAGTGTTTTTATAATATATATTAATTGAGCAGTTTCATGGGCCTTTATGAGATAAGCACCAACAGAACATTAAAACTAGGCCTCTCACATAAAGTAGCTGAGATTATAGCGGGGCGATTTCAGATTGGACATTGTAACAAAAAAATATTCTTGTTTAACTAGCTGGTGTAAATAGCAGAACAACTGTGATCTCACATATTTAATAGTAAATCTCGTTTTGGGTTTAGCTTTATTATAACTCGTTTCAAATAAAATCCATGTTAAGGGGGGTTTCCAAAACGGTATTTATACCATGTTGATGCGTCCACCATATTGTATTTAAGCACCAAACTATAAATAACCATCCAATCCATATTTGTATTTAAAATTTTCTGCTGAATATTTAGTTTCGATTAGACCGCAGATGCTCGTATTAATGGACGAACAAATACGAGTTGAATATAAATTTGTAAAAAGTTTTTCAAAACTACTTTCGACACTGAATTATTAGTAGTTGTAATATAACTTTCTATTTTTAATACCTCTCTCAATTTTGTTTTGCATTAATAAATCGTGGAAATCTGCAAAAATATCTAGGGCTCCATCTTGTAAGGTTGGAAACTTCTACGAACGCTGTGTTGTCAAAAACATAAATGGCATTTTAGGGTTCCGTGGCCAAAGTCCAAAAAGGAAACCTTACAGATTCGTCATGTCTGTATGCCTGTCCGTATGTCACAGCATTTTTTTGCCGAATCTGTAAAAGCTATGCTGTTGAAACTTGGTAAGCTGTATAATGTGATTTGCAAGAAGGTTTTGACACAAAATAGATGAAAATTGCTTTTTGCTTTCTTTAGGTTGCTTCCAAAGTTATAAACTGTGTCCCCCCTGTTACTTCAAAACTAAGAAAACAATAAAACTGAAAACACTATATGATGTACATTAGTATTGTAAAATTCCTACGGAATTTGGTTTAAACGAGATCTAGTAAGTAGTTTTTTTTAATAGGTATTGCAACATCAACACTTAAGTAGTAGTATCGCCTCTGTGGTCTAGCGGTTCAGTTGTTGGACTTGACTGCATGAGGTCCCGGGTTCGAATCCGAGTCGGGCAACAAAAGAAAATTGGATTTTTCCAATTTTCTAATAAAAAAAAAATGTTGGTCGGGATTGGAAATGTGCCCGGTTGGCGATAGGCTTGCCACCTATCACATTGTGGGACTTAGTGTCTTCAGCTAGTCGTGGGTGCCTTGGTTGTACCTCTGCCTACCTCTTCGGGGATATGGGCGTGAAGATACTTTAACACTTAAGTAATTGCACCTTCATTGTCAAGAGATAGCGCCTAGACTCGCCTTTTTAAAAGCTTTTATTTATTTTTTTTTTTTTTATTTGCAATGTATGTATGTTAGTTCGGGTGGAATCTTATAACTCAATTTGGAAGCAGATATCTTCAACCGATTGAGCTGAAATTTTATATACACTTTTAGTTTGGATGACAATGCATGATAAAATAAGTGACGTCATTCTAAATTCAATATGGCGGAACATCCAAGATGGTGGAATAGTTATTTTTAATGCACTTCTACAATATGAGTATCAAATGAGAGGACTCGTTGTTACCAACTCGAAAAACAATATGATATCATTCTCAATCAAACAAAGCGGAAAAGTTATTTATGTACTTCTACAATATCGGTATCAAATGAAAGGACTCGTTGAGAGCAACTCGAAAACTAATGTGACATCATTCTAAATCAGATATGGCGGACCACCTAATATGGCTGAATTATTACTTTGCACTTCTACAATGTTTGTATCAAATGAAAGGACTCGTTGAGAGCAACTCGAAGAACAAGTTGATGTCATTCTAAATCCAATATGGCGGACCATCCAAGATGGCTGTGTAGTTATTTTATGCACTTCTACAATATTGGTATCAAATGAAAGGACTCGTTAAGTGCAACTTGAAAACTAATGTGATATCATTCTAAATCCAACATGGAGCACTTTTTTCGCTTAGAAATTTTTTGTTAAAAAATGTTTTAAAGCATGTAACATCGATTTGTTTGTTTTGTGTATTTTAACGGAGTGAGGACGGCACCAGTGGTCTGAACCTGTCTAGGAGAAGGACAACTCTAAAATCAAACCGGGAACTGTTTTTTGTCAGGCACAAGTAAACAGACATAAGTGGCGCATTCTTCCAAACACCCAAGTCAAGGTGAGGCCGTGCAGAGAGATGAGTGGCACCGGGATGTAACATGATGTCATGAACGTAACCTAGGGCACCTAGGCGTACCCTGTTGTACATTAGCTCTTATCCTTCTAAACAGAATTCTGGGAGGGTCAGCAAATAGTGCAAAATGACAAGCTTTTTGTAGAGCTGGATTGTTCGAAATTAACCAGCAAACGATTTTGCAAACAATGGTGCGTTGAATGAGATGAACAGGCTAAGAAGCTTAGCCAGCGATAACTAAAAAGTGTAAAATAAATTAAAAGCAAAAAAAAAATATTTTTAGAAAAAGCTTTTAATCGGAGGTATTGTTAGCACCTATTTAAAATGGTTAAAAGAAAATGGTCTACCGACTATCTTATATTTGATATTTTCCATCGTCGGCGCTTGGTAAAACTTCCAAATATTCATATTTTTAAAGAAAAGAAACACTTGTACTGTTTTACTTATCACTTATAATTTATTACTTTGTAGGGCTACTTATTACAAAGTAATAAATTATAAGTGATAAGTAAAACAGTACAGTAATTAGTAGCCCTACAAAGTAATAAATTATAAGTGATAAGTAAAACAGTACAAGTGTTTCTTTTCTTTAAAAATACCGACTATCTGTTATCAGTTTCGTAGACGCTTGACCAAAACATTTCTTGTAGAGGTTTAGTGTTACTGTGTTTCATTATATGTCATATACATACAATAATTAAAGAACAAAAAGACATATAATAAAAAATTTGGGAGATATATGTCAAAGATATGAAAGATTTCTAATACAGTTATTGGATATGAGTCAAAATTATCTAAATCTGCAATTAAGACAGCTTTTTGATGGTCTTATCTTTATAAATTCAAATAAACATTTTTCTTTTCTTTCTTTCTAAAAATACTAGCTGAGACAACAAACGTTGTCCTTATCTAACTGTGAATATTAAAACTTGTTTTCATAAGAACCTTCTCCTGACAGTAATTAACAAAAATAAAAGAATTAGCAAAATTGGTCCATCCATCCATACGTGATGACCGATGACCAGGAAAGATAGAGAATTGTTTTATGTATACGACTAAATCCTGAAGGAGTACTTGGTGTAAAAATATGTATGTACATGTAAGAAGACCTGTACGTTCAAATATATTTCTACATTCTGAATTCCAAATAACTTGGTGACATTATACTGAGTGTAGTTTCCTCTGTAATTTCTGAACCACAAAATTTATGTGATGCGTAACACCTATAACATGCGTATATCCTTTACTTATTTTGGGGTTAGGTTCAATTTAACTAGTGATAAATTGATTTTTGTCTATGTATTTATGAATAATAAAATTATGTAATTGTTTTTTTAAGTAATGTACTTTGTAAAAAAAAGTGAACCGTCACGGGACGCTTGGCAGATGTGAAACATCGACATTATTTTATAAAAGTAATATGCCAAAAATAACAGATTGTTATATGAACAAAATATGTTATAATGATAAAATAAAATATTACGATAGGAAAGAATCGCACAGTCGATATAACGTGGCGACGAGTCGCCACGGCATGCGTCGCCACGCCAGAAATCTGTTTTACGTGCGCCTATAGATGTTTCACATCTAAAACATGTTAATTAAAAAGTGCTACTGGTAGTGCTGCAGTAGTTTCATTAACTATACATCTAAGTATATAACTAATTCTATGTCCCAATTGAAAGGTTTTTGAGACAGTAGATTTAATGTTTTGAAAATGTAATTTTACTGTTTTCTACTACTTTTTTAAGATTTGTCTGCTACTTTTCTATTCACTGGGGTTGGCAACACTGATTCTGAGGTTTGTAATTTGCAAGTACCTACTCTACTTTGTATTGATTTTTGTTGGAATTGAAAACTGCGGAAAGTTTTCACTTGAATAATTGCATATGTTAAATCACATGCCAAACTAAACCTTAAAGTATCTTCACGCCCATATCCCCGAAGATGTAGGCAGAGTCACAACCAAGGCACCCACGACTAGCCAAAGACACTAAGTCCCAAAATATGGCAGGTCTGTCGCCAATCAATCAATATGCCAATATAAATCAATAGAGTAGATTTGGATTTAACGCCATGTGCTCCGAATTTCGACCTGATGTTTATCACGTATCAAGTAGTGTTGTTCCGCTCAACGCTCTGCACATTTAGGATTTCCGCCCTAGTATCGGCAAGGTCAACTCTTACTTGCTATCTCCTTTTCCACTGACAATTATCTGGAATTACCCCAGCTGCGGTTTTCTAATCAATTGTTATCCAATTCGCTTTATAACCTAGAATTATGTGGAAACACTTTTCTAAAAACTTTTTCTCGACTTCAGTATGCTAAAAATATTTTGATACTTTAAAATATGTTTGAAAGTTTTACTATGAAACTAACAGTAACGATGGAACCCGTTTCATTACTTTTTTTATGATATTGGAAGACAAACAAGCAGACGGATTTCCTGATGGAAAAAATTTACGCCACCTAGAGACACCAAAGATGCTAATGGTGCGTTGCCAACCTGTGGCCGGGATGTTAGGCCTCGAGCAAAAGTAAGTTTACCGGCTACCTTACCCTCCAAATCGGAACACGTCATGACGTTATCGCGGCAGGAACAGGTA
Source organism: Calephelis virginiensis (assembly GCA_002245475.1). NCBI lineage: Eukaryota > Metazoa > Arthropoda > Insecta > Lepidoptera > Riodinidae > Calephelis > Calephelis virginiensis. The sequence goes on along the minus strand of NJDC01001643.1, from coordinate 180,770 downwards.
AAGCGGTGGTACCAATCCGGGTAAATCGCTGCGAACCTAGTCAGATGTCACGGTGTTAGGGATGATAAGCCTATGCTCGCCTTTTACGAGCTGCCTAGCAAGAAAGGCAGATGGTCTATTCTGCAAAGGAGCCCGGACCAACACGGGGAATTGCCAAATTTCATAAAAATCGGTTCAGCAGTTTTTGCGTGAAGGAGTATCAACCAAATAAACAAACATACAAATTTTCGCATTTATAGTATTAATAGGATAGGACTAACATAAGTCCACCATTTTCCTCGCAAAATACGCACAGTGTATGCCATGAAAATGGTCACCGAAGGTTATTCATGGAGTATAAATGTATGCCGACGAAAACCAATGTTTTAGAGTATTTTAGTTGATATGGTGCTTTCGTACGTACTGTTACATATTACAATATGTATAGATGAGTGCCCGGTTGGCGATAGACTTGCAACTTATATCACATTGTGGAACCTATTGTCTCTGGCTAGTCGTGGGTGCCCTGGTCGTGCCTCTACCTACGTCTTCGGTGATGTGAGCGTGAAGATACTTGTAGCAAGTTACTAGTGATGTTAGATTATAAATTATATTCCTGCAATGATACATATGTTGTAACGATTGATATTACAACCTTTCTTAATTTCAAAGTTTGACACTGTCGTATACCAATTTAAAAGATAAGTAACCAGTAAAGTTACTGGCAATATTTCCTAGACTTACCATAGATAACTTTAATTGAAGAGGCTCATTTCTAAAAGGTCTCCAACGCAACTTTAAGACCCATGGTGCTTTAGTTATGTTCGAAGATCACTTAAAGTCTGGATCTTTGGCTACTCTTTCATATTTTTTTTTTTTATTTTATATGTTAATATTTCTATGTACTATTACTGGTAATGCTTTAAATACATTTTTATGACAATCTTTGTTATGTAAGTACAGTCAGCTTAGGTATGACAAACTAATTATGAAAAGAATTGTTTATAATTTCGGACGTTCCTATGACTGTCTTCTTCCTCTATCATCATTAGCTTACTTACATCATAACATTTTGTCTGTCATGAAATTTATGGGTGTCTGCAAATAACACTAAGATTAAAAAAAACGAAAAAACCTACACACACACACACACACACACACAGACACACACACGCTACATACTGACGTACGTATACAACTTATAACAAACTAAACTACACTTAAAAACTATCTGCTTTAAGATAGAGTGTATAATTTCCAATCAGAAAAGCATACATTGCAAGATAAATAAAATCTTAAATCTTTTAAAAGAGTGTATACCGTATATGTGAACACTTAAAAAATCTATATATTGAAAAACACACACATTGTAAGTTAAATACAAACTTTTAAAAAAGTACACATCGTATATGTATACTCTTAAAAATCTATACATTGTCCTAAACATAATTCGTAGCATTGAATTTCCACACGCCCTGGCATTTTCCAGACGATTTGCAGACGATGATATTTTTCAGAGGTGAATATTTTCCGTAAAACATCTTTCATTTTAACCGAACAAGCTTGTTGATACAAAATACGTGATAAGGTGCTAAGCTTTGTCTCGATGTTTTGACATTAACACAAAACATTTGAAACAAAATACTCTACTCTTACGACCTTAGGTGTCACGAAAGTGTCGTCTACGCCAGCCCTTTGTTAATGTATAAGTGATAGACATTGAGACGAGTGCACTAGTTCTTAAGATTTTCTTCTTATTTTTCAAGAAAATCCTATGGTTCTCAATTAACTTTGTTTTTACATTTCAGGACACGATTTTTGTCACTACAATTAAAAATGTTTTCTTATATTACTAGTAAAGAATCTAGTGGTTTTCAATTGATTATTATTGCGCTATTTTCCAAAAGATCTGTTCAGTGATTCTCAATTTTTTTTTTTATTTTACAAATAATTATAAGGTTCACAATTAGATTTTCATTTGTTGCTCTTTATGAAATGAGTCGACTGGTTCTCA
>NJDC01001643.1:142780-178575 GCA_002245475.1 Calephelis virginiensis | reverse complement strand
GACTATTATTGCGCTATTTTCCAAAAAATCTGTTCAGTGATTCTCGATTATTTTTTTTTTATTTTACAAATAATTATAAGGTCCACAATTAGATTTTCATTTGTTGCTCTTTATGAAATGAGTCGAGTGGTTCTCAAGATTTCATATATTTTGCAACTTTCAATAGGACGAGTGATTAATTACATTTTCTTACTTTAGTTTGCAAGAATATGTCTAATGAATATCAATTATTTTCTTATTTTACTTTTCGAGAAAGAAACCCAGTGGTTCTCAATTAATATTTTCGCGTTTCTTCTTAAGACGGAGATTTTTTGGTTTTGTCTTTCCTTTAGCATTGTTAGAACACACAAATACAAGAAAGCAAACTGATTTTCTGATAATAATAATTTTACACATTGCTTATTTACGATTTGAGTGTATGAGCGACTAACTAATAGAACATATCTTTGAAGTCGGTAAAAAATACGATTTATTATACACAACAACCGCAGGTCGGATCCTTATAAAACTTAGATGGGACAACCTGGAAGTCATGAACTGCATTTAAAACCTAATCCTAATCCAAATAATATTATTAAAGCGAAAGTTGGTATGTTTGTTTGTTACTTCTTCACGCAAAAACTGCTAAACCAATTTTACACACAGCGTGAATTAACAAATAGGATAGTTTTTTTTTTCAAAAAAAATCCCGTAGGACCATTAACCACGCGGGCGACTCCGCAGGCAACAGCTAATTTTAATATATTACAATATAATATTTTTCTTTTATAATAGTAATAAAAATCGGATCGCCTGTGTGGTCTAGCGGTCCAAGTGTTAGACTTGACTTCATGAGGTCCCGAGTTCGAATTCCGTGTCGGACAACAAAAAGAAAATGTGGTACCAATTTCCAATTTCCTAATAAAAAAATATTGCTCGGGATTGGATACGTGCCTGGTTGGCGATAGGCTTGCCACCTATCACATTGTGAGACTTATGTCCGATTTCACCGAGAACCCCTATACTTTAGGGGACCTTTTAACGTTACTAATGGGACTGTTTCAAAATAAAACAGTCTTCTAAAATACGTTAAAAGGTCCCCTAAAGTGTAGAGGCTCTTGGTGAAATCGGGCATTAGAGTCTTTGGCTACTATTGGATACCCTGGTTGTGCCTCTGCCTACGCCTTGGGGATATGGGCGTGAAGATACTTTTTTTTATGATATTTGAAGGCAAACAAGCAGAGGATTTCTTGATGGTAAGAAATTTACGCCGCCTAAAGACACCAAAGCTGGTATTGGTGCGTTGCCAACCTGAGGCCGGGATGTTATACCTCGAGCAGAAGTAAGTTTACGGGCTACCTTACCCTTAAACTGGACCACGTCATGACGTTATGGCGGCAGGAATAGGTAAGGCAGTGGTACCAATCCGGGTGAGTAGCTGCTCAACTCTTCCACATAACCTGATCTCACGTTGTTAGAGATGGTAAGTGTGCGGGATAATTAAAATGTGTAAATTGTGACGAATTTTTAGTGTATAAAAGTGTTTAAATGTATATTTTAATGTAAGAATAACTAGGTAAAATAAGTAGTCTATTTTCTTAGTATTATGTGTTAAACCCGTGCAGTAGAGGCCTTTATCATTGCATTGTATAACAGTAACTTCATTTGTCTTTAAAAAATAACATTAAGACTCACTGTACTTTTTGTAGTATTAAAATATTAAGTTTTAGGACCGCGGCTCTCCATACGGTACAACCCCGTTGGATGGGTCTCTTAGGCGACCGCGGCTCTCTGTAAGGTACAACCGTAAGACAGCTAGTACCTTAAGTAAAATTTATGTTCTAATTTGTGATTGGTCAATATAATGTATTCTGATTGGCTAGCCAATCACATTGTAAGCATACTAGCGTAGAAAATCATATAAAAGAACGCATTTTTTGTTAGTAAATTACATTCAAAAAGGCAAGCTAAGAAGATTGTACTCCTCTACAAAATAAAGAAGCTTCAACTAAATGCTGTTTTCTTCACCAATCCAGCTATAGTACACAGTAAGCATATGCTCGCTTTTTACGAGCTGCCTGGCAGAAAGGCAGATGGTCTATTCTGCAAAGTAACCCGGACCAATAAGAAAAATAAAATAATAAATAAAACCTATTCATTTTTGGTTGAATAGATTATAACAAACAAGGATACAGATAAATGAATAACCTCCACTATCTTGAAGTCAGTTAAAATTAATCAAGCATTCCGCTATTAAACATTGTTAAATATTTAACTGCCTCGTGTCAAAATTTAGAAAAGACTACCTACAATAATTTTGATGATTAAATATTTCGCTGTCAAATCTAAAAGTAATTTAAAGTTGAGATTTGTTATTCAAATACTTCGTTGGTCGAGTGGTTAGACAAACGTCTTTCGTCGATGAGGCTCAGGTTCGATTTAAGCAGAAAAAAGCAAGTAGATCAATTGATTTTCTTAACATTGTGTTCGCGTACTCTCTACCAGACTTGACAATATACATTTTACAAGAATCAATATTTTCAAACTACATAATCCACCTGTAATGTTATTCGCATGGAAAGCAGTCACTCATTAAGGAGGCTATGATGTCACATACGTACACACGTACATACGTACACAAACACATATATACACACGCAGGCGCGCACACACAACTCGGGTGGTGGGGATATGAAACTTGTTTCGTTAGTGGTTAATTAACAGTAGTTTTCTTCGTCCGTTTTGTTGATCGCCTCTATGATAAAGTGGTAGAGTGTTGGCGTTGACTACATGAGACTTTGGGATCGAATTTCGAGTCGAGCCACTAGAAAAGCATTTTTCAATTATCTTATAATTTCAACGTTACGGGATTAGATAAGTATCCGGTTGGCGATAGGATTGCCACCTATCACTTAGTCAGACCAAGTCCTTAAGACCCAAGACCTTTACCAAGTCCTATAAAATTAAAAGTTGTAGTCCTAATTGTCGGGAACTTTATTCTGTTGTTCCTAATTGAATAGTTGAAGGTAGGTTCAGAAACTTCGAGAGTCAACGGTATACTGCTATAAATTTAATCACACTTTAAATTTGTTTTTGCGTTTAGTGTCCATATGTTAAACCATTTCAATACGTAACTTCACCATTTCTCAAATGTTCGCTGGCTCTGATATAGCATTTAACAAAGCAAAGCATTTTACTCGATTAAACATTATAGCCAAAATGGTAATATTTACTTTTACAAACATTCATTTAAAATAGTCCTCAAAACTGTTTCATTTGTTGTCATGCTATATCGTACCTAGTACGAGTTATGACGTCACCAGCCTACAAATGAAACTGCATTCGGTGGGAACCAGTTTTATAGTTTTTTGACGTTATAACCATGCATTTTGTGTTTGGCTTTTAATAAAAATTACATTTTTTTATTACTTTATAAATCAAAAGTGCTATCAAATCGTTTCTAAAAATTTAAACTTTAAATATAAGCCTAAGAAAGGATTTGAGCAGTTACTCAGGCGCGTTAGTCTATTTTAGGGGGATACCCTGTAGTAACAGTTAAACACCTCAACTACGTAAGAAATCTGTCTTAATTAATTTAACTTGAAATTATTATATTCAAATGTATCAGATTAAAATGTAGTGAGTTTAATGCATATGAATGAATGTGTTTAAATATTTTATATTATTTTATTTTTGTGATGATTGAATGCAAACAAGCAGACGGATTATCGATTCGGCGTCGGACTTGACTTCTTGAGGTCCCGGGTTCGATCCCCGGGTCAGGCTACGAAAAAAAATTAGAAGTTGTGCATTCTCAATTTTCTAATAAAAATAACATTACCTCGGATTGGGTATACGACCGGTTGGCGATAGTCTTACCACCTATCACACTGTGGTACTTAGTGCCTTCGGCTAGTCAGGTGGTGCCCTGGTTGTGTCTTTACCTGCCCCTTCGGGGATACGGGTTTGAGGGTATTCTTTTCGTTAAAAATTAGAGGAATCAAATACGAGGGGCCTTCAATAATTACTTAGCCTCATCGCCCCATGGCGTTGTTGTTACAAAAGAGTTTTACTATCGTGCAGTAAATACTTTTTGAAGTCTATCAAGTAGTTTTCAGTCTTTTCCCTTCATTTGTTTTGTTTCGACAGCCTTTGGAAGCGAGCGTGTCGGTCGGTTTTGCAAAAATGGAAAAAGAACAATATCGTTCGGTGATTAGATTCTTGTTTTTGGAAGGGAAAACGCGCAGCGAAATCAAAGAGCGCTTGGATACTGTGTACGGTGACTCTTCTGCTTCGATGGCGACCGTCAAAAATTGGTTCAACGAGTTTGCTCGTGGCCGCGCGTCGGTTTTTGATGAGCCACGCCCAGGTGCACCAAAAATGGCTACTACAGAAGAAAACGTAAAAAAAATCCACGATCTCGTGTTGGCAGACCGGCGACTGAAGATTCACGAGATAGCTGAGACTATAGGCATCGCAGATGGGACAGTGCATCATATTCTGCACGAAGAATTGGGTATGAAAAAGTTGTAGGCGCGATGGGTGCCGCGTTTGCTCACACCAGACAACAACACCGGCTCACACCTCCGCCGTTGTCATGGCCAAATTGATCGAATTGCGCTACGAATTGCTGCCCCATCCACCGTATTCTCCAGACTTGGCTCCATGCGACTTTTTCTTGTTCCCAAATCTGAAAAAGTCACTCGCTGGCAAAAGATTTGGGTCGAATAATGAGGTCATCGCCGCCACAGAGGCCTATTTTGAAGACCTCGGGGAATCGTATTTTTTGACGGGTTAAAAAAGTTGGAGCATCGCTGGTCCAAGTGTATTGAATTGAAAGGAGACTATGTTGAAAAATAAATCTTTACTTTCTCAAAATTTTCTTTATTTTTTCTTAGGCTAAAAATTTATTGAATGGCCCTCGTATATAAATTAATTGTTTAGGGTCGGGTAAAATGCGATGAAATAAAAAATATTAGAAAATTCCATTGTTCATATTAAAGAGCTTTTATCTTTCTATCAGAACATGCTGAAACTATGTGTAATCAGTCTACATCCATTTTTCATGAATGTTAAAGCATTGTTAATATTCCTGTTCGCATCTCGCTCATCTTAAGGTAACTGCACACACATCAAATCGGAAAGGGATCGTCACCGTATCGCCTTCCGCCTCGCAGTCAACCAGGCGTCTACCTAACGTAGGCACGTTACAAAACAGTAACAGCAGCTACTTTACATCAACTCCGCACAAAACGACACCGCACATACAGCTCGCCGACCGCGAGCCTGTTCCTAGGCGTAGCAATTACGTTACGACTTCCATTAGTGTACATTGCCGTATGGAGTTTCATACAAACAATAAAGAACGGCTCGAGGCAATGAGGTGACGATCCCTTTCCAAGTTGATATGTGTGCTGAAACCTTTAATCTTAACTCAGTCGGACAAGTTCAGAGTATTGTGTAATAGACAATATTGTGACTATAACATGTCTTAACTCGGATAAAAGAAGGTTATATATTTGAGTCCTATATTTAAAAGATGTATCGTTATATAAAAGAAAGTTGTGTTAGTTAAACTATTTATAACTCAAGAGCAGTTGAGCCGATTTGGCTGAAAATTGACAGGAAAGTAGCCTGAAATACATATGGAAATCCGTTTTATCCTGTTCGTCTACGAAGACTATGTAAAACCGACAATAACTAACATAACAATAAAAGACAGCAAAAATGTGTCCATCCATTCAAGAGTGATGCTATCACCATTAAAAATGGGGATTCATTTTTAGAAACACAGATATCGATATATATGAAAATATTTAAGAAACTTAAGTAAATGGGTAACTTCAAACTTTTTGATTTTGTGTTACGGGAAAGCACCACAGCAATATTAATTATATTCTTTAACACGAAATATTAATTGTTATTTTATATTCTATACTTCCTATCGTCGGTGCTTAGTGGAATTCCATTCTTGATGCAATTTACTTAGAAACACTTGTACTTTCCACAATATATTTTAATATTTTTTATTTTTATGGTTTAGCCAACCGGTTTCGCTATACAAGCATCATCAGGGCTATATAACAACTTGATGATGCTTGTATAGCGAACCCGGTCGGCTAAACCATAAAAATAATAAAATATATTGTGGAAAGTACAAGGGTTTCTAAGTAAATTGCATTTTATATTCTTATCGGGTCCATCTTTACTTCTATCAGCGTTCTTTTTTGCTACATTAAACTACTAGTATTACTATTTCTACTTCACGTTTGTCGAGGGGCTAGCGTAGACGCCTAAATCCAACCTACTACTTGGTTTGAAAATTAAAAATTCGATTTGTCTCTACATATAGTTTTTGGATAGAACATAAAAGTTTAAGGGCCTTACGCAACAACAGATTAAACTGATGGCCCAAATCTTGTGTGATTAGACCCTGGATGCAAAATACAAAAACAATGAAATAAAACATTGAAACAGAGGAGTGCATCAATTTTTATTTATTCTTGTATTCATACTAAGTAACAAAAAAATTACTGGTGAAAATGAAAAAATTGAATTTTTACCCGGCAACAAGTTGAAACGCTTGATAAAGTTGTTACCTTAATATTTTTTTATTAAAAATAAACTACATTTGTAGTATACTATTATTCGCAATATTTTTCGTATTTTAAAATACTAAATTTGTTTTAAATTATAAATTTTTATTTATTGTTGTATTCATACTAAGTAAGGAAAAAATACTAATGAAAATGAAAAAGTGAAATATTTAATCGGTAACAAGTTGAAACGCTTTATGAAGTTTTTACCTTGCTTATTTTTTAATTACAAACGCATTTTCTAGTGTCATTTGCAATATTTTAAAATTCTAAAATTGTGTTATGAAATATCGAGAGATGTAGCAGATTTAGTCAAATCCAGGCAAGTCGTTTCATTACAGTTCAGTTATTTCGCAGTATTTCTCTGTGGTCTAACGGTCTGGAATCGGACTTGACTCCTTGAGGTTCCAATTTCGATTTGAAAATACACATGTGTGTTTTCAAAGTCGGGTTAGTTATACTACTTATAACTCAAGAACAGCTAAATTGATTTGGCCTAAGATGGAGGTGAGAAACAGGAGACGTATATTTGAAAAGGTGTATTTCCAAAGTAGTGCCATTGCCATCAAGCTACCACTTAATAAGCATCTGGCGGTTGTAATCACGCCTCAATCGCGCATTCCACAACGGTTACCTTGGTATAAACTTTGTTTGAAACAAATCAAACTTCGGATTCAATCGGCGTTCCACACGGATGCAAACCAATGCTTATGTCTGAAGCATCTTTCAGACGGTGTTATTAGGCCCCATCACGGCTTCCACACAGGTGACTTTGGTGAAAACTTTGAAAAAAAATCAAAATTTGGGTTAAATCTACTTTTCACACGAATGCAAACCAATGTTAACAACCCAAGTTTTAAGCGTCTTCTAGACGGTTGTAATCACGTCCCAGTCACGCCTTCCACAAAGGTTACCTTGGTGGAAACTTTGCTTAAAACAAATCACAATTTAGATTCAATCTACGTTCCACACATCCATCCGCTAATCAATGTTAACAACCAATAACCACGTGGAACCCTATTACTAAAAATGCTCCATTTTTGACATTCAGATCATTATTGAAATCGAAGTCGATTTTTCTCAGTATTATGGTCAATTATATTCACCGCATGACTATTTCATATCTATAAAAAGACGTGTTGACGTTATTTTGAGTTTCTGACTTTTTATAAAAAGATGTCATCCGTCTGATAATTCTGTGTATCTGTATACTGAAGCAATTTTGATAAAGTTTACCTTATTACCATCTTACTAGTTCTGATTATATTACTTTACTAGTGGTGTTAGATGAGGAACTGAACTCCTGCAACGACACCTATGCAATTACTATTAATGTTACCCTTTCGTAATTTCAAGGCTGTTGTTTACCAGTTTAGAGGATAAGTAACCAGTAATGTTACTAGCAACACTTCTTTGACGCAGCTTAAATACCTTTAATTTAAGAGGCTAATTTCTAAAAGGTTGCCAACGCAACTGAAATACCCATGGTGTTATAGTTAGGTTGCGAAGATCACTTACCGTCAGGTTTTTTGCCTACTCTTCTTTATTTCTTTAGGTTTTGGCAATCTCGTTAGTATTTTGCCATTAGTCAAGTAGAAATTTGCATCAAATTTTATATCAATTATAATTAGTCATCAGTCATAAGTCGGCAGTAAGTCATGTCAGGCTCTTGGGTAAAGCGGTGGCCTTTTTACACAAGCTCATGTAATGAGATTTGGCGGCAACGAGGAAATAAACGATACGCTAATTTCTTTATGAATATTTTATTTGTGCACTTTCACTGAACAAAATTGTACAAAATGCCACCAAAATTGACTAATTTCACTCAAAATTAACACGAAATACAATAATTACGAAAAAACTTCGACCATCTTCTCTTTCGATGGCGCCAAAACTCTCTGCCTACTCTTCCATATAAAAAAACAAAACAGTTAGTCTCTCTCTCTCTCTTTCTCGCTCTCTCTCTCTCTCTCTCTCTCACACACACACACACACACACACACACACACACACACACGCTCCATATGTCAAACTTATAAAACTATACAATGCACTTAAAAACTATCTGCTTCAAGATTGAGTGCATAATTTCCAACCAGAAAAGCCTATATTGCAAGTTAAATAAAATCTTGAATTGTAGAAAAGTACACATCGTATGTATACTCTTAAAAATCTGTACATTGTCCTAAACATTATTCGTAGCATTGAATTTCCACACGCCCTGGCATTTTCCAGACGATTTGCAGGCGACCATATTTTTCTGATGTGAATATTTTCCGTAAAACATCTTTCATTTTAACCGAACAAGCTTGTTGATACAAAATACGTGATAAGGTGCTAAGCTTTGTCTCGATGTTTTGACATTAACACAAAACCATTGAAACAAAATACTCTACTCTTACGACCTTAGGTGTCACGAAAGTGTCGTCTACGCCAGCCCTTTGTTAATGTATAAGTGATAGACATTGAGACGAGTGGACTAGTTCTTAAGATTTTCTTCTTATTTTTCAAGAAAGTCCTATGGTTCTCAATTAACTTTGTTTTTACATTTCAGGACACGATTTTTGCCACTACAATTAAAAATGTTTTCTTATATTACTAGTAAAGAATCTAGTGGTTTTCAATTGACTATTATCGCGCCATTTTCCAAAACAGTAGTTTGGCCAGTATTTCTCAATCATTTTTCTTGTATTACTTTCAAAATTTTAAATGGTTCACAATTAGTTTTTCAGTTGTTGCTCTTTTTGAAATAAGTCAAGTGGGTCTCAAGATTTTTCATGTTTTAAGTACTTTTCAATGAGACAAGTGGTTCTTAATTAAGTTTTCTTACTTTACGTTGCAAGAAATATGTCTAATGAGTTTCAATTATTTTCTTATGTTACTTTTCGAGAAAACAATCCAGTGGTTCTCAATCAATAATCTTGCGTTTCGTTTTTAAGTTTTGCTTTCCTTTAGCATTGTTAGAATACATAAAGACAATATCAAACGGATTTTCTGATAATAAGAATTTTCCGTATCACTTATTAACACTTTGAGTGTATCAAAGACTTCTTAAAACTAAGAGAACATTTATTTTATTATATGTAACTTTTTTAAACTTTATTATAACTACATAACTCAGCAATCATGGGTCGAATCTTAAATAAAATTTAATTCGGACAATCTGGAATTTATAGCCTGCATTTATATTCTAATATATTATAATTATTTATTATTTTAATAATAATAAAAATAATAAATAAAACCTAATCATTTTTAGTTAAATAAAGCACATCTAACATAAAACAAGCGTACAGATAAATTAATAACCTCCTTTATCTTGAAGTTAAAAATTAATCAAGCATTCCAGAAAGAAACGTTGTTAAACATTTAACTGACTCCTGTCAAAATTTAGGAAAAGGCTACCTACAATAATTTTAATGATTGAATATCTCGCTGTCAAACATAAAAGTAATTAAATCTTGAGATTTGTTATTCAAAATATGTCTCGTTGGTCGAGTGGTTAAACGAAAGCCTATCGAAGAAGCTCAGGTTCGATTTACAACAGAAAAAAGCAAGTAGGTCTATTAATTTTCTTAATACTGTGTTCGCGTACTCTCTACCAGACTTGGCAAAATGTGTATAATACATTTTACTAAAATCGATATTTTAAACTACTATATTCAATAACTACCTACCAAATACACCCCTCATGTTATTCGCATCTAAAGCAGTCCAACCTTAAGTTACAAACATAAACACACTGAAACACTCATACACACATATATACCTACACACACAGGCACACATATACCAACACACACACACACACACACACACAGAGAGAGTGGGGTGAAACTTATAGACTTTTTTCGTCAGGGGTTAATTAATAGTATAGTTTTCTTAATCCGTTTTGTTGATCGTCCCAGTGTTGGCTTTGATTACATGAGGCCTTGGGATCGATTCACGTTTCAAGCAACTCGAAATGCATTTTTCAATTTTCTTATAAATCAACGTTACGGGATTGAATAAATGATGGGTTGACGATAGGTTTGCCTTGCTCACCAATCACTTTGTCGGATCAAGTCCTTAAGATCCAAAACCTCCATTAAGTCTTATGAAAGTACAGGTTACAGCCCTAATTGTCGGGGACTTTATTCCGTTGTTGCCAACAACCAGTCACGTTAGGTTAGTTAGTAGTTACTTGATGGTAGTTTCAGAAACAGCGAGAGTCAACGGTATACCAACTACTATAAATTTAGTCGCACTTTAAAATTGCTTTTGCGTTTAGTGTCCATATGTTATACCATTTCTATACGTAACTTCACCTTTTCTTAAATGTTCACTGGTTCCGATATAGAATTATGGTATATATTATACAGGGTAACATCTAAGGCCCCAGCCAAATTTTGAGAAAAGGTTCTGAATTGATAACACTTTCGATCTTTGAGAAAACTATCTATTTCAGTCGCATTCGCAGGTTGGTGACGTTATGATTAGTACTAGGAACGATATAGCGTGACAACAAGTGCAGAAGCATTTTTGGGGACTGTTTTAAATAAATGTTTACAAAAGTAGATATTACAATTTGGCAATTATATTCCAAATGCCTTTACCCACATGAATTGAAATTTGGCAGGTCCTTTCAAAGTAATCCTCTATATAAGTTTTAGAAAGGATTTGAGATTTTAGATTACTTTAGGCGTGCTAGGTACCCTATAGTAACGGTAAAACGCCTCAATTATGTACGAAATTTTAATTTATAGTCTGTCTTAATTAATTTAGCTTGAAATTACACTGTGAATGTTTAAATATCTTAATGATTTCAAACTTACATAGGGGAAGAGTCAAAATTTTTCGAAAACAAGAAATTTATATTCATTATCCATTACGGCGACCTGTCTGACTGATATACATATTTCGGTCATAAGAGATACAGGAGGCAAGTATATTTATTTGTATATGACGCGCTTGCGTATAATAAAGTGACTGAAATTGTTCGTTTTGTTTTTTAGACGCTTCCTGTGTTGCTAAAAATACAAACCTCACTTGAGTTTATTTGATATACATTATCATCATACATTGACTGTCACGTTCGTCGAATTGCTAGCGTACGCACGCTGACCAAGCGCGAGGCTCGGGTTCGATTCCCGACGGAGGCAGGCATTTGTGTGACGAACATTTAGATGTCTGCGTTTCCGGGTCAGGGTGCTTATTAAATTTATTCTGGTATCTATTCAAGCGTTTCCATGTATTAGAATCGTTGACTAAGGCCTCAAACTGGGTCTCAGCGATTTGCGGAGCGATGGCAAGAGCGGGGCGGGCGCGGGCGCGGCGAACGCCCGAACTCGATGGCAGCGGCCAGTAGGGTTACTCTTGAATCTCGATATCAGGCGAATTGGAAATTGGAATCCAATATGTCACTTTAGGTACTTTTGAACACAGAATTAGGGGATTATTAACATTTAGTTACAAAGAAATTCAACGAATAGGATAAAATAATTTACTATTTACTATTAACTAAATGGTAATAATTCGCCAGTATTGTGTTCAAGAGTACCTAAAATGACATATTCGATTCTAACTTCCAATAATGCATGAATCGAGCTTCCAGAGTAACCCTACAGATCGCTCGTGTCGCGGAGACGCAGTGTTGTGTTTGATGTTAGCACGGTGTCGATACGGCGGCAACATCTTTTGAACCAAGTGCTTTTGATTTGCATAATTTATTACAATACCCCAACAATTTGCACGATTATACAAGAATGGGTGGAGAGACTTTTGATTAATATATTTTATTGTAGGACCTATACAGTCCAATTTAGAACCGATCTACACGTATTATTATAATATTTTTATATTATTCAAATGTTTGCTATTCCAAATTGGTGATCTAACAAAAATTTGTTGTAGTTAGGCATGTACGCTAGCCACTCGACCAACGAGGTGGTTTTGAAGGTAATTGAAATGAAACCTGTTTATGGACGTATGAGCGAAATTTTCCTTCTCATTTTCCTGTTACGCTGCTTCATACTTAATGTTACGTTCCATGAAAAACGATTCCTTAAGAAAGTTTCACTTCTTACGTGTACACTTATAAAAAAATGTTTTTTCAAAAGAAAGGTTCTGAGGTGGTCCTAAATTTTACGAAAATCCAAAAAGTTGTTTTTGAGGTTTATTTAATATGGTTAGTTTGTCATTTAGTTTTTGGTGACGATAATCACTTGTTTGATGTTGATAAAATAATTTATACCGGACCATTCTCGAATTATATATTTTTTTATAATATTGGAAGGCAAACAAGCAGACGAATTTCCTAATTGTAAGAAATTACGCCGCCTAGAGACACCAAGGGTGGTATTGGTGCGTTGCCAACTCTAAGTCGGGATATTAGACCTGAAACAAAAGCAAGTTCATCAGCTTAAAATCCTCGCAACCGGAACACGTCAACGGCAAGCGCTGTACCAATCCGGGCGAGTCGCTGCGAAACTGCAACCCTTTGGAAAAAATCAAGCCGAGACGTAGTAATAAAATAGTAGTCAATTTTTTGGCAGACTTAAGCCCAGTTCCTATAATTATTGAACCATAATCCGATAATACAGTTATTGTTAGTTCACCTAAAAGTTACAACGCGTTTCTCATAGTTACACAAAATGTTTCGAGTTAACAGTCGATAACGAGCGACCGTAGTTCGATTTTTACTATTCGTACAAAAATACTGTCCGTAAACAAAACGACTAGTTTCTTGAATATAGGAACCGGACATTACTGAGCTAATAATCCATATGTTAATACGTGTTGCCAAAACTTTGGACCCCTTTTTACGAAAATTGCGCGGACGCAGGAGCATTAAATTCGACTCACTTATAGTTTATGTGTAGGAGAAGTCCAGAACGCTAACATTTTTTAATAATAATGCTTATAAAGTACATTAAATCAATAAATAAAACATTACCCACACTACTATGCATTTGACACACACAAACAAATATATTCATGATTACGACAAAAGATCACAGATGGCGCGCTAAAAAGTTTAGAAACAAAGTATTTGGTCTAGAGAAATAAAGATGGCTTTCTTATCAACAAGATATTAAAATTTATTACGGTAAAAAAATCTTGAATTTGAAAGAACACACTTTAGAGGTGGTCTTTCGGTCGGTCATTTGCTAATGAAATTCCAGTAAAATCGATGAAAAGTGTTATTTTTGTGTAGATAGATAACTTAGTTATTGAATCGGAGTCGGTTTTTAACAGTATTGAACGCAAAAGGTAGACCACGCGTGGATATGATTGTCGCATTTTTGTCGTCCATTTGAATCAAGCTTTAGTGTTGTATAACTTTAATCAAACTCCAAAGTCATTAGTAGTATGCGTTTGAATTTCATCTATCAACCGCAAAATAGACTAGAGAGTTGAATGAATTAAAGGGAAACTTTAGCCCAAGTCCGTATTTCCTAGTAGGTACACAAAGTCAGAGGTATCATTATTATCCGATATTACATTCAGATTAATATCCAGTTTCAATTTTCCTGGAATTTGAGGTTGAGTTGCTATTTCAAAGCAAGTACACATACAAATTGAAACAGTCCGTTCATTGAAGGTAAACCAGCATTCGAAATGATCTTCATTGATACCCGTAGTACATTTAACATTAATATTGAAACAGCAGGTATTAGAATCAAAGTCAGAATCAGAGATTTTCATGTCTAGAAATTACAGTACTAAATACAGTGCGCGATTGTAACAGCTATTTCCAAGATTATTAAAAAATATCAAATCAGGGATTACGATTGTGTTGGTCCGGGCTCCTTTGCAGAATAGACCACCTGCCTTCCTGCCAGGCAGCTCGAAAAGGCCACCATAGGCTTATCGTCACTAACACCGTGGGATCTGACTAGGTGGTAGAGTTTCACAGCGACTCACCCGGATTGGTACCACCGCCTTACCTATTCCTGCCGCCATAACGTTATTACGTGTTCCGGTTCGGAGGATAAGGTAACCGGTATACTTACATACATACATATCTTCACGCCAAGTCCCTTACGGGGTAGGCAGAGAGTATCGAGTGCCAGACCTCACGATCCTGACAAACCTGTCTTGCTTCCTTCACATTCATAACCCTTTTCATACAAACACGCCGGTTTCGGAGACTCTTGACACCACCCTCGGATAATATCCGATTGATCTGATCGTGAAATGTCAGCCTTGGTCTCCCCGGGTACCTACATCCATCCACATTCGCATTGTATATCTGCTTTGTCAATCTTTCATCTGTCATTCTTTCCACATGACCGAACCAGCGGAGCATGCCCTTTCGCATTTTAACACCAACACTTTCTTTCAATCCCACTCTTTCTCGGATCTCACTGTTACGAATGCGGTCAGCGAGCGTTACACCACAGATTTTCCGTAGTGCACCGGTAAACTTACTTTTGGTAGTAGTCTAACATAAAGGCCTCAGATCGGAAAAGCACTATTACCACCTTTAGTGTCTCTAGGCGGCGTCAATTTCTTACCGTAAGGAAATCCGTCGGCTTGTTTGCCTTCTAATATCATAAAATAAGGAAATAAAAAAAAATATATCAAAACTCATTCATTATTGGTGGCAAAATCGCGTAACAAACATGAGTATCCAGAATATTATATACAATATTTTGTTTGATACATGTCTAGTTAAGTGGAGTCTACGTGTAATGTGTTTATGTTCTAACATTTGAACTATATTATTATCAAGTTTTAACAACTTCCGTTCAGTAGTTATTGATTAAAAGAATGTGAATCAGAAAAAGCCTTTATTCATGTGGACCTTAAAAGTGGTACTTGTGTGCGTCGACATTTATACAAACTGCCACCCTGATCGAAATAGTGGCCACACACTGAAAAAATCCGGTGAAAGAAACACAGCGGGTTTCCCTTTTTTCAATACTATTAATAATAAGATCAGTAACATTATAAATTGGAAAAAATACAAACTACAATTTAATTTTAACTTAAATAAAAAATATAACAAATTACATTGCAAATTGCAGTGAGGGAGATTGAAACCTCTATTCCCAAGGTTATTCATCTTCCAAATACTCTGAGTCCTTAGATTTTTTACATAATTTTGCTTTTATACATTTTTCAAGCTTACGTAAAGGTAAACCTCTACCAACCCAAAAAGGACTAATTTTAGACTAGTTTTATATCTCGTATTTATATCGTGAACATCACATTTTTTTTGCAAGCACACATTTTTAGGACACATACACCTCATAAACTTTCGCATTTATAATATTAGTAGTATTAACGAATTTAATTTCCTTCCAAAGTCAGGATTCTATTAAAATGCAGAAAAACATAAACCCGCCTAAAAGGTATTTAATATTCTCTTCAATCCTGAGTAACAGCTTCAGAATCGCTATAAGTAGTCTCAGGGTTTTATAGAATCGTTATCGAGATGCTAATCATGGTACTAAAAATAAGTACGTTTTCATAATCCTAAAAGGCCATATGAAATATTAGTGTCATTATACTAAATGCCATCAGTAATGAAAATTTTAAACAAGTGTAACAATTGGAAGTGTAAATTTTATGCCCCATTCGTCTAGGGTAATATTTTGGTGACGAAATTTCGTATCTTATGTGTACCAACGTTTCTCTAAATTGTGTATAGTTATTGTGATTTTTTTTGGGGAGGACTAATAAATTATTATTAGTAAATTATTTTTCTGTTTTTTTCATTCATTTCACATTTTCATTTTCTCGTACAATTATAAGACATAAGAAATCATAGAAAGTCATGTCTTGGATAAAGTTGTAGTGTCCTTACTCAAGCTCATATGTAATTTTTGACAACAATGAGGAACTACTTGATGCACTAGTTTCTTCATACTTCTTTACTTGTGCATTTTCACTGAACAAAACTCTACAGGATGCCTCTAAAATGAACTAGTTTTAATCAAACCGATTTGGTATGGTATTCAGATATGGTACATTAGTTCTTACAATTTTAACAGTTGACCATTATTTGACCATTATTATGGCATGCAATTTGACACAGTAATTATAGTATCTAGGTATATAATAGTGTCCTGGTTCCCAAGGAGTTTGATTTGCTGTTTCTTCTCCTGACTGGCTAGGTTTGGAAACGGTGGTAGTATCTACCGTAAATAGGGTTAAATTTTAGTTACATTTTCAAAATGTTTAATAGTAAATAATTGAACTAGTTATAATATAAATAATATGTACTTAATATAAATAATGGCTTAAAAGTTAAAGTATATGTACTTAAATCATATTTTTTATAAATATTAAAATATTTGCACACCAAAATCTGGTAGAATATGTTGATATACTTAAATATTTTTGGAAAATTTCATTACCACACATATTCCGCAAATAAATAAATTTCATTTCATTTTTATAATGATGAGTCACATTCAATAATAAATTAAAATTCACATATTGTTAAATTTTAATTTCAACATTCACAAATTTAAACATTCATCAAGATTATAATACCCAATTTAAATTAATTTGATAGTATTGAAGTTGTTAAATATTAGTTTGTATTAATATTAGTTCCCCATGTTGGTTTGGGCTCCTTTGCGGAATAGACCATCTGCCTTCCTGCTAGGCAACTCATAAAAGGCGAGCATAGGCTAACAGCGTGACATCCTACCAGGTGCTATAGTTTCGCAGCGACTCACCCGGATTGGTACCACCGCCTTACCAATTTCGGCCACCATAACGTCAAATGCTTGCCGTTGACGTGTTCCGGTTCGGAGGGTAAGGGAGGGTAGCCGATAAGCTTACTTTTGCTCAAGGCCTAACATCCCGACCTCAGTGGTCATCACCATTACCACCTTTGGTGTCTCTAGGCAGCGTGAATTTCTTACCATCAGAAAATCCATCTGTTTGTTTGCCTTCCTTAACATAAAAAAATATACTTGTACGCCACTGCCAAGTTCCATTTTTATTAATCTGTTTAAAAATCAGTTCCGAGGGTACAAAATTTCTTCGATTGAATAAAGAACACTGCGGAATATCTACATCGGCTGGAACTATAATAGTTAACCCGTACATTTGTAAGCCCTTTAAGCTAACAACATTTTTGCGTCGAGTAAAAGTAATATACATTTTTTTAATTTTAGTTTTTTTATCGATCGAAAGTGTTATCGATTCCGGACCGAAATTGGGCTGCTGCTTTAGATGTAACTCTGTATAGTTAATATATTGCACACAGACATCATATCCCGAAAAATTGTTTATCTAATCTAATCCAAACCTAAGTTTGAAAACACGACGAAACGCTTCAAGAAAAGGTGGCTAAGTAGTGCCATCAAGCTTTGCTTTGATCGTGTTGGCAGGGTACTATAGTACCCTCAGATCGTTAAAGCTTATATTTGAACATATCGCTAAGTACTGTTGCTTTATTCGTAATACCAGACAGAGAAGAGACGAGAAATAATCATAAAATGTGTCCCACAGAAGTGACAGAAACTAAGTTATTTTTGTATTGACACAAACTACCAGAAAGTTTGTTAAGTTTCCTTCAGGTATTTCCTTCAGGACGTTAATTATCTTACTCTTTGCTTTAGGTACTTGACGTTGATACTTAATTACCTAATTTAATTATTTCGCCTTCCTTTTTCTCAATTCTATAAAATATTAAGTAGATTTTGCATAATTAGGAAACAAATTGTTTTTTTTTAAATGTAATTATAATTGCCTGCAATAAAAACGTCATTACTCCACATTTTTTTATTCCGACATGGATAATCTAGTGAACCTTTTTACTGAACCAAAATAAAACACACTTTCTTTTCGATGCTAGACCCGAGAATCGAACCAGAGATCTTATTAAATTATGTCCAACGACTCCAAAAAACATGAGGCTTATAATCTCACTGTATGTTTTTATGTTTGTGGACTACTCCGTCAATTGTGAACTGATCTTGATTATCTTTGTTTAAAAGCAGATCCTAGTTCCAAAGCAGTTTCGTATACATTTTTATTATGATTTGACTAGTGTTTTTTTGAGTTATAATAAATAAGGCATAACTTTTTTATGTACACGACCTTCAATAATAATGGTACCCATAAAATGGCAGATGCGTTTACTATCTTCCCTGTTATTATATTTAGATGGTTAAATACGTTGTTGAATTTCTTTAGTTAGGGTAAACTAATAAAGGTACAAAGATAAGAAGATCTTATTTTCCAGTCAAAGATGTAAGTGCATTTTCTTTAGAAGTCAAAGGCTTGGGCTCTTGAAAAACTGGCGAGATTGCAGATTTATTCAAATTCACGTAACTTTATAAATATTTTTAGTTACAAATTACTGAAAACTCAACATTAACAAGATGTTTATGTTTTTTTGATAAGTTTAAGTTTAATCAGCCATATGTTTTTACTAAAAAACTTCAATCATGCCTATATCAAACATAAACTTTTCTGTGGAAGAGTGAAACTAAAAATCAGTGTGAAGAAGTATCTTAACGCCCATATCCCCGAAGAAGTAGACAGAGGCCCAACCCTCGACTAACCAAAGACACTAATTTCCACAATGTGATAGGTGGCAAGCCTATCGCTAACCGGGCACATATCCAATCGCGAGCAACATCTTGTTTTTATTAAAAATGGGAAAACCAAGTTTTCTTTTTGTTGCCCGACCCGGGAATCGAGTCGTGGGTGCCCTGTGCCCTGATAGACATAAGCCTTCCCCAAAAAGTGCCACGGGTCACCAGCCGCTTGTATCCAGTGACTCCCCGCGACTTTTACCAGATCATCAGCCTACCGGGTCGTCCAACTACGTCCTCCGAGAACCTTTCTTTTCCTCGGTTGTCGGTTCTGTGAGCAATGTGGCCTAAATTTCTAAAATTTCTAAAATTAGTTTCCACCTCAATAAATGATATTTATTTATACCTAAAGATTAAATAAATGCAGATATTTTCAAATTCTTAATAAAATATATTTCTTACATACACGTCAATACAAAAAAATGTAACAAATCCCTTTTACAATAACAACTTGCTATTTACTCACGACCTTTTTTCGAGAAGAATAGTTAGTACGGAGAGCAATTTCGGTAAACTTAAACATGACTTTCATACAAACTTTCGTCGTCTATTGTATTTAAGGGAGTCGATATTTGAAAAAGATGAATATTTGTAGCCGGTATTCGTACATCTGATTTTGATACGGGGATCTGGGCGAGAAGATACTTTTACTTGACTTAATAATTGTCAATGAATACAAAAACTAAAACTTTGCTTTTTAAAGAATAATTTATGATACCTAATATAGAGTTTTCCTATTCAGTGAATCATTTAACAATTTTCAACTACATAATGTAAATCAACTTCCAAGAATATTTTCTATAAAACCTTTGCGAAACAAAGTTTTGTTAATACAGCTCGTTTTCAAAGGAGCTGGAAGTGCTTTTGTCATGTTAAATTGAAAAGTCTATCTCCCCACGTATAAATATCACCCGGTATCATATATTGAGGATGCAAATGCATTTTATATTATACCGAGAAAAAGCTCTGTTTTATAATAGAGCTTTGCTGCTTTGTTCCTCAATTGCAGCCTTATACAGAAGATGAGATCTATAAAACGCCTTACCTACCACTTCCGCCATAAAATCAATGCTCCTCAAATATTTGTTTTCCGAGGTAAAGGGTGAAAATGTAATGATTATTATTAAATATTTTATTGCACACCAAAAGCAAAAATTTACAAAATACAGAAGTAAAAATGCAAAAAAGGCTAGCTTATCTCTAACTACAGAAATTTCTTCCTAACCCAAAAAATAAGCGTTGATAGTAAAGTGGAAGGCATCGTGTACAAAAAAAATATTGCTATACATAGAACAAATAATTATAAATACAATAATCAAGAATGTAAACATTAAACAGGTACAATATCATTATTAAAATGTATTTGTAGGATAATATACGAGTATGTTATTGTATCAACGAAAAGTAATGTTCCTGCAATGTATAAAATTCTCGTGTCACAATGTTCGTTCCCGTACTCCTCCGAAACGGCTTGACCGATTCGCATGAAATTTCGTAAGCATATTGAGTAGGTCTGAGAATCGGCCAATATCTATTTTTCATAGCCCTAAGTGATGAGGGTAACTCATCCGCATTTTTTTACTGAAATCACTTCAAATATAGCAGAACAATGTCTGCCGGGTCAGCTAGTCTATAATATAAAAATGTGTTGGCAAGCGCATAACTTCCGAACGACTGGACCGATTTGGCTAACGCTTTTTTTATTATATCAGTTATTGTGAGGAGGTTATTGTGGAGAGAAAATCGGGAAAATCGCAGGGAAAGTGGGAAAATCAGTAATTTTTTTTTTCTGAACGGGTGGAATGAAATTCGTAATATTTTGAGTGCATCCAGGAGGTTCTAAGTTCAAATGTATGTTTTTTTTTAATTTTCGTATGTTTGCTACGCGATCACACGTTCATCATCATTTTCATTCATTTCGTTGGTTCTTTTTTTAAAAAGATAGATCATGGTTTCGAGATAGTGCTATATTAATTTTATTACATTTCGACTATGGGTTTTAAATCATATTTAATATCGTACTTAGCTTCACTATTTTTGATGACCTCATAAGTAACATGCGAAAAATGTATAATCACTTCATAGTATAAAACAAAGTCGCTTCCTCTGTCCCTATGTCCATTTGTATGTTTAAATCTTTAGAATTGCGCAACGAACTTTGATGCAATTTTTTTTAATAAATAAAGTGATTGGAGAGGAAGGTTTATATGTATATTTGATAACCGTGCGAAACCGGGGCGTGCCGCTAGTTAAGTATAATTTAAAAATCCATCGTTGAATCGTAATAAAATTAATAAGATACCATTTAAAAACTACTAGTAGGACGTTGATAAAATTTACTCGTTTGTGAGACCATTTCAGAATCGTTTGCTATTTTTCGAAAAAAAATTAAAATATCGTGACGTATCTAATGATATATTTTAAGTCGATATTTGCAGTTTTGACAATTTTTTTGCTTTTTTTACGACATTGGAAGGCAAACAAGCAGATGGATTTCCTGATGGTAAGAAATTCACGACGCCTAGAGACACCAAAGTTGGTAATGGTGCGTTGCCAACCTGAGCGCGGGATGTTAGGCCTCGAGCAAAAGTAAGTTTACCGGCTACCTTACACTTCGAACCGGTCACGTTATTGTATTGACAGGTTTATTCCATCTCTTTTGTTTTGATTTAGTTGGAAAGAAATAGCACACATCTAAATTACTCGTAAGTTTAGTTAGTGCTCAGCAGACTTACCACCAAGATATTTTTATTCCTTCGTAGCCAGAGGCTAAAAAGGAAACCCTTATAGATTAGTCATGTTTGTTGTCCGTCCGTATGTCACAACATTTTTTCCGAAACTTTAAGAACTATGCTGTTGAAACTTTGGTAAGTAGATGTATTTCTTGAACCGCATTAGGGCTTTCACACAAAAATGGAAAAGTAACTACAAATATTCGGGCTTCCCTATACTTACAACTAAAACCAATTTTTTTTCATCAAATCTATATGTGTCTGGTATCTATAGATGTCATCAATAAATATATTAAGGTTTCTACTATCATTTTTTCTAAATAATTGCGCGAGAAACACTTCCAAAATAGTAAAATGTGTCACCCAGCAACTTCTAAAATAAGAGAAAGTTAAAACTAAAAGAATATATATGATATACATTACCATATAACATTTTTTTTAAATATTGTAACACCAATACTTAAAATAGTTGTGATTCACTTACAAGAGATGGCACTGTGTAGTTTTGAATTGCGTTTAATATATACTTTTTAATATAAATTCTTTGATATTATTAATTCCGGCACATTGCAAAAGACTGTGAAGTATATATGAACTTTTACATTGACTAAAAGAAATGTTAAATCATTATTGCTGCTGCAGAACCCTTCATGTGTGAGTCCGTCTCGCACTTGGCCGTTTAATTTTTCATTGATTTAAAAAAAAATGCAATAGTTTTTGCGCCATAGTGAATGAAGATGGTCATATTTTTTTAACAATTATTGAATTTAGTGTAAATTATGAGTAAGATTAGTTAATTTAGGTGGAAATTAGTTTAATTTTGTTCAGTGAATAATTGAAATAATCATGAAGAAATTAGTGTGTCGTGAATTAAATTAAATTGTCGCTAAATCTCCCAAAGTGAGCTTGTGTAAAGTGACCACTGCTTTGCTCAAGACCCTGACATGACTTTGTAAATAATGACTATAATATAAGAATAATTAATACGGAAGACATGTGACTAATGTCTGTATACGAAATAATTAATACGGAAGACGTGGCCTAAAGGTCTTAGCCGGCCCCAGAAAGGGGCAAATTGACTTAAAAATAAAAATATTAAATAAAAATGCGAAGAAAACCAAAGTGATGGTTTTTATGAAAAGACCATTAGTATCTCTTGCTTTTAAGAGTAAGAGTAGTAAGAGTTTTAGTTGACGATGTAGAGCTGGAATAACTAAATTAATATCTATATGTATATCTACAAAGTGATTTTAGCATCGATCGGTGACAGAAGACATAACGCAGATGTAGAAACTATGTGTGCAGGGAATGTACACAGTGACGTTTTGAGTCAGGGCGATAGACCCGCTATGCATAACAGTCATATAGTAACGTTACTTTATGGAATTAATTAGGTATGTCAGAATAATAATTAAAGTAGGATAAATTCGATCGAAACTACTAAATAGTGAACAGGTACAAGTTGGTAAGATATATCCGTGGCCTATAGACATATTTGATGCTGTATTTGCATCGCTCTGTAGTGGCAGACGTGTTAAGCAATTAAGAGCAAGTCTATCCTAACTTCATGACACTACCATTATGGTGACAGGAATAGATAATGATAATGATAAGTTTTATCTTATAAAGGCCTACCTTAGTTTTTTTAATTACATAATTTTTCTCATTCACTCTATGGTTGTCTGGCAGAGGTCGCTCTAAAGTGATAAGACTTTGTGCACCTAAGTTAAATTTATAAGAGAAAAATTATGTACTATTTTTTACATTTTGGTTCATAATGAAGTGTATTCATTAATTCGTGTTGTGAGTTCTAACCTGGGGGAGATGCAGCACGGCACTCTTCCATTGGTTGTCTTGCTAGTACTCTTTAACCTTTGCCCGCCTTAACGAGCTGCCTACAAGACGCCAAATAAATTTTACACAGCGGATTAGTGCTAACATGGGAAAGTGTAAGCCTGAACCAGAAATGTGAAATTTTTGCGTAACTTAATAGACTCCATTGCAAACCGGAAACAGACTGTTACTAAGTTGAGTTCCGCTATGTAATGTCTATCGCAGAATTGTAAGAAGTTATTGGGCGCTGTGGATATTGATTAACCCGTAAAGAGGCAATAAGTGGGCTGCATTTAGGAGTGTCTCTTTTATTAAAGCTTCCCTTAACTATGCCTATCTTCAAAGTTTTGAAGAAAGCTATAGAAAACTTAAATTAAAGAAAACTGTAACATAGGTATCTTTGATATTCTGAGAATGAGATGGAACTGAGAGCTCAAGAAATCAAGTTGGACGCCGGACCCCTAGACCACAGAGACGATACGAATACTATTCAACACTAGTTGTTGTCCGCGGCGTTGCCCGTCCATTAACCACTATCCTATGTGTAAATTCAACTTACCCTCCACGTGTGTGCCAAATTTTAATAAAATCAGTTCAGCAGTTTTTGCGTGATGGAGTAACAAACATACAAACTTTCACATTTATAATATTAATAGGATGTAAATAGCATGAGGATTGAAGCTGTATGCACAATCAGTAAATAATTCCGAACACATTACAATGATACCCGATTGCAATCCCTATTACAGATGTTGATATGTTTGATGCACGATTTGGCAGCTTCATCTGATTGATAATTATTTAGATAATATTAACTGCGTTTAGTAAATATATTGTTGGAAATGCTTTCTCTCGAACAAAGCCTTGTTTTAAACTAATTACAAATATTTAACTATCGTTGTTTCCAGTTTCACACATAATCACGATGTATTTTGATAACTACTCTTGTTTTAGGACAATGTAATAAGTAGTACGAAAAACATTTATGTTACTAAATAACTTTGTGAACTATTTGTTACATATGTAAAGTTCTCTAAAATCTCTAAAGGTTTGATCACTTTGAATATTTAATTTTGTTTAGTAAAAATGGCAACGTATTTGAAAATTTAAAATACACATTTTCTAATTTTTGTTGACCTACCCGGAGACCTGCCCTATAGATCCCGGGACCTTAAGAAGTCAAGTTTGACTCCGGACCGCTAGACCACTGAGGTGACAATCACTTTATTATCATCGCATTAATCACTTTGTGGTTCATAAAAACTCATCTCAACTTTCATAAAATTTAACATTGTGTGTAAAAAAAATAATTTATTTACAAAAAAAAAAGTTGATTAACAAAGTATAAATAAAAAAATCAACATTCGGTATTTTTTTCTCTCATTAATCATTAATATTCTTTTTACACAATACACATATTTTATCCAGATTCCCATAATGTGGGCCTACATCATGTCTGCTACTGGCGCCGATTCGCAGAGACGTTCCATGCAACAGCGATCTTCAGCTTCTACTAGGCCTGAGGACGACATTTGCACGTAAGGAATACTATAAATAAATATCTGTGGACAAATAACACAAATATAATCCGACCACAAAGTAAGCAAATTGTATGCTTGTGTGATGGGTGTTAGTCAACAATTCTAGTTCATAGAAGTGATAGTCTTAGTCATATTTGTTTATTGCATGAAATATTGTTGAAATTCAGTTCATCTTATGTGCCACGTACATTTTAAGGTGACTATAAATAAAAACCGATTATTTTGAAGGTTTCACTACGTTTTATTTTAAGCTGAATAATTCTCTGAATAATAAATAAAAATTGTCCCGTGATGGTCCAGCTCCTTTGCAGAATAGACTATCTGCTTTCCTGTCAGTCAGCTCGTAATAGGCGAGCATGGGCTTACCGTCACTAAACTGTGACATCTGACTAGGTGGTAGAGTATCGCAGCGACTCACCCGGATAGGTACCACCGCCTTACCTATTCCTGCCACCATAACATCATGATCTGTTCCAGTTAGGAGGGTGAGGTAGCTGATAAGCTTACTTTTACTCGAGGCCTAACATCCCGGCCTCTGGGTGGCAACGCACCACAACCACCTTTGGTGGTGGCATACATCATAAAACATGATGGCCATTTTGGAACATTACAATAGTGACGTGAATGTCAATTTGCTATCGAAAAAAATAATCACACAAAAAAAATAAATGTAAAAAAGAAGAGCCAAGTTCAATACAAAAATTATGCTTGAGAAAGAAAGGAACAGAAGGACAAAAA
Source organism: Calephelis virginiensis (assembly GCA_002245475.1). Classification (NCBI taxonomy): domain Eukaryota; kingdom Metazoa; phylum Arthropoda; class Insecta; order Lepidoptera; family Riodinidae; genus Calephelis; species Calephelis virginiensis. Next base: position 152,611 of record NJDC01001643.1, on the reverse strand, counting down.
GAAAGGAGATCTAAATGAATGCCAAGTTCAAATGTGTATTTATCGGAATAAAATAACGTTATCACAAAGGTTTTATTACTTTTTTATGTGTTTACGTTAAAGAGGTTTTGAGTAATAGAAGGGTCAAAAGTGGTTCGTGTAATATTTAATAATTTTAATATTTTGTTGATAAGAACTCCATCTTCATTTCTCAAGACCAACTACTTTGTTTCCAAACTTTATGAATCATTAGTGTGCCATCTTTGATCTTTTATCCTTATCATCAATATATTTGTTTGTGTGTGTCAAATGCGTGGTAGTGCGTGTAATGTTTTACTTTTTGAATTAAAGCACTTTATAGACATTTTCATTAAAAAATATTAGCATTTTGCACTTCTCCTACATATAAACTAGAAGTGTGCCAAATTTCATGCTCCACTGTCAGCGCAATTTTCGTAAAAAGGGTCCAAAGTTTTTGCTTCACGTATTAATATATAGATGAAAATATTTACCTAGTTAATACAAACGTCAAACTGACTAACACGACGTACCGCAAAGCTAATTTCCACTAGTGTGATTTGGGAACTAGTTGGTCGACAGTTAATGGTTGTTATAGTGAAAGCAGTTAGAGCAGTGGTGTGCAAATTGCGGCCCGCGGGCCGGATCCGGCCCTTGAGAGGTTTTAATCCGGCCCGCCGAGGGTTTTTTTTAAAAAAAAATATAAAACTCCTTAAAAAAATGAATGGTCGAAAAGACTTTTGAAATTTGAACAATTAAGATACTGAATCGATACTTCAAACGTATATATTGCGTATTTCATATGTTAAGACTTCATAGATTTTATTTTAATAAAGGATTGTAAAATAAAAAAAACGCCTTATGTTATCTTTATACCACGTTTTATAATCGTAATATTTACTGCTCTTTTTAGGTGTTTTAATAAACCGGCCCGCCTCAAGATTAATTATAATTTACTGGCCCGCCACTAGATTTTTTTTAACTTACTGGTCCGCGGTCAAAAGAATTTGCCCCACCCCTGAGTTAGAGTGAAGATACATATGAATGTATGAAGAAAAGTTCGTCAAGATAGTTTAGTTAGTTCTGAAACTCCAACGCCTAAACTAACCACAGTGAAATTTGGTAGGCGGGAAATCTTTGATCCGGAAGGACATGGGTTACTTCCCGCACCGATAGCTTGACAGGTTCCTGACGTATCGTTTAACAATTTTGTTACACTTAGAGTTGTGGATATTAATGTATCTAAATAATTAACTTGTAAGAGCTTTCTCTGTGTTGAAAATATTTCGAGAGGAAACTTACTATTAGTTGATTTCTTGTTTGTTTGTCTACTTTTTGTGCATTACTAAAAAAAATATGACCTATCCCCCAGTTTCCGAAACGCCAACCAGTTTAAATCCAAGATTTATTTCTTCATAACAGTTGCTTAACAGTTCGATTTAAAAGTCTAACCCATACTTATGTGAACATCTTAACATATTACGCGTTAAGATAATTTATTTACATACATACATATCTTTACGCGAAGTCGCTTACGGGGTAGGCAGAGAGTATCGAGTGCCAAACCTCACGATCCTGACAAACCTGTCTAGCTCCTTCCATCATCTTTACCCTTTTCATACAAACACGACCGTTTCGAAGACTCTTGACACCACCATAATTTATTTACAATATTGGAAGGCGAACAAGCAGGATTTCTTAGAGTAAAAATTACACGTTTTCAAAAACCTAAAGCGATTATGTGTTGCCAAATTCAGATACAGATGATAAACTTTTACAAGAGTATATTTGCTGGCCACACAAGCCTCCCGACTGCTTATAGTGACAGGGAAAGGTAAATCGGTGATACAAAATCGTAAGAACATCGCCACTTCCAGTCACATATAGCGAAAATACACGTACTTGAAACATTGAAACTGTACATACCATAAAACAGTCATAGTATAAGGTATAGGAAAAGTATTGGAAGATGTAATATCTGGTACATATAAAATCCTTCCAAAGTAGGTGATCAATTTTTATACAGTACATCTGATAAAATAGATACAAAAAATCGTGACTCAAATGACTTTTGATTTTCATTGTCTCCTTTAAATTACTTCATGTAGCACAGCGCTTCCCAAACTGTGCGTCGTGTCGCCCTGGGGCGTCATGGTACTGTCTCAGGGGCGTCGCGTGTCGATGCGACCAAGTCGAGTTAGTTATAGTCCACCAGAACTAGTTACTAGGCTTGTACTTATTATAACTGGTTACTATTTTTGGTCCACGGGGTGAGGGCTGACTGAAGAGAAGTCGTAAAAAGTAGAGCTTGTAGTATAAGTGATAAGTATTTTTGACCCGGAGCCCCCCCCCCCCTTTTTCTGACACTAAATGGGTTAAGGGGCGTCGTTAAAAATTGGCACTTCCTAAGGGCGTCACAGTACAGATAAGTTTGGAAAGCCCTGGTATAGCATATTTTTCTTTTATAAAATTGGTGAATGATAGAGCAGGTAATGACCGGTTCCTATATAAAAAAAAACGAATCGTTTTGTATTCGTATCGTAAACATTCGTAGGATATTTTAGTGATAACCAACGCTATCTAACAACCTACGTAAATCGGTACGTCATTTACGGATCGAATATCTTTTTTTAAGCGGAAAAGGTCTTACATGGAGTAAATCTAATAAAAATATATACTGATAACTAGGAAATTAAAAGCCGTTTAAAAGCATATCGACAGTAACGTCACTTAATGGGTCCTATGTATGCTGTAACCACCAAGGAATCCATTGAAATACATTCAAAATTTCAACGAAATCGGTATTTTAGAAGGAATTAAGAAACAAAGTTATGTTAAGAAGATTTATATAAATGTACATAAATAAAGATCCTTATGAGTTCAATTTCTAAGAAAATTCAGGAAAACATCTATTTTTATCGAAATATCAATTTTTATTTCAACTTTCTTTAACGTTCTCTTTAACAGCCTATTACGAGCTTTTCAAGAACTTTATAAGTCGACTAACTTTTCAAAGTTTTGTAAAAGTTTTTTAATCGGATCATTTCGCACTCTTCAATGGCAATATCATAAGTAGATACTAAGTAATAGACGATACAATTACCTATCCGCTTTTGTAAGAAGAATCAACATTTCCCAATACTTCAATTCAGTTTAGTACTTAATAACTTTTTGATAAAAAAAATATCTTTGTGACACCATTTTGCTTGTAAAGGCTATTTCCAGCAGCAGAGATAAGAAGTACTCAAGAAGTATTCAAAACGTTCTACTAATATCATGAATGCGAAAGTTAGTGAATATGTATGTATAGATGTTTGTTACTCTTTTAAGCTCGAATGGCTGAACGGATTTGTCTACAAACTTGGAACACGAATAGATTGTGATGTGGATAAACATATAGTCACTGATCATATTCATCTGATAGTCATTGATCGCACAACGGGTTCCTGTGAAAACGCGGACGAAGCTACAGACAACAGAATTTTAAAAGTTCCTATGGCCACCTTCAGACTTCATCTTTGAATTAGTTCCATATCGTAATGATTCTGTAATGTCAGCCGATTTACAGATACAAAATTTCAGCTCAATCAATAACCGGTTTCAAATTTGAATTTCAAGATTACAAAAATCGGGACAGGTGAAACTATTTAATAGCTTTTAAAAAGATATTTTAAACACCACTAAAGGAGCTTTATTAAGATAAGATAATATAATAATAATATAATAAGGCTAAAATAGCCTCTAAAAACTTATTGTGCTCAGTAAAGCGAGACAGTATTTCAAACCGACCCATCGCTTACAACTATCCAAAGCGCAAATTCGGCCTCATATGCAGCACTGTTCTCAACTCTAGGCAGGGACTCCACAGTACCAGCTCTTTCCGTTGGACCGCATTCAACGTAGAGCAACTCGAATTGTCAATGACTGGGCAATTACCAATAGGCTTGATTCCTTGGCATTGCGTAGAGGTGTTGGGTCACTTAGTTTTCTCGACCGCATCTATCATGGGGAATGCTCTGAGGAGTTGTTTGGTTTAATTCCAGACATACAGAATTCGGATATCGCGTCAGAGCTTAAAGTGTCATGCCCATCATCTTGATGCGAGGTGATCTACAGTTGTGCGATTCCGTAGACATTTCCTACCTTGCACATCACCTTTGTGGAATCAGTTACGGAGGACGGTATTCCCAAAAGATTATGACTTAGGAACCTTCAAGAAAACAGCGTACTCATTCCTTAAAGGTCGGCAGCGCATCTGTGATACTCCTGGTGTTGTGGATGTCCGTGGGCGGAGGTGATCACTTTCCATCAGGGACCCAGTTGCTCGTTTGCCTCCTCATGTATAAAAAAAAGGGAACAAGCAAGAAGCTTGTCTGTTGATATTTAATGTAAGAATTCGGCGAACAAGCACACGGCTGTTTTGATGAAAAGAGATAACCATGTCCTTTAACCATAGATTTTATATGTACTGTGGCCGGGATGTTAACCCTTTTTTTAACGAGGGGAAATCCTCGTAGATACCCGCCGCTTTTGGGAGAATTGGCGGGTTATGCCGGACTCTTTAAGGCTAAAACCACTTGGTGACCATCGTCTGTACGTATCGGGTAACTGCGGAGTCTCCGAAGAACGCACCACTGTCACCCTTACACCTGCCCGCAGGCTCATCCTCCGCATCTCATCTCCGAACCGAAATACGTCAACGACAAGCACTGACGTTATGGCAGGTATAGGTAAGGCAGTGGTACAAATCGGGGCGAGTCACTGCGAAACTCTACCACCTAGTCAGATGTTACGTTGTTAATGACCTTAAGTCTATGACCGCCTTTTACTGGCTGCTTGGCAGGAAAGCACATAGATGGTCTATTCTGAAAAGGAAAACACGGGGAAATTATTATTATTATTATTAAAGCGCAGTTCTTGTAATCGGTATATTTAACCATTCTTTTAACCGTTGGTTATATGTATGGCTAAATATCTCGTATGGTTACATGCTGGAGGGTAGGATACTACCCTCTAGCATGTAACCATCCGTGTGAGCTGCTACCCTACACCCTATCATCTAGCTAAAAACTATTTACAACAATTTAGATGTAGGGAAGAACCATTTCTCTTCAGCACATGAAACATATTTTTTTTGGTTTTAGGTACAAAGACGGAAGAGTGTTCGTGACCTCATCTTCTTCTACTCCCCTCCCTGGTCCATCTGGATTGAACCCAACTTCTGTGTTAAATCCTACTTCTGCCCTGAACTCGTCTTCTGCTCTAAATCCTGCAGCGATCCTCAACTCGGCAGACGGGCACAACCAAGCCACGGAGATGAACCCGCAAGTTTTCGGAAGGGACCCAGAGCTTGGTATCCCTGATAGACCGAATATCTCGACTCCAATCTATGTTCCAAATATGAGCACTCTCGAACATATAATAGAGACCGAAGATGAGGTAAGTATTTAGTTAATTAATATATAGATTGTAAGTATTAATAAAATATCATTAATTAATGAAGTCAAACTTCTCAATCAACGCATGAGAGAAGTGTGGTTCTCGGCAAAAAAACTTTGTATGCTATCGTCTAATTTCATACTACATTCTTTGTGATATTTGTTACGTCAGTCAGTATATCTTAAAGCTAGTTCACACAGAGTTCGTAGTAAGAAATATTCATGCATTGCGCCTTAAACAAAGTGGTTTGTACAGTGAAACCTTTTTTTACACTCAACGAAAAATAATGCCACAAAGAAATTTCACTTCTTATATTGTATGTAACATATTTTTAATATTTTCTGTCATATGTACTAAGATGTCCACAAAAAACTGAGGATTAGAATTTGGCTCAACTTTCAAATGATCCAGTTACAGGTATTACCTGCATCGAAAAAGGTAAAATAAACTGTTAATAAGTTACATAAATTTTATACTACTCTCGTGCTTGGTATGAATAACAGCTTTTAAAGAAAGAAAAATAATCACGAAAGACATAATCTGAACCCGCACCCTTTCATTTAATACTGACCAATCTCTAACCATTTCAGCCACCGAAGATTAAATTTTTAATTCCTTTTAAATGGATGATACAGTTTCCATACAAAGAAAGTCATTATATTCATAGCTACACCGTTATATATGATACTATTAAAATGAAGATTTATTAGCTAATCATTTGGTGTGTGAATTTGATAAAATCGGTTATGTAGCTTCAAAGTCCTCTGCGAACAAACACCGTGACACCTAATTTATATAATAAGATAATAGCTATAACTTTTAACTCTAGAGATGTAAAATTGATTCCTTTTTTATATGTAGTTTAAACTGTTATTTGTTACTTGAAAATTGGTAACCTAAAAATGTAATACAGTTGAATTAATTCGAATTCCAAACCTAGACTTGCGGTAAGTAAAGAAAAGTTCGTCGAATACCATGAATGTAAGAAAAGCCTTGAGTTTAAGCGGGATAGAAAAAAAAATTAGCAGTTTTTTTACGATTATTAAATTGCATGTAAGTATGGAGTAAGCTTGGTAGTATTTTATTGAATCAGGCGTTACTTTGCGGAAATCCATCATAACAGATGTAAAATAAGCCTTTAGTTTGCTAATTCCGCGTAAGCAGTGTAACTGTTGTGGCGAATAATCCTCCACAGAATGTGACAAGTCTAACTAACGTTCCCACCGCCCACCTCCGCGACCAGAACACGAATAAAGGAAGAAATTAGGAAACAATATAAACTGTCACGTCCTTCGCATGTGACAACTCTACCTAAAGTTCCCACCTCCCACCTCCACGACCAGATTACGAATAGAGTCGAAGCACTCCCCACAGAGAACACCAAATCGCACTCGACGTACGTTTAACTTCAATCTCAAATATTAACATTATTCTGCTAAGTAAAAGAGAGGAAAATAAAGAAAAGTTGTCTACACTATATTTCACACTATATTTCTCTTTCACACATAAACTTACCACGTCTATAAAAATTTGTCTAAATTTGTTTTCGCGTGATAGTAGCCTAAAAGTAAGGCAAAACATATAAAATATGCTTTAAAATAAGTTAGAATTAAAACTTCAAATTAATTAACAAAAACAATCAAAAAGTTTCATATATTAGACACAAACCGTCTTACTTCAAAAACTTTGTTGAGTACACGTTTTATTAGACAGTAATTAATCAACCAATGACATGCTGACACGTCATCATGTATCGCAATATTGATTGGATGTTAGTTTTAAACAGTTTATCTAAACAGGCGCCTAAATATTATTTTGTGGTAAACCGGTAAAATTATAATATACACTTTACAAATAATAATACTTGTACTTTTTCAAAATAAGCTATTTAAAACTTTACTTTACACTTAATCATCATTGGAAGTATGAAGTAGATTCATTTATAAGCAGTTGTAAAGCCGTGTTGATGTGATAAGTGAAACTATTTGTCGGCAGTGTAACAAATTTGTGTTATACAATGGTTCAAGTATTACTTGAAGGCCAACAAACAGACGGATTTCCTGATGGTAAGAAAATAACGGTGCCTAGACACAACAAAGGTGGTAATGGTGTGTTGCCAACCTGAGGCTGAGATGTTAAGCCTCGAGCAAAACTAAGTTTACCGGCTACCTAACCCTCCGAAGCGGAACACGTCAACGGCAAACTATGACGTTATTGCGGCAAGAATAGGTAAGGCGGTGGTACCAATCCGGGTGAGTTTCTGGGAAATTCTACCACCTAATAGGATGTCACTGTGCTAGTGGCGGTAAGCCTATGCTCGCTTTACGAGTTGCTTGGCAGGAAAGCAAATAGTCTATTCTGCAAAAAAGCCCGGACCAACACGGGGAATGAGTAAACAATGGAATTCCACCAACTGCCGACGATGAAAAGTATAAACTTTTAAAATATTCTTACCGGATATATTCTTACCGGCCAATGTTAGAATACTTACAATTAACACTTACATAAAACTAGTTGATCTCGTATAGTTTCGATTAATTCGCCTGGTGACCGACCTTCAACTAATGAGTTTTCCATTGCGCCGAGGACGGGCGTCAACGAGGCTTTGGACAAAACAATGACAAATTACTTAGAGATGAACTCGCATATTAAACTCTTAGGATAGTTCTATGATGTTTACAACTAAGTTACTAGATATTGTATTGAATCAGGCGTTACTTTACGGAAATCCATTATAACAGATGTAAAATAAACGCTTATTTTACATCTGTTAAGGTACTTAGGTCGAATAAGCCCCACCTAACTTAAAATCAGAGTTTTAAAGTAAAACTTTTATTACGTCGTCTCAATTTTTTGGGCTGTGTGTCGCATGTCGCGTGACGGTGACCTAATCGCGACCTAAACATATAAAAAACATATAGCGATTTTATTTTTTGTTATAATGATAGTGGAAGGCAAAAAATGGTAATAGTAAGAAATTCACTCCGCCCAGTGATACCAAAGGTGGTAATAGTGCGATGCCAACCTGAGGCCGGGATGTTAGCCCTCGAACGTTAGGTTTGTATGTATATTTTTTGGATTCATTTTGCAATTAATGGAAAATACAGACATTAAAAATACAGAAATAAATTTTCCGAAGAAACAAGCATGTAATAACTTCCTCTTTCCCAGATGAAACTCTCTATTTTTTAAACACCTCGCGTTATAATTGGGCGCTCCCTAAGCTTTGTCATTTTTACTTGGAACTAATCATATCAAACTCCTTGTTCACTCAAATTACAATTTAAGCAATTTTGGTTTAGCACTAATTATTATTTTCTAATGTAAGTCGATATTTTGTTTCAAGTTACAATACTAATAACCAAAATTTATAATTAAGCGATTAATAAGTTTAAGGTTAAACTTGGATTAATTAAGTATTCATAAGGTTTCATCTTTGGATATAGTTTACTAGTAATCCAGTAATTTTAAATTGAAAAGTACTCTGTATTATGTTGTGTAAATCTAGCGGATCACGCAAGCGTTGTTTTGACATAAGTACAAGTAAAAAAACAAATAAATATCCCAAAACATACAAGTAAAAAAAAAAACAAATAATAAAATATGGATAATTATATTACTTGATCTAACATATATATGTGTCGGAGAGATAGATATCACACATACGTGGGCCGAACGGGAACCACGGGACATATATATATATATATATATATATAGTAAATAACCCACCCTATACATAGAAATACTTAAAGACATACTAGAATAAGTTTTAATAAACGCCCAGACCCAGAAATACACATTTAAACGTTCATCACATAAAATTGACCCCGTCGAGAATTGAACTCAAGCATCGCGGCTGGTCGGTGGCGGTAGGCATGAACGCTAACCCCTCATTTCTAAATAGAGGGTGAAAGTGCAAGGATGTGGTTGTCTATGCATTTTTAAATGTTAATTATGAAAAAAAAGTATCTTCACGCCCATAACCCTGAAGAGGTAGGGAGAGGCACAACCAGGGCACCCACGACTAGCCAAAGACACTAAGTCCCACAATGTGATAGGCGGCAAGCTTATCGCCAACCGGGCACTAATCCAATCTCGAGCAAGGTTTTTTTGTTAGAAAATTAGAAAAACCCAATTTTCTTTTTGTTGCCCGACCCGGGATTCGAACCCTGGACCTCATGCAGTTAAGTCCAAAAACTGATCCGCTAGACCACAAAGGCGAAAAAAATATGAAAAATATTATTATTTTATGAAAAGATATGCCTTTATAAAAACTTGAAATAACTATATTATTTTGGGGCATGAAAAAAAGTATAGGTAATTAATACAAGGTTACAGAGGATACACATAATTTCAGGTAGAATTTCGCAGCAACTAGCCCAGATTGGTACCAGT
>NJDC01001643.1:131265-142025 GCA_002245475.1 Calephelis virginiensis | reverse complement strand
GTCCATAAACTGATCCGCTAGACCACAAAGGCGAAAAAAATATGAAAAATATTATTATTTTATGAAAAGGCATATTATAAAAACTTGAAATAACTATATTATTTTGGGGCATGAAAAAAGTATAGGTAATTAATACAAGGTTACAGAGGATACACATAATTTCAGGTAGAATTTCGCAGCAACTAGCCCAGATTGGTACCACTGCCTTACCTATTCGTGTCGCCATAACGTTAATGCTTGTCGGTGATGTGTTCCGGTTCGGAGGGCAAGGTAGCCGTTAAACTTACTTTTGCTCGAAGTAACTCACATCCCGGACTCAGGTTGGCAACGAACCGTTGCCAGCTTTGGTGTCTGTAGGCGACATCAATTTCGTAGTATAGTCTTGTGAACCATGAGACGGTGGAGAAAGGAACCTGCCTTTCTCCACCGGTACAAACATTAATGTAATGAATATCGATGTATGTTCCCGGGTCTCAGATGTTGATTTCAATTGTTCCGACAATTATTTTAAAATACTAGCTGTTCCATCGAACTTCATTCCACCCGTTCAGTTTGTATGGGAAAAATCAAAATGTTATTTATCTTGGTTTCCTTGCAGTAGAACGGGTTAAAATGTATCCTACGTCCGTCTTCTGGTTCTAAGCTACCATCCCGTCAATTTTCAGCAAAATCACAAAAGTCGTTCGTGAGTTATAAATGGTTTAACTAACACAATTTTCTTTTATATAATATATAGACTAGCTGCGTTGGCGAACTTCATTCCACCCATTCGGTTTGAAAAGGAAAAATAAAAAAGGTTGTTTTTCCTAGTTCTTTCACCGTTTGACGGCAGTTTTCCGTTTCCTGGTTCTAAGCTACCTTCCAATCAATTTTCAGACAAATTTGTTTAACCGTTCTTTAGTTATTATTAGTGTAACTAACGCCATTTTCTTTTATGTATATAGTTGTCTGTGTATTCTTATCTTTGCCTTTAACTCTAGCTTATTATAATTTGCATTATTTGAAGTTAGATAAATTTGTGTAATTTGTCTAGGGATTTATTTATTTTACAGATTTACTGCATCCAAATTTTAATAAATCAAAATAATTTAAGATTGATGAACTGCTAGTTAATTACAAAAGTATCATGAAATCTGATTGTAAATGCCTTTGAACTGCTGCGATTGTCAACCCTCGCCTTGCTCGCCAGGAATGTACATATTCCGCTATGCATGATCGCGTCAAAGCAATTCCGACGCGCTTTTGCGAACATCCCTGACGCACTATAAAAGCTGGAAAGCCTCAAAAGCACTACCTATATTGCGTTGTATTATTTTTTATGAAAGTTCGACACTATGTGTAATTTCAAATAAAAAAGCGCAGTACAAAAACCCGACTTCATATACTTCATCAAGCACGAAGTCGCAATTTACGATTTGTGACTTTTTACGAAAGATAGCCAATGATTTCGAGATGTTCCCACATAAATTGTATCAACTTGTAGTTTTCAGTTGCACTTAATTTATACGTTACTAGCTATCCCGCCCGTTCAGTTTGTATGGGAAAAAATAAAATGTTGTTTCGAACAGAACTCGAAATCGAACAGGATGAAAAGTATTCTATAAACTTCTCCCGGCTCTAAACTAGCTACCCACCAATTTTCAACCTAATCGGTTCCGCCTTTTTTGAGTTGTAAATAGTGTAACTAACACCACTTTCTTTTATATATACAGATTAAGCGTAATTTCAAAACTACTACTTCTACCATATTACAATTAATAAGGGATAACCTCCGAATTATGGTCTACCTTTCCAAAAAAAGCGCCATCAAAATAAGTCGAGAAATCGCTAGCAAAATGTTATCGCTAAAAAACGGATTGCAATGTACTAAGCTTTACCAGAGATTGGTAAATATTATTTTAGCATAGATTTTTCATACAAGTTAGGAGGATTTGTCGTTGCATCTAAGGAAGGCAAATAGAAGAATTCATGCTTTAACCCATACAAACAGTTCGTAGGTGTTAATATCAAGCGTTTAATAGTTTGCCTGCTCGGAGAGTCCTACGCGATAAATGCGAAAGTTTGTATGTATGTGTGTATAGATGTTTGTTACTCTTTCACGCTCGAATGGCTGAACGGATTCGTCTGAAATTTGGAAACAGATCTGGATTAACATATACGATACTTTTAATCCCAATCGCGCAACGGGTTTTTTGTGGAAACGCGGGCGAAGCCGCAGGTAACAGCTAGTTTTCTAATAAAAAAACCATTCGGTGTGGGTACTCTATCAAAAGGCTGGCAAACCTATCACGGGACTGTTAGTACCTTTTTCCTAATCGTGGATGCTCCTGGTTGTACCTCTATTATTGCATTTATGCATTCATTACTATCTGTGGCCTAGCAGGTTCGATCTCAGGTTCAGATAACAAAATGAAAATATGTTTTTCAAACTTTCTAATATTAACAAAGTTGCCCGTTACCAATCGTAAAACGGGCACATAGGTAATGTTATGCCCAGTTTGCAATAGGCTTGCCACCTATCACATTATGAGACTGTTTTCGGTTAACCATGTGTGGCTGGTTTTATCTCTGTCTACCTCTTCGGGGATATGACGTGAAGTTACTTTTCAATACCGATTTGCCTATTCTACGTCACTATAGAGTCAGTCCTCCCCTTTTCTTGTTTCACGCTTGAAGGTAAGATGTCCAATAGATTTCCACATTACCAAAAAACTGGATCGTAAGCTATGGTATACATTAAAGACTGTCTCTTACCTCGGGAGGTTGTTTGATATGTCATAAAACATTTTAGAATACACGGATTTTCCAAACAGATTACAATTTCTGTTGTATCCTATTTTTAGTACTCCGTCTGGGAACGAAAATACCGTGATTCAGTCAGACATGTTAGCCTCATCAATATTCATAATTATGATTTAGATCCTCCAACGGGGTGGTCACCCTTACACTTGTCATCGTTTAATGGTTTTTTCCCACACGCTTATCTTTTCCCGTTGTGAAGCAGCTTTGTCTTTTTAGTGGGGTAATTGGGATATGACGACCCTATCGCCTTTTGTTAAATATCCCTTTTTTGTGAAAAGTCAGTGAATAAGGAAGTTGCTCTCCTGATGGTTAGAGATAATCGTGGCCTATAGACACCATATATGTAATGTCTGGCCTATTGTGCAAGTGTACCTTACCCCCAAACCAGAACATAACACAGTATTTATGGCGGCGTAATGATATAGACATATACCACCGCTGACTTTTTTAGAGATCTATCGAAGAGGAAAAATCCCACCATACATTGTTTTGTTAAAACTCAAAAGGTTTTGGCAGCGTTTTCGCGGAAAGCTCCCGATCGGCTTATTTTTTGCCGACATATTGAACTAATATCGTTGTAAAATCGTTGGTTTGTACAAAACATAAACTTACTAAAACCTTCCTCAATTGTTCTATCTATTATTGAAAACCGAATGAAAATCCATTCAGTACTTTTTGAGTAAATCGCGAACAGACAGACAGACGCGGCAGAGAATTTTGTTTTATAATATGTCTTGATTATCAACAAGACAACTGGTGGTAAATTACCGAAATAAGGATCCACCTTATCTATTTATGTATTATTTATTGTACCTACAATACAAACAAAAAACTAAAGTATGAAACAAAACTATATAAAAAAACGACGGATTGCACTCCGGGAGTGCCGGCAGAAGTGAAAACTTGAATATTAACGTTGTGCATTTTTGATATTTTGGAATGGTTAGGGAATAATCTTGCACGAATTGCTTTAATTATTAGTATGAAAGTACTATCATTTATGTATCATAGAATATTTATTTATTGCGCTATCGTACACACACATGACAACATGAACATTCGCGCAAGCGCCCTGCGCCGTGGTATTCGCTCAAGCGTCCTGCGTCCTTAGAATTTCCGATCAGGCCACGTGTCCTGACGCGAGTTTATAAGTTTTTACCCATTCCAAAGAAGTGCGCAACGCTGCTAAATAAGTTTTCACTTCAAAATTATTAATAGCGGTCTCAGCAAGACAACCATAAAAGTGAGGAAATCGAAGAATTATAAGTATATAAAATTTAAATTAAGAAGACAACAACTTTTTTCCTAACAATAGGATAGGATAGGAGATAATATCTAAATAGAAAAAACACTAGTATTAATTTAAGGATTAATAAAATATTATAACACAAATATTTTGCCTTATCTATTCCTGCCGCCATAATGGTAGTATCATCTTCCAGTCTGGAGGTCATTGAAGCTAGTAGACTTGTACACTAGACAACAGGTTGCCACAGGATAGCAACGCCCTTGTAATGTCGACGGTGTCAGAGATACAATATTACCATGTGCTTGTACTCTATCTTGTGCCATTAAAAATACTACTTAATACTAACATATTATTTTTTACCCATTATATTTCTTTATCATATAGATTAATTATTAGTATGTTCATTATTATGTAAACGTCATTCTTATAATTATATTATTCCCCCCGATCATAGAAGACCTCGCCACGTGTTATCGGATCCCCCGGACCCAATAACCGCGGCAAACGCTATTCTCCCAACTCTAAACCGGAACACGACAAACTCACACCACCTTAACACAACACTGCACCGTCGCCGCCGGTCTCGGCGACGAAGACCTCTCTTGCGCCCGGCGCCTAACGCCGAGCGACGAGCCACAAATACTCCTCCACCAAGTCCACCCAGTAACCAGAACGCAGCACCAAGTCGAGGTACGGTCTCCCGGGAGACAGCCCTTGGTGCTGGCGTTGTAGGAAACAGCCCAATCCATCTAAATAATGATGTCTCGGGCTGAGCACTCTGCTCGGCCCACAAAGTTCGGTGAAGTTGTAAAAATCGCAAGATTAGCAACAAGTTAGTCATTCAAAAAAAAAAAATAATTATATTATTATGATGGTTCCCTGGCAAGATGCTTCCTCTATAGTCTATTTCATCACAGATTTTTTTTAGGGTGGGTTAAAATAATTTAAATACGTAGAGATAAACCAACTTTTTGTGCATTCCCATTTGTCACCGATCAAATTTTTTTTTGTCAAAAATTGCCAGGTACTCATCAGAAAATATAAATTGGTCAAGGTATGAAAAAAACATCTTCACGCCTATGTCCCTGAAGAAGTAGGCAGATTCTCGAACAGGGCACTCACGATTAGCGGAAAGCACTATAAGCCTATAGCCAAAGAGACACATATCCAATCCCGGGCAACGTTATTTTTATTAGAATATTTATTTTTTTGTTGTCCGACCTGGGACCACAAGAAGTCAAATCTGACGCTGGACCGCTACAATACAGCGGCGATTAAAATATGAAAAATTGAATACGTTAAATTATAAATGAATAGGAACAGTTTTCGAATCTAATGAGTCCAAACCCGATTGGCTTACCAGCAAGCATTCCAGGGTTACTTCTCCAATCTTCAAGCGCTATTGTGAGACCAGTTCAGTTCTACCACCACTCGTTATTGTTTTAACTATCAGGTCTGACATGTACTTAAAAGTGAAATAAATACCCATTGTGTGTCTTATGTCCATTCCTATGCTTATGAATGACCTGAAAATGAGCTCATGACCCTGAACGCGAGCACAGATCTTCAGCATCAAAATTCGTCCATCCACTGTAGAGCTACGATAGCACAGACAAACACACACATACACACCTACACATACGCTTCATAAAATTTATGTTTTGATGAACTGATTACATAAATTTTACTTACTTCAGGGAAATTTTTAGTACTAAATTTTTACTAACCGTTTTTATTTTGATCTACCCGCATTCGTTGTTACAATATTGACTATTCAATAACAAACGTACGGCTGATTTCATCCATTGTTTTAGGATTCGTCTGGTATGTTTATGCTGTGGTTTTGGTTTCCACACTTTCATCCTTTGTAACAGTAACGATATTTGATTTCATGATATGTATCTGTTATTTCACTCAGATATTAATTTTTCAGTATCTAAAATATAGGTGTATTTCAAAAGTGATTTATTTAATTGTTTTATTGCTTATAGATTGCTATATCGCTTACGCTTAGATGCAATATTTATAGACATATTACTGGCTGACCTGGTAGACGTTGTTCTACTTTTAATGTGCTTTTAGTTTCAAAAAATGGGGGTGAGTCGCCCTTATCACTTAGGGATATGAAACATACATAGTGGACGCTTATCAGACCTACTGAATATGCATATAAAATTTGGTTAAAATCGGTAAAGTTTCAGAGGAGTAAACACAAGTACAACTTATAACGCTCCTTGTTTTTCATTGGAGGTAATAAAACAAGCCCGCTGAGTTTCTTTCTCGGGATCTTCTCAGTGCTTGGCTGCGATTTTGATACGACGTTAGTTTATAAAAACATGGACGCGCACAAGTACTATAGGACAAATATGTATAACTTGAACAAAGTTTTTTCCTGATTCTGATTATGAAATTCTTAAGTTTATCTGGCTGTAGGTACAACATTTGCACAGAATAGTGCAAGATCTGTGTATGTTCCAGATATTCTAGAAGAAAAATGAGTATAGATTGCGTTTCAGAACCCAAAACTATGTACAGAATTCCAGCCTGTCAGTTTCTATGTCAGGGTTATCACAATGTTCAAAAATGTTTTATGTAAATCGATAAAAAATGGAAGCGACCCTATTGGACCTTTCCAATGAAAAATTGTGCAAAGCCATGAGCGTAGATTATTATTATATTAAATCTCCCGCTTTTCCTTCAACCTTTGATTTTCATAAAAATATATAGACGCCATTAGCAATATGATTTACCTTTGCACTTGCTTCCTATTTTCAGCTCAGCTATAAGTAAAAAGGTCGGAGTTTACGTTTTTCGATTCATTGAAGTTCCATTAATATTCACTTTCATAAATACACAAATAGAAAAACTTATGTCTTGAATATTAAGAATAAATATATATCTGATAGCCATGAATCCTATTAATATTATAAACGCGAAAGTTTGTCGGTTTCTTTGTTTATTACTCCTTCACGCAAAAACCGCTGAACTAAATTTCATGAAATTT
This sequence comes from Calephelis virginiensis, assembly GCA_002245475.1. Lineage (NCBI taxonomy): Eukaryota > Metazoa > Arthropoda > Insecta > Lepidoptera > Riodinidae > Calephelis > Calephelis virginiensis. The sequence goes on along the minus strand of NJDC01001643.1, from coordinate 134,970 downwards.
GGTACACACACATAAATGATAACTTTGATATTGTTATTTCTAACCATATCTGATAATGTTATTTCTAACCAACTCTATAACTCTTAAATCTCGATTTCATGGGATTCGGAAATTGAAATCAGATCGGTCAGATTAGGTATTTTTGAACATAGTAATAATAAAAATATCCCCAAAGAGGTAGGCGGAGGCACAACCAGGACACCCACGACTAGCCGAAGACACTAAGTCCCACAATGTGATAGGTGGCAAGCCTATCGCCAACCGGGCACATATCCAATCCTGAGCAACATTTTTTTATTATAAAATATGAAAAACTACATTTTCTTTTTGTTGGCCGACCCGGAAATTGAACCCGGGACCTCATGAAGTTGAGTCCAACATCTGAACCGCTAGACCACACAGGCGATAATACATAGTACTAGCGGACTATTAACATATCTGCCTATAGTTCCATACTCGCTCAACAAATCCTATAAAACAATTAATTGCTTATTAATTGAACATTAATGTTTCGATAATATTGTAAGTGATAAGGACATAAAAAGTATATTCACGCCCATATCCCCGAAGAGGTAGGCAGAGGCACAACCAGGGCACCCACGACTAGCCGAAGATACTAAGTCCCACAATGTGATAGGTGGCAAGCCTATCGACAACCGGGCACATTTCCAATCCCGACCAACATTTTTTTTGTAATTAGAAAATTGGAAAAATACAATTTTTCTTTTTGTTGGCCGACCCGGGGTTCGAACCCGGGACCTCATGCAGTCAAGTCCAACACCCGGACCGCTAGACCACAGAGGCGACTAATAAGGACATATGCGATTCCAATATCCAATTGCAGGAGACTACAGGAAAGCCGTGTGCTTGTTAGCAGTCTTTTGACATAAAATATAAATATGTGAATGCGTCAAGTACATACATTTCACTGCGTGGATTGCAAATAGTCACTGTGTTTACTTTAATGTTTTATTAAAACTTGTTTCATTTCTATTTACATCGACCTGATGTTTCAAAGGATTGTAGGTTATATTACATTCTGTATAAATTTTCATGTTTTTCCAAGTAAACATTTAGAGATAGTTCTTCAGAGAACTGAACAACATGTATTGACATAAGCTCAAAGTATTTTTTATTATTTTATTTTTATGACATTGCAAGGCAAACAAGCAGACGGATTTTCTAATGATAAGAAATTCACGCCGCCTAGAGACTCGAAAGGTAGTAATGGTGCGTTGCCAACCTGAGGATAGGATGTTAAGCCTCAAGCAAAAGTGAGTTTATTTAACTTATCCTCTAAACCGGAACATGTCAACAGCAATCACTGACGCTATGGCGGCAGGAATAGATAAGGTACTAATCTGAGCGAGTCACTGCGAAACTCTACTACCTACTCAGATGTCACGGTGCTAGTGACACTAAGCCTATGCTCGTATTTCACGAGCTGCCAGGCAGGAAGGCAGATGGTCTATTCTGCAAAGGAGCCCGGACCAAAATCAATAGTAGTTGAGCCCAAGCGAAAATTTTTACAGTGACTCAGGCGCGTCCGATTGAGATTTGGAAGATACCCTGTGTATCATAGTCAATCTCCTTTAAATCTCTGTATAGATGCGCACAGGGGCGTCGCCAAGGGGGGGGGGGGCAGAGGGGCAGCTGCCCTCCCCTAGAGATTTTAAAATAGTTGACAGATATAAAACAAACAATCTTATGTCTTTTACTACTACTTCACTCCTATTTAAGCGGAAAATGAAAGGCAAGTCAAAAAGTCGAGGGTATGAGGGTCCTGGCGTAACCTATAGTTAATTTTTTTCTTAATCTCCGTATTAACTTGCCCCCATTCCGGCCATGGCCATGCGACGCTCCTGGAGGCGAACATGCAGGTCTATCAATTTAAAAAAATAATAATTTATTTTTTTGGCAATTTATTTGGCTTTTAAATACACTCGAGCATGTCAGAGTAAAGTAGGAGGGTCAGAAACTTTCAAAACTATGTTCTTTGTCCATTACAGCAAACTATCTGATTGACTAATTATTTATATATACTACTAGCTGCCTGATCCGACTTCGCTCGGATGGTAATTTTTTTATCATAAATTGAGATGTAAGCTATCCTATCTTTCAAGTCGGATCAAAGTGCACATGGTGTGCAAATTTAATTGAAATCGGTTAAGTAGTTTAGAATTCCTTCGCGGACAAACAACGTGACACGTAATTTATATATATTAAGATTAATACTTGATGAGCTCGCCTATGATCAAGAGTACAGTCACTACACACAAGCCTACACAAGTAGACGGATTTCCTGATGGTAAGAAATTCAAGACGCCTAGAGACACCAAAGGTGGTAATGGAGCGTTGCCAACTTGAGGTCGGGGTGATAGGCCTCTAGCAAAAATAATTTTACCGGGCCGCTAGTCAAATATGAATGTCAATTAACTGACAGATATGTAAAATTTATATTTCCGTAGTGGTTATTCTTGCCAGTGAACGAATGATATATAAAATATATTGTTATTTTTTTATTTAAATTTGTTCGGATAAGTATTACGAGTATTATTTATCCGGTAATTATTTTTTAATGAAATTTAAATTATTTTTCTTGTACTCGATTCACACAAAATATCTATTTGTATAAACTCATACAAACTTTTACGCCCTATTTCCCCCTGCTGGGAGTTAAAATTTTAAAAAGCATTCCTGAGTGAGTGTTCACGTCATAAGGTGAATACGCGTAAGATATTGTAGGTTTCTAGTATTACAGGTTTCAATTTATGCGTTTATTTTAAACTTTCCTTCCCGATTTTACCCACTTAAGAGTTAAATTTAAAAAAAAACTATGAAATAAGTAACTCATATTTTTGCCTTAATCAATTTGTACGAAATTTCATGCATAAATATCCAAAGAATAAAAATTAATAATAATAATATTTTTGTAAACCGAAAGAGATAATAAAATAAACAGAATAAATAAATAGAAAATAAAATATAGAATAAAAACCAGCAATCTCTACCTACTTGGCATCCAAATACAAATTGCCGGTATTGATTCTATACTACTCAAATATGAAAAACGTGCCGAACTAGTTATCATTACACGCAATTTTCGCAACTGGAAAACATGTTGATTTATAGCCAATAATAACCTATTCATATCTAAGAGATTATTTTAGATCAGTTGCCAGGTAATCAATGTTAATTTCTTAGCTACAAAACTGTAGTAGGCCTATTTCTATCTGTAAATAGGTTAGGCAATTTACCTGGTTACTGGAAAACATGTTGATTTATAGCCAAATAATAACCTATTCATATCTAAGAAATTATTTTAGATCAGTTGCCAGGTAATCAATGTTAATTTCTTAGCTACAAAACTGTAGTAGGCCTATCTCTATCTGTAAATAGGTTATTAACGTTGGCCGTTAGTCAGTTACTGGCAGAATGGACACAGCCTTACATTTTCTAATGCTCTCTTAAATTTTCTAATGATCCGCGAAACTTACAGTTTGTTTTTTGGAACAGACTGTAATTAACAAAACAAAAAAACAGCGAAAGTTTTCGACCCGCTTATGCATGTGGCGATAGCTAAGGGAATATATATTTGGTTACGACGTAAGTAATCTGTCTTCGCTACTTATGAACTTCCAGACAGAGCGGGAGGCCCCCTGTGTAAACCAACTTTTAAATATTTTTATAAATCGCAGACGTTTT
>NJDC01001643.1:59839-127261 GCA_002245475.1 Calephelis virginiensis | reverse complement strand
TATTTTTGACGCTAACAATATTAATGGCCAAACTCAGAGACGTCGATTGTCTTTTAATCATTTATTCATTTGTAAATTTCAATGCGAAATTGTGATTTAATGACAGATTATAATAAAAAATATTCCTAAACAAAGTTACACAAATTTAATTTAATCCCAAAGTAAGCAAATTATATGCTTGTGTTATGGGTCTTAGTCAACTATACTAATTCATAGAAATACTTAAATAGAAATTAGAATAAATTTAATAAGTACGCATAGAAATTAGAATAAATTTAATAAGTACGCAGAACATATTAAATGTTTATGTGTCTCTGCGGCCAAAAAATGTTTCAATTATTTTGTACCATTAAGAGTACGTTAGTGTTCATTTTTGATCGAAGTTTTGTTTGACGATATTGTCGCTTTTTATATCATCTACTGCCTTATAACAACAAAATTAAACACTAGTTGAACGCATGTTTAACTAAACACTTTTTAAAACTGGATTCTCAGCCAATACCGTGCTGCCACTGTGTAGAATAGACCAACTTCGTGACTGCCAGCTGGCAAGAGTCGAGCTCGGGTTAAATAGATCATAACCTACAATACCACTGGTAGTAAGTGCTGTGTAGCAATTTGCCTGAATTAGTGTCCACCACCCTTCCTATTCCTACCGCATTATGACAGTCTCTGTCAAGTTTCGATCCGGAGAGTAGGGTAGCCGGTAGACTTTCACAACAGGCCTAACACTGTACACGACTAATGTGTCTATAGTCCGTGACTTTCTCTTCCTAGCAAGAGATTCGTGTACTCATAAAAAAAAAAAGATGTTCCTACTTTCCTATTATATTACGGACAAAGAGCCATTAATCATAAAGATTTATATGAGTTTTTTAATTATTTTTAAGTTATCAATTGACAATTTAATATTGCGTTGAACCAACAAGCAAGTTTATGCATTAGATAGTAAAGTTATATACTTATAAGCTCTTACAGAGCTTCGCATGCGTTTTGAAATTCCTGGTTTAAACTTAAAGTTTTACTGTTAAAGCAGCATTCACGGGAAATTCCGGTAGGCAGTTTTATCATCGACTTATTCAGGACAAAAAAAGGCATTTATGCCGAATAATTTAAAGCGTAATTCAAATGTCTGTTCTTTTATACTTAACTATCTATCTGGCGAACTTTGTACCATTTGGCATGTATAATGTAATTTTTAATCGACTTTAAAATGTTTGTCTCCTATTTTTTATGTATTTTAATCGATTTTTTTATGATCGAGCGTACTTCCGAGATGGTTTCATTGCCACCAAGTTTGGATCTGGTGATGGAGGATATTTTTTTCAAGGAACAATTTTTGTATGATTTACGTATTGAAATCGAGCCAGTTTTCCAGGTTTTTTAGCTAAAACTATTTTGTAATTTATGGAAACGTTTTTATAATTATTTTGCTTGTAAATGCGTAAGTTGTCATAGCCCCATCATTTTTTAGTGGTATAATGATTTTAATTATTGGATCATATCCCTGGGATAATTAGTCTCTCTTGAAGAGTCTTACCCGTTTCAGTTCCACTGCTTGAAATATAACGTTTGTGCTCGCTATTGTTGTGCTCCTATTTAGAGGATAGTGTAGGTGTATATACTTATGCAACAGACTTGAAATTGTCCCTTCCAGTTGGCATCATCTAAAATACCAACTTTAAAAGTTTGGTATGTACCTATAGTATGTAAACGATCGTGTATTTATAATGAAATTTATTTATTAAAAAAATATTCTTATTACACTTTTTTACCTTCCACTGAATATACACATTACACATTGATCAAACAACAAAGTAAACTAAGTATATACTTGTATTAAGCTATTATTATATATTATCGTTAAGCACCCACTTAACGATACTTATTTCTTCTTTCTTTCTTTAGGTTTTGGCCTATATGTTAGTATTTTGCCTTTAGTCCAGTAGAAATTTGCATCAAATTTTATATCGATTTTAATTAATTATAAGTAGTCATCACCCATAAGTCGTCAGTAAGTCATGTCAGGCTCTTGGGTAAAGCGGTGGCCTCATTACTCAAGCTCATGTAATGAGATTTAGCGGCAGCTAGGAAATATACGATACGCTATTTCTTCATGATTGTTTCATTTGTGCACTTTCACTGAGCAAAATTGTACACAATGCCACCAAAATTGACAAATTTCACTCAATATCAACATGAAATTCAATAACTATGAAAAAACTTTGACCATCTTTTCTCTCAATGCCGCCAAAACTCCTTTACGATACTTACACATAGAAATACTTAAATAAGTCCAGTGTAAAAATTGGTGCAGTTAGATGTCTACGCTAATCTCTTGGGCCTCGAACAACAAGACAGCAAAGTTAAAACTAGGATTTCCAGGAAGATAAGCAGGACTTGTAAGACAAATCAAAGAACTCACTGAACCTAACGTTTACAATCAATAAATGTCTAGCAACTTTCTCGACTGTCTGCATGAAAGTGATTTGTATAAGTGCACTTTCCTACAAACTCGTAGGTTCGAGGGAAAAATTAGTTAGAGAGACTAAAAGTTGGTTGTAGTTGGTATTTGTGTATAAAAGTATATATATATGAGTTGTGGTCATAGGATTGCAAGATAAACAAACATACAAAAATACATATCCATAAAATACCAAGGTGACCTGAGGCTGTTCAAGAACCAAGTGTAAGGTACCGACAACTCTTCCAAACTGGAACAGGATAACAGGGAAAATCGGTATTTACCATAAATAGGCAATGGCCTAACCTAACCATAGTGACGGTACTGGTGACAAATTAAAATTTGTACCCTTCTTCAACAATTAGAGGTTCCATTGCATAAACTTTGAATAACATTGTGCTTTTTTACAATTATTTATGTCACACTAAAGCCTTCTAAGTTATAGTCTTAAGTATTAAATGTTTTAATAACAAAACTTTTTGATATTGGAAAATGGTATTAAAATTACTGAAGGATGTATTTGTTCTCTTTAACAATATTTACGTAGACGGTCTACGAACCGCTACGAGATGTTTTGCTTGCTACATTTTTCATGTTTTCTATTCATCATAATTTAGGTATTTCGTCACTATCAGATTATCTTAAAACATCAATGACAAGTCACTTATAGATAAATGGGGGGGAGGAGGTATTACAATAACCCCTACTCTCAACATTTAACGATTACGTGTTGAACGTATGACGGAGTTTTAACACGATACGAATACGAATGTCAGTGACTACTTTAGTAAGTGAAATAATTATTTATATCAGCAGATTTATTTCTTTTAACTTCTCATAATTTCTACCCTTTTTGTGGTAATTTCAATCAATTTGTATGATTCTTTTTATGCTAGACCCCCGTAATATTCTACAGAGTAGTTCGATTTTGATCATCCTTTATTTATTATATAGAGTGAAAGAATTAGAACACCCTGCACAAACTCGTCAGATAACTAAACGTAAACTGGTCATACCTCGCACTCAAAACATCTACGGAAAACGTACGACCAAGTATTTAGTACCACGCTTATTTGATAATATATAATATATCCTCTCACTAAAGTGTCTATAACCAATAATAATATCAAGTACAAATTAAAAAAATATTTTATAAGTTAATTTCCGAATTTAGCATTACACACAAAGTCTTAATAGTTTAAGTAGTGCATTTATTGATGTTTAGTATTAGTTGTTTTAAAATTAAATAAAATGAAAATAAAATATAATTTCTTATCATTTTTGTAGCGATTGGTTCAGCTGTCTTTGTTATATGTCAGTTAATTATACTTCATTATACGTATTTAATTGTTTACTTAGGCGATAAAATGTTGATAATGAAGTTTATCTTGTGAAACTTTACTGAGTTCAAATTATGATTGATATTCATTTGTTAACTGCTTAATATTACTATTGTAATTAATTAAAATGGCCGGTAGAGTATTTTTCCTACCATCTTCTATCTACCTTCTATCTTTCCTTAACAAGAATCTTAAAATCCTAGCTAAAGGTTAAGAAAAAATTATTATACAGTATATAGATAGAGATAGAGAGAAATTTGTATACTTTTTGTCATAGTATATAAAAGTTACTTCATGGATTGTTCTTGCTTATTTTTTCACGGGGAATGCCGTAGGTATCGGTCTCTTTTTTTCCATGGCCGGTGGGCATTCACGACCTAGGGCGTGGTGGAGCCCTAGGGCCTTCTCCCTCCCTCTTTATTTTCTTTTCTTCATCCTCAATCCTTTCCCTCTTCTAATTTACTCTTACAATATTTCCTCAGTTGGTTTCTAAGATACAATATGTAATTATTTTTAGCATAATGTCGTATGCATTATGCTAAATATAATTTCAAATTATGCAACTATTATTCCCGAAACTACGTAAGTTTTAATATATTTAATTTTATTTCCTCGATATCTAATACTATTTTTGTTGAAATATTTAAATTCTACAAACATTGCTTTTTTGTAGAGCATACCTGCGAGATGTGACTGAAATCGATTCGGAAAGCATTGAAACATTTTTATATCCAAGCTTTGCTCACTGATGAAGAAGAAAGGAGTGAATCTTCGGATTCCACAAGTTCTGATGATTAGATGAAACTAGGGTTACATCTAACAGCATCATAATTAAATAAATCACAAATGAAATCAATTTTATTGCTATCGTCTAATGTCGAAAAAATTGTTGCAGTACTCTCGTGAAGCATATCGCTTAATGTAGGAAAACTGTAACCGCGCTTTTCATATAAAGTATTACGTAATTAATAATTTAAATAGAAATTTAGTGATATAGTATAATATGTATGTGTGTATTGGCAAAAAACATATTATAGTAAATTTATATGTATTACATGTGTCATTGCTAATCTAGACATGGCTATAGTAATAAAATCTAAATAAATGATGTTACAAATAATAAATGTCGATTATACCATTGCTGTTTTTTAATCAACTATTAACAAGTATTTAATCTCAATGTCGATTTGTTTAGAGATAAGATTTATAGTAGAAACATATTCAATTAATGCTCTAACTTGTGTAAGGTAATATAAACTTAGGTTGTTTATTTTCAAATTATGCTTTAATAAGAGCAGGACTGAAGTGGAAAGTGAAACTTTAATTGTGATTTGACTTTCAATAATTATAGTTATGATGTTTGACTTATAACTACTTGGAATAAAGAGTATTTATGTAAAGATCTTGTAGGTATTATTTATTATAGTTATTTATATTGAATGTTAATCGTAATATTAAATACATTGTTAGGGCGGTAAAACTAAACTTACTCTCCATGGCCCAACGGGCAACAATTGCATGTGATCTAAGGCTTTCTTGTTATATACGGCTCTACGCTGTTTTTCTGCCTGATGGTGATGGTAAAAGATTTTTTTAAAGCGCGGGAAAAAAATTGCTTACTTTCAAACCGGAGGGCAGAAATAAGAAAGTTTTCCTGAAAATTATGTTACATTTAATGTGATATAATAATGAAGTCGGTAAATTGTATGTAGCTAAATATTACTCATATAGAGTTTAAAACGTATGCTTAAATCTACTTATTTTAGAATTAAATTTATGTCCTTAAATGTGTATGTTAAGCATAATATTTAATTACAATAATAATGTCTTAACTTTTGTGAATTATCTTGTGTTTTACTTTCTTAAAATAAGATTAAAATGGAAAAAAGAAAAAAAAAGAAATATTATATAATAATATTATTAAGTAGTAATGTTTGTAGTTTGTAGAGATTTATTATATATTATTATGTCTATGGTTTTCGTCAAAACGTAAAAAATAAACAATTGTAAAACTACGCTAAATTATATTTTTCTTTTCTTAACTTTTGTGAATTATCTTGTGTTTTACTTTCTTAAAATAAGATTAAAATGGAAAAAAGAAAAAAAAAAGAAATATTATATAATAATATTATTAAGTAGTAATGTTTGTAGTTTGTAGAGATTTATTATATATTATTACGTCTATGGTTTTCGTCAAAACGTAAAAAATAAACAATTGTAAAACTACGCTAAATTATATACCTTTACTCGTACTTGAATTTATATACTTTCAATGATAACAAGTCATAGTAGTTTCATATGTGATCACAATCTGTCCAGATATATTTAAAAATATTAACATTGTAGAGAAATTATACAGAAAAATCAAAAATATATCTAAATTTGAAATATTGTGGTTGTACATATTCCTCAATTTTGGTCCAAGCTTTACGTGAATGTAAAATGTAAATATTAAACGTAATAAATTTAAATTTTAAATGTTTCCGTAAAAGAGAGATTAAGAAGGGTCAGGATTGGAATTTGTAAATAAACCTTATCCAGTATTAGAGTACAAGTACACGCTTGATATGGAAAATCTTTATGATTACAGTGATAATTGTAATTTACATGGGGGCAATTACATGCAAATAAATCAACCATAAAAGATTAAGGGTAATGTTACAAATTCCGGACCTATTTAGGGCGGATAACACAACTCCGATTGTGAATTAACTACCAAAGCTACAAAGTATCAAAAGTAGCGAAATTGGCAAATTATGTAAAAATCGATCACAGTTTGAGTTGTTGGGGTGAAGGGCGGTTATCCTCTTTCTTTGTTAATCACGTTACAAAATTGAAATACAAGTAAGCAGATTATTTTTTTAGTCTGCATGTTATGTAAACTTGCAGATTAAAACCCTGGCCGTAAATCAAGGACCTATAACATCTGTGGTGTTTTAACACCACATGTCTTTAGACAACAGTTGTACTATCAAAATACTCGTGTATTCGATATCTAATGCCATAAAAACAATGTTATAATTTCGCACAAACTATCTTTAGTTAACATTATTCATTATTGAAACGTAGTTCCTTAACGCGCGCCGAACACCTTTAATCGACATTTCTTGCTATAATATGTTTCCGGAGTTCCTCAATCATCTCATGCCATTTTTGGATTTCAAGACAAAACGAAATATATAGTTCTAATGACGAAAAATTCTAATTACTGGCATATGCTATTTACTAGTCATGAAGCTATATAGCCACTGGAAGTCACACTCAAAGATCTTGTGTCAATTTCCAATTATTGCTGACTATTCTAATACCTACTAATCGCTCTAATTTACCGGCCTCTCTTTTTGAAAGTCTTGTGATATTCAATGAACAAAGGCATAACGAAAAAGAGGCCGCTACACTAGAGTAAGTCAGTGATGTTTAGATTTTAATTTTGAATTGATATGAGATCATTGATAGAAGTGTCCTACAGTAATATACCTAAATGTTTCAACCAATCAAAGAATTCATTCAAAAATGTCAATTAAAAAATGTCAATCTCTGTCCAGCTGGTGTTTTATTCACTACATGCATGTGATATTAGTTCCATAGACATTTGGCCTCTTAAATGTTAATACATTTATATGAAACTAATGTCACATGCATGTAGTGAATAAAACACCAGCTGGACAGATATTGACATTTTTTATTTGACATTTTTGAATAGATTCTTTTCATTATTTAATGTACAAGTTTCATCATGTACTATTCAATTAGTATATTATAGATAAATGCAGTTATATGAATAAACACATTTTTGTTTTATTTTAGAATATACCAGCGATATGTGACTTGAAATAATTCAAAGAGCATTTGAAAGAGTCTACGTTCGTCTTGTATTTAGCGACGACGAATTCAGTCGCGAGCTATCAGATTCGACGGATTCTGATTAGATTATAGTATAATTAATGTCACCTTAATAAAAATATTTCAATGAATCCTATATTTATTTCCTTTCATCATGTAACTCGTTAATGTGTGACTGTCATTATTACCCATTATGGGAAAAAAAAATCTTAATAAAAAATACAAAAAATAAAAAAAAAACATGTTGCGTAGCTATAATATTAAACAGTTTTTTGTAGTATTAATCTTAAATGACTTTATGTGTTGACGTAGTGACAAAATGTTAAAAGTGTAGTTTTAATATTAGTTACGATATGTATGACGTCAAATCGACTATTTCTAAACTACTTGTATGCTAAGTAAAATAAAAATTAGGAAAATGTAAAAAAAAAGTTACAAAAATATAAATGTTAAAAAAAATGACAAATTTTATGTTCAATGTCAAATGTAAACTATTTTCTCTAAATTTAAACTGATATGGTCGCATACATAAGACTCGAGATCTTGCTCCTAAACCCAACCGTCTTAATAATAAACATAGACTATAATAAGAGTAAAATCAAGTTGATATTATTGTCTGTATAACAATACATTTAAGGCCATAATACCAGGTTGAAACTTGGAGTACTTTAATCCATGTTTATGAACGTAAATATTTAGTGAGAGTTTGCTCCTCCATATTGCTGAAAATCATTATATTATGACCGAACCTATTGCTCCATATTAGTCCAAACTCTATAAGAATTTATATTTTGAATGGTAAATGTTATAAATTTTAGTAATAATAAAGTTGACTAACATAGTTTTAATATGATACTATATAAATAATCAGAAATCAAAATATTATGGTCGTAATTAGTGCTTAATCTTGGCCAAAACTCTATACGAATTTAAATTATAAATGATATGTGTTATAGTATATGTAGTAATAATAAAGTAAAAAAATAGCTTTAGTATAATGTTTCTGAATATAAAATATTATGGTCGTGGTTACAGCTCATTCTGGATGAAACTTTTTACGAATTTAATAGTCATAGGTGTGTAGTAACAATTAAATAAAAAATGGCTTTAGTATAATGTTTCTGAATATAAAATATTATGGTCGTGGTTACAGCTCATTCTGGATGAAACTTTTTACGAATTTAATAGTCATAGGTGTGTAGTAACAATTAAATAAAAAATGGCTTTAGTGTAATGTCTCTGAATATAAAATATTATGGTCATGGTGTGGTTATTGCTTAATCTAGTTCAAAACTCCGTAGGTACGAATTTAAGTTATGTATATTAGATGTTATATATATGTAGTAACAATTAAGTTAAAAATGGCTTAAGTATAATGTTTCTGAATATAAAATATTATAGTCATATTTATTGCTCAGTCGTGGTCAAAACTCTAAACGAATTTAAATTATACATGTTACGTATTAAATATGTGTAGTAACAATTAAATAAAAATGGCTTTATTATAATGTTTCTGAATATAAAATATTATAGTCATATTTATTGCTCAGTCGTGGTCAAAACTCTAAACGAATTTAAATTATACATGTTACGTATTAAATATGTGTAGTAACAATGAAATAAAAATGGCTTTATTATAATGTTTCTGAATATAATATATTATGGTATTGTTTATTGCTCAATCCTGGTCAAAACTCTATACGAATTTAAATTTTAAGTACTAGGTGTCAAATGTGTATACTAATAATTAAGTAAAAGCACTTAATGCACTTATTAAGCACTTGGTCTAATCTCTATACGAATTTAAAATATGATTATTGAATATCATAAATGTCAAAAAATAGTTTCAGTATAATGTTTCTAAATTTAAAATTCTATGGTAGTGCTCACTGTTTAATCTTGGTCCAAGCTCTGTGTGAATTTAAATTAAGAATAGTAAATGTTATAAATGTTCATTAAAGACAATTGTAAAAAAAAAGAAAGACTAAGAAGGGTCAGAGCTGGAATTTGTGGATAAACCTAGGTACTTAAACAGAGGGATGTCTTGCCAATAAAAATCTTTGTCATAGTAATTTGAAGTGTTATCATATCTACATACGGATAGTTGTTAATTCATGGTTTATTTTACAAACTCCAGGTCTGAATAGGGAGGATAACACAATTCCGATTGTGATCAGTCAACGTTTGCTATTGAAGCTAGTACTATGATTGTTACAAGTACAGTTACAATAGCAAAATTGGCACACTCATAATGTTTGATCACAATTTGAGTTGTCGGGGAGACGGGAGGTTATCCTCTTTCTTTTTTTTTTATTATATGCAAAGATGATTCTTCATTTCTTAGACCATATAGGTCTAAATGGGACATGTAAATTTGGCTAAATTTAAAAGCATCATATATAAAAATGAATCGTCAATTTTCCTCATCAACCTCATTCACCATTATACACTAGGACCTTTAGGCTATTTTTTATTGTCAGGAGAAAATTCATATGAAAAACAAAAAGAAGGAGGAAAGTTGGAGTAGCTTCATATGAAAAAATCAATATTCATAACTAGGAATGGACAAAGTATGAAGGCTCAGCTAGAATGAGATAAGAATAACTTTTTCTAGATTTGTTTTGTACCATGGCTTTTTTTGAACATTTGGCGAATTATTAATAAGATTGGGTACTAACTAGCTATTTACACAATAACAATAATAATCTCTTAATCTTGAGTTGTATCCTTTTTGATTTATATAAATTATTACAGGGTTAACTAATATGTAGGAATTATGAAATACTTTTTGAACTCCAATAAAATGTTTCTGTTGCTGAATTTCGATGGGAAAAACTTATATTAATTGTTACAAAAAGGTGGCCTTACAGCTAATAAGCGATCTCTGCCAGATAATCCTTGCATTTGTAAGTAGCTGTTAAAATGGTTTTTGCGCTTATGTACAAAACACATAATACACGTAATTTATACACACATATATAATAAATAGATTTATAAACATATACAAAAATAACCTCATTAAAAACCCATAGTAATACGATTAGGAATTATTTAAATAAAACATTTTTTAAAGTGGAAGTAGGTATATACATGCTAGTATACAAAGAAGATTCACTAATCGCTGGCAATAGGAAATATCCAATATGAAAAATATATACCTCTTATTAATATGATTCATTCCTCCCCTCAGTGTTTGCTTGTGTAGTATTCCGTAAAAAAAGGTAGGGAAGTCGGTAGATTTTTACACGTAGCCTTAAATCAAGATCAAGTAACGCACCCCTAAAATCTGTAGTTTCAAAACGGTTTTCTGTTATCATCAGTAGAGTAGCCTGCATATTCGTTATCTGACATAAAAAATACTCCAATAAGTGCGGTTTTCTGTGTATTCGCCAATAAAGGAAGAAAGTACGCAACTAATTACTTTGTAGACTAATGGCTAAACAAATGAAACGTTCAAGCGCTCGCCGAGGGGTGGTCTCATGTTAACATTGACTTTTTGTATTCAGTGCCACTAATACCGAGTGTTCGTCTTTTAGGATTACAGGAAAATAGTGAATATTTTACAGATATATTAGGTTTGTACAAACTTTTTGACTGGCAATAATAATAAGTTTATTAGGATGAAATTTTGCAGCTTAAATTTAAATCTTCAACTAATCGAGATGATTTTTGGTACACTTAAGCCTAGCGGTTCAAGTGTTGGACTTGACTTCATGAGGTACCGGGTTCAAATTCCGGGCTGGGCAACAAAAAGAAAATGTGGTATTTCCAATTATCTAATAAAAAATGTTGCTCGGGATTGGATATGAGCCTTACCACATTGTGAGAGTTAGTGTCTTCGGCTAGTCGTGGGTGCCTTGTTTGTGCCTCTGACTAACCCTTCGGGGATATGGACGTGAAGATACTTCACTTTTACTTTCTTAAGTTTTTCCCATGTTTGTCTGGGTCTCCTATGTAGAATAGACTTCCTGTCAGGCAGATTGTTAGAGACGAGCAAAAGGTAAATAGATCGTGACCAGTAAGGCCACTGGTGGTAGAGTACTGAGGAGCAATTTACCGGGGTAGAAATCCACCACCTCACCTATTCCTGTCGCAACAATGAGTGTCGTGTTCCGGTCTGGAGGAAATGGGTCTAATATGCTGGTCTCTTGACAGCTACGCAAATATATTATCCCTGGTATCTATATGCCATTAGATCACCTTGTCTCTTACCATCAGAAAAGCCGTGTGCTTGTTCGCTTTTTGAACCCATAAAAAAAAATCCGGTTGGAATGTCGAAACTTAATTTTAAAGCAGGTATCCTTAACAGATTTGTTTTTGAAACACATGTTTAATTTTAATAACAATGATTTTAATGTAACGGAGCTGAAACATTGATTGAAATGCAAGGTTGTCATAGGAACATCTAAAAGTCCCAACATTGTGCTACCATATTTGTATTTTTAAATAAGTCTTGAATAGTTATAAGAATAGTTCTGATAAATAAAAGCTTTTGATATTTTCCATCGTCGGCGCTTGGTAAAACTTCTAAATATTTATTTTTTAAATGAAGAAACTTCCAAAACAGTACAAGTGTTTTTTCATTTAAAAATATGTAATGAAAGCTTATCATAAAAATGTATTTTTAAAACTTATTTCGTATTTGTCCTTACAAAGCCCTTTCCAAAGGTTTAGCCCAAAATTCGATAGCATCTTTGTAAACTATTATCTTTATCAGCGCCCCTATTAGTAACTTAAAGAACTAAATTCCAGTACTTTTACTTTTAGTTGCTATCTTAGATTATATTTGGTAATTTACCTTATAAAATGTAGAATGTTTGTGGTCTAAAAATTAAATCTTCCAATTACCTGTAAAGGCGTAATTCAAATTTTTGTATTAAGAATTAACGAAGACGCTAGTAAATTTTAACGCTATATTCGAAGCGTCAATCATTAAACTAAATCTTATAAAAACTCGTGATTAAGGTTCATCTTAGAAAAATACTTATTAACCTGTTTAGTTAGCTAGTTTTCAGACTAGCTAACTAAACTAAAAATTCAATTTTAACACGAGAAAGAGTTTAGCATAGATTTTTTGAGGGATCATTCTTTTTCTATAACATACCATTTCCTATAACATATCAGATAACTTGGCATACCATTTTCTGTAGAATTTAAGTAAAATTTACCGGTGTTTTATGATTTACTAATGATATGAAATAATAGAAACGTACGTAAACTGAAAAAATACTTAACTTTCAATGCTTATGTTTCCGAGATGGTATCACATACTCACGTTTCGACATGTGCTTTTTGAATTTTTTTTATGATAAGGTAGCCGGTAAACTAAATTTTGCTCGAGGCCTAATATCCCGGCCTCAGGTTGGTAACGCAGCATTACCACCTTTGTTGTCTCTAGGCGGCTTGAATTTCTTACTATCAGGAAATCCAGGTGCTTGTTTGCTTTCCAATTTCATAAAAAAAACCATAAGTCGGATCATGTACAAACTTATGACCACCTAGAAAATATTAGTTTGTCTAAAAGAGATAATCGCGACGTAGTGATAAAATGGGACTTGCGTGAAAAATGTACAAAAAAAATCAGTATAACAGTCGTTTGGTAACCTACTCCTTTTAAAAATATTGAAATGCGTTAGAGTCCCTTTTCGATAAATTCTATTCCTTGCCGTGACACGAGGTTTTAAGCTAACTAGCTGTTGCCTGCGGCTTGACCCGAGTTCTCACAGGAACCTATTGTGCGATCGGAATTAAAAGTAAAATATATGTTAATCCAGGTCACAATCTATCGACGTCCCAAATTTCAGACAAATCCGTTCTCCCATTCGAAAGTGAAAGACTAACTAACATCGTACGTACATACACAAACTTTCGCATTGATAATACTCGTTATTATTATAGTAGAATACTCTCTGCTAGTAAAATACAATCAAACAGTCTAAGCAGTTTCCAAGATAAATACATAATAAAACAGCTAAACAAAGATTTTTTTTTCGTTTTGAAAACTTATCCAGGGTAGAGATATCCACGGAAAATCAAAGAACATTCTGCGCGACAGATAAAGTTTCTATTACAAGCACTCTTCAGTCAATGTCAAAGTTCATCATCGATGTATGAAACTGCTAGATCGGCAAACGTGACAAAATAATAAAATAAATTTACTTGTCAGATATTAAGTGATTTTGTTATATTTTCTTTGGTCAAATAAATTGTTGGTCTAATAATAAAATTCCGAAAGCAATCCTATTCACTACATCTAGACACGTGGCAGCGTGTCAAGCCAAAGTTCAATCAAAGAACTGGCTAGCCAGCGCCGAGTGTAATATTACACGAACCACTTGGTACCACTTTTGACCCTTCTATAACTCAAAACCTATTTAACGTAAATACATAAAACTACGTGTCTGTAATTATATCCATATGGACATCAAGAATCTCAAATTTCATAAAGCTAGCTCAAACGGTTATAAAGATATGAAGGTCTAAAAGTCGTAAATTTTAGTGCCTACTGACTGACTGGCTGACATACCTATAGTAGCTAAACCTAACCTACTTCCAAATGACCTAGAAGGATGAAATTTGGAATTCAGCTCGGTAATTATGTGTAAATGTAGGAAAAAATCGAAAAATAAAAAAAGTTCAAAAATAGGGGTAAAAAATTGAAATCAGGACATTTCCAGAACAAACTATAGTAAATATAATAATTAAGGCGCAGTAAATGTGCAGAGTCGACTTTGTTGCCATATAAAAATCATGCTTTAATTGTAATTTCAACACTTCTTGCCAGATTTTGATCGAATTTGCCCCTGACTGACTGACATGAATTACGAAAAATTAATAACCAAAATCCATTCGTATTTGTGGTGTTATCGGGTAACAAACATATTATAAGTGAAATGACAACCTTCCCCTTTTTGCTTTCCATTCAAAATAATTAATAAATACATTTTAAAACCCACTTGTCGGATCTTGATTAAATATATAGGACCACCTCTGAATCATGAGTTACTTTAAAAATAATGAGTCATCCAAATCCGTTCCTAATTTGCAGAGTAATCGCATAACAAACATATAAAATACGTATTGAAACCCTTTTGGAGTCGCTTAAATATTCGTAGAATGGAACAGCAAATATTTTCTTTCACATTAACCATACGGTGAGTACTTGGGACGCATCTGTGAGATTCCAAAATCTACCACCGGCCTTTTATTGAGAAGATCCGGCGACAGAAACTAAGCGGGATTGTCTATGTTCTAAATCTTTTTAAATTTGCTTACAAATACTACATTTAATTGACGAAAAATAAACCCTAAATCAGCTAGATATACTGCAACTTTATCAACATTTTTACAAAAAAAAAAAAAAATCTTTTTTAGATTTATTTAGAGATAGATAAAAACGTATACGTTGGTCTATGAATGACCGCCTCGTTGGTCGACTGGCTAGCTAACACGCCTTACTACACTGACTAACGCGAGACTCGGGTTCGATTCCCGACGGGGGCAGGCATTTGTGTGTCGAACATTTAGATGTTATTAGATGCATTTCCGGGTCTGGGTGTTTATTAAATTTATTCTGGTATCTATTTAAATATTCTATGTATTAGTATCGTTGACTAGCACCCATAACACAAGTATATAATTTGCTTACTCTGGGGTTAGATATAATTTGTGTAACTTGTCCAGGGATATTTATATTTAAATGAAGAAATTGCTTATTCTGTGGACTCTTCTTCTTGAATTTATGCGTTACAGGCGCTATGCGGCCCAAATATGCCGAGTCATCCTCACAAATATCATTAACTTGACCTTGGAGAACGCATAATTAACTTTTAGTATTTGCTACTAGTTCACAAAATTCTTCAAAAAAGTTTGGAAACCAAAACACGTTTGAATAAACTTTCACAAAAAAATACATTTTGGCACTTCTCGTCTCTGTAAAGAATTTGTTAAATTAGTTTGCATAGAATAAGTGTTTACAAAAATAAGACATGAGTAATCTCAATTTGCCCGATGAATTAAGTAAAAGCTCAGTTTTCTTCTATATTTGAAATTTTATTTCTTAAAAAGTAATAAAATATACCATCACTATATTTGAAAATATACATCCGCACCATGCTCGCCAGAGTGTAATAATATACAATAATAATTATCATACAAAGAAATTATAATCTATATATTAATACGTGAAGCCAAAACTTTGGGGTCCAAAGTTTTTAAAGCTGGAGCATAAAATTTGGCACACTTATAGTTTATGTGTAGGAGAAGTGCAGAACGCTAACAATTTTCAATAATAATGCTTATAAAGTACATTAAATCAATACATAAAACATTACCCACACTACCATGCATTTGACACACACAAACAAATATATTGATGAAAACGGTAAAAGATCACAGATGGTGCACTAAAAAGTTTGGAAACAAAGTGGTTGGTCTTGTGAAATGAAGATGGCGTTCCTATCAACAAGATATTAAAATTTATTATGGTCGAATTTCGACCAATGGTCGACCTCTAGTAATGATAATTGTACCTGTTTTATTTTTGCACACTTGATTATTATATTTTTTTATTTGTTCTAAGTATAGCTGTAGGTAATTCTTTTTTAACACGATGCCTTCCATTTTATTTTCACAGCTTCATTTTTTTTGGGTTGGCTGGAAGAAATTTC
Organism: Calephelis virginiensis; assembly: GCA_002245475.1. NCBI lineage: Eukaryota > Metazoa > Arthropoda > Insecta > Lepidoptera > Riodinidae > Calephelis > Calephelis virginiensis. Next base: position 110,945 of record NJDC01001643.1, on the reverse strand, counting down.
TTAAGTTAGAGCTAAGCTCGCCTTTTTTTTGTTTTTTTTTTGTGTGCAATTAAGTATTAAATACTAATAATAATATACTTATATAGGACCACACGCTTGTTAATAATACTCGTATAATGATATGTTTTTTTAAATAAATTTTGGGTAGAGCTCGGTTTTAAAAAAACTTGAGCAAATGCTTATTGGGATAACTCGTATTTTTTTCTGTAAGCATGTATTTCATAGAACCAAAGTAATTCAATTTTTCCTGAGACGAGGACGTCAAAAAGTGTATTTTTTATAAGAGCTTAATTTTTTTTGTTTTTCGTTTTCCAAACTTACTTTATTTTTTTATGAAGTATTAGTACACATAAAAAGTTATTGCTAATTATCCGTTACCAAATGTCTAGTTATAGTTATATGTGAACTTGATTCGCCATATTTGTAACCAGAGCCGTAACCCTGAAAACACAATCCTCTTCTGGAAATGTGTGTAACATATAAAGGACATTCTACCTGACTAAGTAAATTTCGACCACGTGCCACATAAATGTCAAGGGTGGCAGTTGCATAAACCAATGATGTATGAAACAACTGGATCGGTCATTCGAGTTTGGCCTGTTAATTGAAAGCCAAGTTCAACCATCCATTCGTTAGCGTTAATGAACCACTTTTCAATCAGGCGACGTTATTCCGATTGTTGAGTACGTTGTCGATACTAATAAAATCTTTGTACAGAGAATGTGATGTCATAATCGACTAAGTTTGCATTTTTATTGGCTATTATGTTTGAATCACCTATTAGAAGTGGAAAAATGTTTTCGTTTTTATATTGTCTTACTTCGCATACGCTAATAGTTTCAATCCTGAGCGCTAGCTAAACCTAATCTGTTTTTTTAAAAAATTATAAAGAAAAGAGGTAGCACATTTTAAATAGGCATGTATGCCCGGACGGGTCACCATGTGACGTTTTTAATCAATGTTTTCAAAGAAACAGAAAAGAAACACCGTGTACAAACTAATCTGATCAACATTTTTAAATAAATGTATATTCCCGGACAAGTTACACAAATTGAATCTAATCCCAAAGTTAGCAAATTAGGTACATGCTTGTATTATGGGTGCTAGTAAACGAATCTAATACATACAAATACTGATATAGATACCAGAATAAATTTAATAATCACCCAGGCCCGGAAATGCAGACATCTAAATGTCCATCACACAAATGCCTACCCCTATCGGGAATCGAACCCGAGCGAGCTTCGCGGTTAGTCAGTGTAGTTAGGCGTGGATGCTGGCCACTCGACTAACAAGGCGGTCAATTTATTTTGTCCCCTTCTATTACTGTAAAAGAAAGTAGACAGCGATAGCTTAATTTTTTTTAGTGGGTGCGCCACAAAATTACCACTTAATTTTACAAAATGTCATACTTTAGTACTATAAGATATTTTTGGAGATGTACAGTTCATTTACCCATTCATGGAGGTTACAAAGACTTGATGACAGTTCCTATGACTGCCTCACTCCACAGATTCCCGACGGGGGCAGACATGTGCGATGAACATTTAGATATCTGCGTTTCTGGGTCTGGGTGTAGACTAAATTTTTTTGGTATATATATTTAAATATTTCTATGTATTATATCGTTGACTATAACCGAAGCATGTAATTTGCTTACTTTGTGGGTAGGTTCAATTTGTGAAACTTGCCAGGGTCATTTTTTATGTGTTAATTCCAAAAATTGCTAACTCTTTCTGACTGTCGCTACCCGACCACAATTTTATGTGGTCGGGTAGCGACAGTCGGGTAGGTAGCGAAACTCAGTAGTCGGACTTGTTAGCGTCTATATAAATCTATAGACAAGTACAAATTTGCTCAATCATTTCCTGCCTCCGTTCAAAGCTGCGGTTTCGTTCTAAACCAGTTTACAAGATAGCCATGCAAGAAACTTATTGATAGAAATCTGAAGATGGACGGTCCGTCTACATTCAAAGCTGGAGACTTATCGATAAATCCATGAATTTAAATCAGTTTCAGTGTATCAAATATCATTCTGGAAATGGAATTTAGAAATATCACGTAAAGTTCTACGATGAGACGTATCGAGCTATAATGTTTTCTATTTACTAATAGAGATTCGACGAATTTCGGTTTTGACTATTAATAACGTTTGTAGTTACATTTACAATATTAACAAGCTAGCTGTCCGGATATGTATAAGGCTTCGGCCACACTTGCGCGACCAAAGCGAAAGCGAAGCGGGAGCGTGTACCGTGCGACGGACACTGCAATATCACAAAATTGAAACAGCAATCTTGTGTATAACATAGGACCTTGCACACCTATGTGACCGTGATGAGGGAACATGTCACTATCACTAGCTACGCGAGACACACGCAACTTGGTCAGTTGTTTGTAAGGATATTACGAGTATCTCGTACAATTTTAGTTTTTAATTTCATAATTATATGTAACACAAAAATATAAACAATCAAACATGGTGTTAAATTTATCACCTGTTTGGTCAAAAGGAAAGTGTGCACTCCTAACTTGAGTCTGGGTGGTAAATTTACTGTAGTAAGTATTTTTATAAGTATTACGCTGTATTTGTACTAGTGACTAATGCCATTTCCACAGGCATATGCTAAACACGTGCGACTTCAAAAACTCAAATAAAAAATTCGACATCAGCGACAAACGTAAATCGCGCGGTTGCGCAGTAGTCGTGCGTTTGCGCACGTCAGTTTCACGTTGTAGACGCTCCCGCTTCGCGCCTCGCGTCCCAGCCGCTTGGCGCTCAGGTTTGCCTGAATTCTAGTCTTTCACAGAGGATGTGGTAGTTTCTCTGACAATAGTGATGAACGCTATAGCGCTGTGTGTAACAAGCTTTGTGAGAAATTGTGAGTTTTATATCCATTTTATGCTATGAAGAAGACTTTTCTTTTGACAATAAAAACATTTTATGAACCCCGATGCAAAACGAGGGGTGCTATAAGACGTGTCTGTGTGCTCTTATCGTAACTCTTCAGCGGATGGACAGAATTCGATACAAGGTTTTACTTGAAAGCTGACATGATCGAGATGATTCTCGACTACATATAGGTTTTGTCGGGGGTATATTGCATTTTTTTAAATTTTAAGATTTTGTTGTAATTTGTCACTAACTTCATGTTTTGACAAACATTGTGCTGCCCACCTTGTTTAAAGTAAAGTATCTTCACGCTCATATCCGAAGAAGACGTAGGCAGAGGCACAACCAGGGCACCCACGATTAGCTAAATAAACTAAGTCCCACAATGTGATAGGTGGCAAACCTATCGCCAACCGGGCACACAACCTTTTTTTAAATTTTTTTAATGTTTGAAACAAATCCATATATATGAAAATAAATCGCGTTTTCGCGTGGTCATCGAATCATCCCTGAATGGATGAAACAAATTTTGCTGATTCTTTGTGTTTAGAAAATATTTTTTTTCTAAATAAAAAAGTGTTTTTAAATAAAAATAGAAAAATCCCATTTCCTTTTGCCTGACTCGGTTATCGGAGTCCTCATGAAGTAAAATCAATAAATCATAAAGGGAATAAAAAAAAACAATACTAACAAAATATACTTCTTAATTTACAAGTAACGGTGTACCCATCGTTCTACGAAAGGTGAATGATTAGGGATTCGCTCGCACACACTTGCTCCTGTCAGGAACTAAATCTGAACCTCAGGGATAATCAAGTTTTAGGCGCGGATGTGAATTCCTTGTTCCTACAAGTGCAAGAAACGTCAGATTCATTTAGATAACTCTATCGAGACGAAAGAAATTACGTTAGAAATGATTAAGGAAAAAATGGTTGTATTGTAACAAGGATCATATTAAATAGTCGTGGCCAGAATATTTAATAACGACGAGGCATTTAAAATTAACAGTCAAAATCAAACAAGGTCAAATGATAGGAGTCAATAACGGCTTTATAATTTTGTATGCAGTTATTGTGCGAAGGCGAATTATTATGCCACAGATATATCTTTCTTTACTAATATGATACATCTACTACATATAAAAATCTGACATTGACTGTACCTTCAATGACATAACTTTAACCGGTCCAGCTTCAGAGTGATAGAGCTAACAAATAAAACACAAACTTTCAATAAATTTAAAAAAAAGAAAAAAAATCACCCTAGGTATTATTTGAACCTATAACCTTTCGTCTCAATACCTTGCAAAAAACGAAAGTTATGGCCATTATAAATGTAAATTTCATTTGTAATAATGAACTCATTAAGTGGGTACACAGAACTGTGTATCTGTAAGAAAGGAATTAAAATTTCGCCACGGGACTTGGATACTCAGTGCGTATTCAATACGTGCAACGAAACTAAAAACTTAAAAATCATTAAATTAAAATAAATTTGCTTACTTTTGGGGTTAGATTGAATTTGTGTAACTTGTCCAGGGATATTTGTTATTGTTATGACCATCGTACTGAACATCAATTTAATAAAAGTTAACACCGTTCCCTTTAAATAGCTTCACTCAATTCTGTAAGTTTTTAAAAATTAGAATGGGTATTTAGTAAATTAACTTTAAAAATAGACATACAGTATTGCGGACATTTTTGTAGATCTGTAAAAAAATTTTCGTATTTTGTTTGTTATTACTCAATGTGTTTTAGTTGTTTCTTCAATGGAAGTTGAACTTATTAATGCTGAATTAATGTTGTAATCCGAGTACAGAATGTCTATTAACAATAACTTGCTAACCCTAAGATATCCGTTGAGATGAGATAAAAATTCGCTGTTTGTTATGTTATTGGCTTTGAAGCGCTTTAGGGTTAATTCAAGTCAATCATAAAATGCATGAGCAAATTTTAAAAGATGATTAAATATCGACCTGCAGGGTTAAGATGCGCTTGGGAGATTTTTATTCTTTTTTAACATTGCGATTATAAAGCCTATTATTCTAGAAAATTAACTGTTTACGGCTACATTCAAAATTTCTTCCGGTTTTTTAAAAAATACAGATTAATACGTCCTAAATATGCCAAATTGTCATCACGAATACCTAAACCTTTAGAAGAGGGATAATTAATAATAACTATTTTTTTATATTATGATTTTTTTAATATTATGCAAATAAATTAGTGTTTAATAATGATATCTTTAAATATATATATGTCGCAAGGTCGTATGCGTGGCTTAGATACTGTGGTTATAAGTATAGTTGACGTAGCAACTAGCGCAATATAGGTTGGCATTCAAAGACTTCAAGTAAACACCACGTGCAGTAGCAGGTGCGCTTGCAGGTGTTGTCTTATCAGCTTGTTTATCGGCCGCTACGGCTATATAAGTCAAAGCGAGCATGCTTCGTGAGGCATTCTTTGTGAACGCCTTGCAGTGTTCGGACCGCTGTCTAGTACGGAGGTCGCCACTGGTAACAGGTCTCTCCCTGTTATAGGATGGCAATGAGATAATTATTCTAGATCGTAATTGGTAATTCAATAATGATCTAGGGCCCGGGTTGTGGGTCATTCGGGGGGTGCATTATTTGGTTGGCACTCACGCAGGAAGAGCGGGGTGGAGCTCTCCTTCCCCTTCGGGGATTTACTTTTGTTGTCATAGTGGAATGCTTATTCCTATGTTCACGATGGTCTGTTTGGCAACGGAAAGGCATACGCTACTTATTAGTGCGAGAGTACTGAATGCTATCGTGTAGACATCAGGATCGAGTGGATCACGTGTTACGGCTTTGTTCTGATATTTCTAAGTTCTTTAGTAGCCAAACGCCCACAAGGTGTACGCTCCCCGGCTACCCGCCCGGCGGCTCATGTATCGGCCAGTAGATAGGATGTTTTTACGCTCCGACATATATATTATCCACCACTCAAAATGTTATCAGATCTCACTAATGACAGCTTTTTGTACTTAGTTTTTCCATACAACGAATTAATAAAGTACGTAAACAGTCAATATTTAAAAAAAAAAGTCAATATTTATATTTAACCTTCTATAATTTTTAAATGCGATGCCATAGTTTACCTCGGATTTTTTTTTTTTATATTTATTGGTTGTTTACGTGTTCATAACTAAAACTTTGAGTTGGTAATCACAAAACTGTTTTCATAACTTCAAAAAAAGATAACATATATGAAATAGTATTTCCGTGGTTATACATCGGCAATTAAAAACCAGCTAAAATATTGTGCATCTAATGCCGAGTTATTTTAAAACCTTATTTTCTCTTCGATTTGTATAGAAAATACTCAAACGTTAAGTGTTTTCGATAAAAAACAATTCTTTCATTATATCAACCTAAACAAAAACTCACGTATTATATCCTTTTTATGTAAAACACTATTTAGAAAATCCTTGTACTTACGTGCATGAAGTCCAAAATGTATGGAACATGCGCTCGAGTCATCTGTCTGCGTCTAACTAGCCTATTATTTAAAAACGTGTGCGCATTAAAGTATTAATTTGATTATGTACACATGCACAGATAAATAATTAATTGAAAGATGTATCTTAAAGACAAAAAGAACATGTAAATTATCTGAAATTTTTCTAAATACCTCGGAATATACTACCATTTTTAGAATCCCTCGGAGTTAGCTGCGTTTACCTTAGGTTGTTGTATAAAAGTTCTGAGAAGACAGAATGACTTGTCATAGTGATTGATGGGCTACGCGTTGCGTGCATGCCAGACATACAAGACTGTTTCGTTATCTCCAGAGATCTTACAAAATATCAATAGGTACATGTAAAATTGCAAAAGCGCTGTCTGTATATTGGAGATATTCTGAAAAAACGATGGGCATATGTTAAGATAATTTAACTTGATACTTATTTTTTGGAATCTCTTTGAACCTATTTATTTTTTCATAATCTCTAATTGTATTTATTACAAAAAAAATATTGCTAATGAAGAAATTTAGCCTAAGTTACAAAAGGCAAAGCCTAAATTCTAAATTAGCACATAAATTTCAGTTTTATAATAATGTGTAAATAGCAGTATAATTATGTTTTATTAATCTTTTTCTTTTTTGCAAGGGAAGGAAATCAATGGGATTCTTAAACTTTAAGAGATAATAAAGCCTTTTAAAACTAAAGATTAAAAAATGGGACTAAATTATTTAAACGAAAAAGCTGAGTACTTAAATATATTCCCGCCCGTATCCCCAAAGAATTTTGCAAAAGTACAACCAGGACACTCACGATTTAGTCAAAGGAACCAAATTTTACAATGTGATAGGTGGAAAACCTTTCCAAATGCACACTTATCCAATTATGAACGTTTTTTATTAGAAAATTTGGGAAAAAAACTAATTGTACTTGAAAATAAACGTTATGAAATTATACCTTGTTTGGAAGTTACTACACAATTGGGAAGAATCCATTCACTGGTTTTTGCGAAAAAAGTCAACTCACAAACTTTTAAATAACCCACGTTTAGGTTCTATACCCTGTACACAATTTTAAGCTATCTCTTTAGTGTAGCTTATGATTTGTGTAGCTTGTCCTAAGATATTTATTTATTTATTATTATTTTATTTACCGCTATCTTCTTTTAACGAAAATAATAGACAGAGACTAAACACTTGTATTAGTGATGTCAGATTAGACTGTACGCGACATTTCTGTAGACGTTCAATCTACTCGTATCACTCGGTAAACGTTGACTAAAAATTTTACTTGTCCGGACTAATCTGACATATCTCAAATGTTCCATCTCTTTTGGTTTTGTTTTATTTGAAAAAGATAGCACGCATCTGAAATAACTTTAGTCCGTGAACAGCAGAATTACCACCAATAAACATTGTTTCTAAATTTGTCTGTTGTAATCCATGCGCTCGATACTCCCTGCCTACCACGTAAGAAACTTGGCGTGGAGATACATATATATGTGAATCATATATGAATCCCCATTACGCGTTGTCATCGCATCACGGCTGAACGGATGCGGCTCATTCTTCTTTATGTTGCGTTAGTTATTTTCAGTAAAATATTCTTATAAAAAAAAACGAGAAAATTAAAGGACAAATGGGAAAAATTATGCTTTAATCCATACAAACTGTTAGTAGTTATTAGTGTTACGTTACGTTGTGCGATACGTTGTTTGCTGGGTCGGCTAGTTATATGTAAAGAGAATATGAAAAGTAATGCTAACCGTGGATGCAACAACGGACATCAGCTAGCTAGATAATATAGCAGTGTCGACCGAATTATTACCATTTCACATCCCATCCGGCGGCGATAAATACTTGAACCAAGATCCTTTGTCCTCACTTCACTTTATGCACTCTGGCTCGCCAGAGTGTAATTACACCATTTGATTCGACATTGATTAAATAGAATCCTTTCCTTGATCAATTCACCCATAAGTTCCAATACAAGAACCCGTGTGTCTAACACGAACAATGCATATATCGAACTGTTTACTCGATACGTTTTCGATTTAGTTAAATTAAGGCTAGGATATTCTAGCGGTGTTGACGGTTTGATATATGTTACTAACCTAACCTCAACGCTATTAAATTAAATAAAATGTCTTAAAACGTCATTAAATATTTTATTGATTTTATTGTAACTTCGAGTTTTATAAATTCGAAATAAAACCCGAAAAAGTATTGTAAATCTGTTGTTTTCGTGTTTTTTTAAAGTGAAGTTAGTGCAGTATTTTGAGTTTGTTAGTAAATCTAGAACATTTACGGAACTCCTTAATTGGGTCTGGCCGTAATCGGGTAATCGTTGGTATTTTAAAGCAAATTTATGTTCGATCTGTAATTAACTAACTGTTTGCCCGCGACTTCATCAACTTTGAATAGCCTTTAGGGTGGCATTATGAAAAGAAATTGGATCTTTAGTTATGACCGCTTCGTTTGCCGAGGCTATAGCATACAATCCTAGCTCCACCGACCAACTAAGAGGCTCAGGTTCGATTCTCAACGAGGCTGGCATATGTGTGATGGGCATTTAGATGTCTACGTTTCCGGGTCTAGGTAAGTTAAATAGATTATTATACTATTCAATTACAAATAATACATATAGTATTAGAATCGTTTAACATTATAACATAAGCATATAATTTGCTTACTTTGGGGTTAAATTCAATTTGTGTAATTTCTCTGGATATATTTAGTTTGTATCTTTCAAGTTTTATGAAAATAATTTCTGCGGCTTAGCTGTGAAAGAGTTACAAACAGACTTTCGTATATTAAGTGGGGCTATAGATTAGAATTTGTTTGTTTTGTGATTGTTTGCTTATACAGGTAATCTATTTAATGGATAGTGTTCTTGTTTTTAGTATTTGAGAATATAACTTTGTAAAATTTTACAAAAATTCATAAAAAAAACTAAAAAGTATAAATTCGTTGCGATATGCTCTAAGGTGCTATAATTCAATGTTGGGAGTAATATCTTTTAACATCTTGTCCAATAGCATTAAAGTCTCACTCGAACTAAGATCCTTCCTATTACTGGGAAATGCCAGACTGTAATTATATCGTTTGTTTTAACATCGATCAATTTGAAGCATCAGAAACGTTTTAATATACTTTAAACAATTTCACAGCGATTTTAGCATACTTTATGATTTTAAATAAGGCTAAGTTATGTTGAGTAATAATTAATACTGCAAAAACCGACTCTAACTATTTTATTAGATACCACATAAGCATTTTTAAACATAAACAAAAATTCGCATTATTAAGGGCAACTCAAAAACTATTAGTCGGATCATGATAAATTGTACGAGATCACCTTGGAAGAACCTTTTAAAAAAACACCAAAATCTGTTGGCTACAAGTCGAGAAATCGGGTAACATTACAAAAATTATTTACTGTCGGAATGGAAACCTCCTCCTTTTTTGGATTAAGTTAAAAACCAGATTGTACTATATTTTCATAGTCTTAACTCTTAACCGTATCGAGGGTCATAGCTTACTTTTCCATTTTATGACTTTGGATCTAATACAACGTTAGACTAACGTTAATAGATTCGTTGTCGAGGTTGTTTTCATCGCAACTTTTCGACAATGCGAATGTTCGTGGTAGGGGAACAATGTTTGAGGCCGTAAAGAACGACGAGCTGAATACAAAGTAGCTGATTAGGTGTTAATACAATGTATTAATCTAACCAAGTGATAATTAAGAGTTATATTTATATGCTCATATGACTACATAAAAAACTAAGTAATGCTCGGTTCATACTCGTATGTTGAAGAAACGAGTCGTTTTGCTTACGAAATTTAGTTTTTGTACGAACAGGAAAAATCTAACTACAATCATTCGTTATTAACTGTCAACTCGAAACATTTTGTGTAACGCTTCGTTACTTTTAGATAAACAACCAATGGATATACTAACGGATTATGGTTCGTTGATTATATAAACCGGGCTTAAATCTTTTCTTTATACGATATTATCTATTAATATAAAACAAAGTACCTTCGTCTAATCATCGGTGTCATGGTTGTATCCCGACCTCTTCGTGGATACAGGCATGAAGTTACTTTACTACTACTTTAAAATAAAGTCGGGTTTGTCACTACAATTGCATCTATGATTCGGATTTGTTTGGAATAGAATAATAACCATTATGGGCTACTTGGACGTTTCTGGGTTAAGTATTAATCTCAGAGCTACTTTCTAAAGCTAAATAACTTTAAAATTGATAGCTTGACTCATTGTTAAATTTAACCCAAGAACTTGCAACCTAGAACCGAATCATTTGAATAATTAAAATCAAAAACACAAATCACAGAACGAGTTATACGAAATTCGCCGGGACAGAAAGCTACTTTATAACTCGAGAACTGCTGGACTATACAATGGCCGTTCAGAGAATGCGTTCCTGACACGTCGCGATTGAACTGACGACGTAACTTTGTAATGACATTGCAGTTACGATAAAAATATTATTGCTGGTTGTTTACCGTTTTAACGATTGATGAGCATTAAAACAACATTATTATATCAATAATTAATTAATGCTATAATGTTGTGCCAAACTGAGTCTCAAATAATTTGGTAAACTATATTTTTCTAAGTCTAAACTGCGCTATTACAAAGTTATGTCAGCGATTTATATTTGTAGTGCTGTGCTAACAATAACAGGCAATAATAGTATCGTAATCTGTTCTTATACAGCTATACTTTATAAAATAATACGTCTTGTTTTTCTTTTTAAGAATTTGAAAATAGTGGACTATAAGATAACTTTTATTAAATATAAAAATAAAACTACGACTAAACCGAACGCGCGAAAGAAAGTAGCATTTTTTTATTTGGGTTGAAAATGGTAACCCCAAATGGCGTTACTGGCATTTTTATACTTAGATTAAAAACTTTAACCCCAAATGGCGTTATGAGCCGCCATTTTGTGACGCTAAAATAGTCGTCTGTTGTCGTTTCGTGCGCATATACCACGTTCTTAAAGTGTTTTCGATCTGTTTTTATTTTATTACCTGGCTATCGTTTAAAGGGCTGTTTCTGCTTTTTAAACTGACATCGGCGCTAAATCGGACTTTGATTGTATTTTTGAGGCTTTTGGTGCATAATAATGCCTAAACGTGAACAAACATTAAAAAGTGGAGCCTGTGAGTTAATCATCAAGCTGCAAGATTACTTTGAGCGGGAGCGGTAAAATGGCGGGCCCCTGGTACCTGTCAAACAAGTACTAGAACGCGTCTCTCAGGCGCTTGGAGTTAGCAAACTAACAATAACAAATATTAATAAAGAAAAGTTCGGCGCTACTGGCACGTAAGATAATATTTTACGTACTCCGAAGAAGAAACGTAGAACTAAACCTGTGACAGATATTGTGTGTGACCAGTGACGCCAATGCAATCAGAAATCAAATATATGGTTACTATTCCAGAAATGAATATCTCAACAGGAAGAAGCTTTTGGCATCGTTAAGAAAAGCTGGACTGTTTAGCTTGGGTAAAACTGCTTTAACCAAAATCTTAAAAGATATTGGTTTTTCGTATAAAAAAAACAGACAAAAGAAAAATTTTATTAGAACGATACGATATAATTTTAAAACGGATAAGTTTTTTGAGAGAAGCAAAAAAAATTGATAACTGGGATAATGTCGTGAACATTGACGAGATATGGTTAAACGCCAATCACACGGTTTCCCATTCTTGGACGGATGATACACAAGCGTCACGTCGAAAGTACCAATGGGTAAGGGGGCCCGTCTGATAATATGCCACGCAGGTTCAGTAAAATACAGCTTTGTGGAGAACGCGTTACTGGCATTTTCATCAAAAACCACAAATGACTACCACGAAGAAATTAATACTACTAAATTTAAAGTGTGGTTCCAGAACGTGCTTTTGCCCAGCCTACCAGAGCCTTCTGTAATATTCATGGATAATGCCTCCTATCACTCGGTTCAGATACAAAAATCATCTACCCAAGCTAATAAAAAAGAAGAAATGGTGAATTGAAATTGAAAAGGCATTGACGAAAATATGCAAATGCTACAAGCAGAGCTAATTAAAATAGTTAAAAAAAATAAAGCGGCAAACGTGCGATACGAAATTGATGAACTGGCTCTGGAGTACTATCATCGCGTTCTAAGAATTCCACCTTATCATTGCCAATATAATGCGATTGAGCTAATCTGGCCTCAAATAAAAGGTTACGCCGCCCGCCACAATACTTTCCCGCCATTCAGCATGAAATAGATGATGACCCTATTAAAAGAAGCCTGCGGGAAAGTGACAAGAGATGACTGGCCAAAGGTTGTTGAGAAGACTAAAAATCTGATTGTGGAAGACTTTGACTGAAATATCAGGATTGAATATAATTATACATGTAGGCGAAGATGATGATGAAGACACCACCTCCTCAAGCGAATCGGAGTCTGAATTCTGTACGCACATTCAATTCAATGTACTTTATTGCATAGAAATACAGATTGTAACTTTGTAGCAATAAATAAATAAAACAATTTCATTATATTAATATTACCCTTTTTTGGTTTCCACTTAAATAACTAAAATGTAAATTTTAAATGATTACGCCAACTTAAAACAAAAATAATCTTAAAAATAACGCGGCGGTTCATTTTGGAGGAACGGTAACGAACTCGGTGTTATGTTGTGCCCATCACTAGTCGTGATTAACTAATAATAGGTGTCAAAAACGCATTCTCTGAACGGCCGAATTTTAATTTCGTAGTTTTTGTTTCCTATATGTGTATATTAAATTATATTTTGTAGCCTCTGTGGTCTAGCGGTCCGGCGTCGGACTTGACTTCTTGCGGTCCCGGGTTCGAATTCCGGGTTGGGCAACAAAAAAATAATGTTTTCTAATAAAAATAATGCCACCCGGGATTGGTGGTGTGCCCGGTTGGCGATAGGCTTGCCACCTATCACATTGTGGGAAATAACGTCTTCGGCTAGTCGTGGTTGAGCTGTTTGTGCCTCTGCCTACCACTTCGGGGATATGGGCGTGAAGATACTTACTTTACTTCTGCATGTGACTTAGCATCCAATACAATATCAACAACATGCAGAGATTTGGCAACTCTGTTATAATTTCTACTGGCAATTTCTAAAGGCAATGTTAATTTTATTAGAAAATTGAAAATAATATACAATTTTTAATTTTTTAGTTGTTTTACAGGCAGAAGTTATAATACCTATATTAGTACTAGCAGACATTAACAATCACTAACAGTTTGTATAGATTAAAACTTATTTACCCATTTCCTGCAATTTTTAGGGGTTCTTTTTCCATAAGAACCTTTTCTTGACAATAACTAACACAACATAAAAAAATTGGCAAAATTAGTCCATCCGTTCAGCCGTGATGAAATGACTACGCGAAATGAGGATTCTTTTATTATTATAGATAGACTATTTATTTTATTTTATAATATTGGAATGCAAACAAGCAAACGGATTTCCAAATGGTAAGAAATTCACGCCGCCGAGAGACACCAAAGGTGGTAATGATGCGTTGCCAACCTGAGGCCGCGATGTTAGGCCTCGAGCAAAAGTAACCTTACCGGCTGCCTTACCCTCCAACTGGACTTATTCATGCTAACAAAATTATTTTGGAGGTTAGAATTTAAAACTAATAGTTACCGTTAACTTTAGATACGTCATTTAAGTGGAATGCGAAAGTGACATCGCAAACATCACTTTGAAAATTTAAAACGATCATAATGGAAGGTTACGACGGTCATAAACATTATTATAGGTATTTAATCATTCGACGACAATCGTTAAAATATTCTCATATAGGAGCTTGTTTACGTCCATGTTATTGCACCTTGTTATTAAACTGATACAAACGTTTATTTTTTGTTTTTAGGCAAACACCAAAATTATTAATTTTATAACAAAATTAAGAAATTTTGATATAACCTGAAAACAAAAATTTAGAGTGACTAAAATGTTAATAGACTATTTTAATTATGGGTGGCGTCGTTAGCCAACGGGTTAACGTATACGCCTAATTTCACCGACCAACGGAGAGACTCCAGTTTGATACTAGATAGGATTTTGTATAATGAGAATTTAGATGTCTGTCTTCTGAGTCTGGATGTTTATTATAGTATATTTTTGAGAATTTATGTATATCAGTATCTTTGACTAATGACTAGCATTCATAGCAGAATTATATAATTGTATAACTTTGTGTTTTAACCTATTTATGTTATTTGTTTATTTATCCTGTGAAAATACGTAACAATCATTGTTTTAAAAAATATTAGATGTATAGATTTAGTTTTGTTTATATTTGATTATATACTAGCGGATCCGGCAATCTTTTCTTTAACTATCCCGGCTAATAATCGGCAATTTTCTCGGCTTTTCTCTTCATATGGTCCTTCTCCTGACAATAACCAATACAACAAACCAGAACAAAATTCGTTTATCCATTCAAGCATGATGCGACTGAACACTCGAATTCATTTTTATATTTATAGATGAGAAGATAAGGGTAATTGTAATTAAGTTCTCCCGCAAGAACTTGTTCTTCATTTGCCACATTTTTGTAACAAATTAATTCAATAAATTGCGAATCATTTCTTAATGGGGAATATGCTGTCATATTGAAACTTTTTTCAGTTGTTTTTTCTTTCTTTTTGTTTTGTTGTTTTATGTCATTCATATACATAGCGAATCACGTACGAGGCCGCTGGTTTAATATAAAATCCTTCTTCAATCCACGAAGCAAAAGTGGATTTATGTCGAAGTTAGAAACGTATCGAATTTTTGTGAAATTTATTGTTGAAGGCGCAATAATTGAGTGTCATCCTCGATTTCAAGCGCCAATTACAAAGCCTTTAGAGTTTAATACTTGTGTTGAGATTGAATATATTTGTGTGAGTTGTAATCGCCTCTGTGGTCTAGTGGTCCAGGTGGACTTGACTTCATGAGGTCCCGGGTTCAAATCTCGGGTCGGGTAACAAAAAGAAAATGTAATGTAGTTTTTCAAATTTTTGTGCCCGGTTGGCAATAGGCTTGCGACCTATCACATTGTGGGACTTAGTGTCTTCGGCTAGTCGTGGGTGCCCTGGTTGTACCTCTGCCTACCTCTTCGGAGATATGGGCGTGAAAATATTTTACTTTTTGAGTTGTGATAATGTTCGTAATCATAATCATAATCGTCATTTATTGCAGGAAACACAAATTATTATTATTATTAGTATTGCACAAATCGACTCTAAAAATGAAATAAAGTTAATTTATTTGGAATATTTTTATTAAGTAGTTGTTACCAAGATATTTAAGCATGTCTTGTGCGTATTTTAGCAATATTGTGGTGTGCAAATATTTAATATTTACATGGTTACTTTTAAAAGACTGGCCAAATTTTAATGGTAAAACGATAGTGCATTTCAAATATTAATTGCTAAACTATAGTATTAAAATTTACTTTTATGAATGAACATTCGTTTAAAATAGTCCGTGTTAATACTTAACTTGTAGTCGTACGTCTGGTACGAGTCATGACGTCACCAACCTGCGCACGCCATTGCGGTCGGCATTTGCACTTGTTATATTTTTATTAATTTGTAGATCGAAAGTGTTATCGATTCCCAACCATCTCTCAAAATTTGGCTGGTCTTTTAAAAATTTCCCTGTATATCAACAAATGAAACATTTATATTAATTTTATCGTATAAATTAAAAAACAACAATACATCATATTTATTACAAGATTCATATTCACTACACAGTACATACAAAGTCGTTTGCCCAGTCAGTCGGTCCCTATGCATGTTTCGATCTATAAAACTATGTAATAGATTTTGATGCGGCTTTTTAAATAGACAGAGTTATTCACGAGGAAGAACGTATATTGTAGTGATAATTATATCCTCCAAGCGACGCCGGGTCGGGTTGTTACTTTTTTACAAATATAATTTTAAACGAAGGAGGAAGTTATCAGTTCGTCGGTGTATCTTCACACCCATGTCGCCGAAATGGTTGGTTGAGGTACAACCAGGGCACATACGACTATACATAACACGACAATACACACATATAGCAGAGGCATTAAATCCGCTATGAAATGGGTTGCAAACTTATAGCTAAGTGAGCACATGTCCAATTGTCGACCACATTATTTTTCATAAAAAAAAAATTGTTGCCTGACCCGAGAATCGAACTCGAAAATCGTGTAGCCAAGTCCAACACCAGTCGCAAAAACAACATAAAGCAACCGTCAGTATGTTTTTAGTGTTACGCATTTGCTCATGCTCAATCGAATGGATTTATATTTTAGTGATTCCTTTTCGAAGATCATTATTTAGAAATAGTCCCATACAAATTTGATCACGAGTAATTATTAGTTTAATTATGCTTGTTAGTGACGTGTTTCTTCATTACATTGCTACATTTATTATTTATGACCCAGTGAAATTTGTTTACCTGACACTCAACACACTGCCTATTCTGCAAACGGTCATGGCGTAAAGATATGTTAGATTACCAGCACGTTCAAATGTTTCTCTATATTCCGGATTTCAAGTTAAATAACTTAATTTATACCAAGTGTTGCTATTTTTGTAATTTCTAAACTAAATAACTTATCACTGAAAAAAATATAGGACAATCTGTAGAACACTTACATACATAGGTCACATTAAAATTTTAGCGTAACTTACGTATTGCTTTTCAAAATAATCTCTTTTATATTGTAAACATCTTTTCATGCGACCTAACCATTTTTTAAAACAGGAGGACCACAAATCTGAAGGCATGTTGTCTACGTGCTGATTGAACGCTATCACTGCCTCTTCGGAGTTGGTAAAAGTGAAACCTCTGATCAAATCTTTGATATTGGGGAAAATACAGAAATTACAGGGTGCTAGGTCAGGGTCAGGTCGGGTGCTTTTTCGGAACCTAAAATTGACTTTGTTTTCTTGGCCGTGTGTGAAGAAGCGTTATCATGGTGTAGGAGAATGCGGCTTTTGGGTCGTCTTTCCCGAACTTTTTTGACATTACACAGACAGAACAAAAAACATTCTACAAATGCTAAAAATGTTTATGCTGACACTTTTTATTCGTCTGCACCTACATTTTAAAAATATTTCGAACTAGATATTACCCGCGGAGTTGCCTGCGTGTTAAATGCTCCCGCAGGAACATCTAAAAACTGTCCTATGTATTAATACAAGTTACCCTGTGTGTTTGTGCAAAATTTAATGAAAATCGGTTTAGCAGTTTTTGTGTATAAGAGTAACGAACAAACATACAGATTTTCACATTCATAGTATTAGTTGGATGTACAGAATTTACTCCTCTACAATTTTATGAGAAGCATAAATATAATTATACATAGGTATGGTAGGTACGCATTTCCATTAATAGACTTTCCAAAGAGAGATGATTATTTAGAGAAGTTGTTGACATCACTGCGAGATTAGAGCGAGGCTGGTATGGACTTTATATAAATTTCTGCTTGTCATTTCTTATCTTATAACAGCGAACGTACTTGCAGCCTCATGGAAAGAGACAACTATGGCCTATATACACCATAGATGTTATAGCTGTATAACTGTTCTGCGGCCGGAATGTTAGACCTAATCCGTCTTACATAAACACTCGTTGAACACATGTTTAAACAAGCACTGTCTAAAAGATTGTCAATAAATTACTTTCTGCTACATCATCTAAAATACTATTGGTTGAGTACCAATTTTGGATAGCTTTATATTAGATATTATATTTCCCATCGGTAAATATAATATCTAATATAAAGCTCCAATTGGTAAAACTTCCAAATTTTCATATTTATTAATGAAAAAACACTTGTTCTGTTTAACGTATCACTTATAATTTATTATTTTATAAATAGCCTACCGGTTTCGCTTATAACCGCATCATTAGGGCTAAAACTTAAGCTACTTATCAATATTTTTGATTTGAAAACATAAACAAACAGCTTTCCAATTTTTTTTCTATCGGCTATCCTAACTTCTGGATAAAATGTAACAGTCATTATAAAATATCTTCACGCCGATATCCCCAAAGAGGTAGGCAGAGACACAACCAGGTCACCCACGACTAGTCGAAGACACTAAGTCCCACGATGTGATAGGTGGCAAGCCAATCGCCAACCGGGCACATATCCAATCCCGGGCAACTTTAATTTAATTAGTAAATTGGAAATATAAATATTCTTATTTATTTGTTGCCCGACCCGGGGATCGAACTTGGGACCTCATGCGGTCAAGTCCGAGGCCAAACCGCTAAACCACAGAGGTGATTACAGTAATTATGGTGACAAGAATAGGTAAGGTGACGGATACTCACCCGGGCAAGCTTTTGCGCATCTACCACCAGTGATATCGATGATAAACCTATGCTAGACCCTTGCGAGCTGTCAAACAGGAAGACAGATGGTCTATTCTACGCATAGGACCCGGACCAACACCGAATAATTACCAGCTAAGTTGAAATTGAGGCACACCTATCTAATCACTTACTACGTATGTGAATGGACAGTTGAATAATGAACTTTATCACTAGTTTGGAATAGATCACTTATTAAAAGTGCTGCTTTAAGTAAATTCTACTAATTAAAAAAAAGACTCCCGTCATAACATTAATATATAATAAGATTAATAATTTAACAACCATCTCGATCACTGCAGCTTTTAAACAAACAAAAACCGCATCGAAATCGGTCCACACACTCACACACACACACACACACACACACACTCACACACACTCACACACACGCAGAAAAACACACTTCAGACTTATATTACCTCCCTATTCCGTTGACGATTCAAATTAACGATTCGAAACGTAACATTAACGTAAAGTTAATGTCTCCATTGTGTCTCCGCTAAACATTAACACGTTAAATGTCAAAATAGTTTTTTATTAATGTCTGTGAGACATCTTTTTACTTTGTCTAGAGCTAGCTTTCGAATGAATAATGTGAAGACAAAAAAAACCGCCCGTGCCTATGTCTACTATACTTGTATATGAAAACTTTCTATTATTGCACAGATCTTCTTACGGTCCCTAATTTTATTTGACATCTAATTCTATAGTTTCTGTTATCGACTTTTGGAGTAAATACATTTTAATTATTTGATTTTAAAAAATTGCCAACCGTATAATTTCTGTTATTCAAAAAGAAAATAGTTGTTTTTTTAAACTTTAAACTTTTACTTCGATTAACAAAACCTGATTTGATAACATGTAACAATTAGCGCGTAAGTCACTTTTCTGTGTACCCAGTAACAATAATTGTCTTGGTCTGGTATGAAACGATTTTGGGAGCGGCCTATTAATACGGGCCTTGGTATCATGAAAAATGTCATAATCTATTATTTCACACCCTTTCTGTTCCTCCGGACCCAATAACTACGGCAAACGTAAGCCCTTCCAACCCAAACTCAAACGCTTAAGACAATACACTACACTACACCGTCGCCGCCGTTTTCGGTGACGAAGATTTCTTTTGCGGCCGGTGCCTAACTCCGAGCGTAGAGCCACTACTCCTCCATCAAGACCACCCAGTAACCAGAACGCAGCACCAAGTCAAGGTACGGTCTCCCAGGAGACAGTCCTTGCTGCTGGCGTTATAGGGAACAGTCAAATCCATCTAAATAATAATGTCTCGGGCTGAGCACTTTGCTCGGTCCACAAAGCCCGGTGAATTTGTAAAAATCCCAAGGTTAGCAATACATTAGTCATTAAAAAAAATGTTGAGTATTAAGGCGCATTCCCAAAAAGCTATTCATCTGATTAAGTAAATGTATTAATTTGTTAAAATAAGTAACGTTTTCAAAACATTTTAGTTTTTATACAATAAGACAAGAACATGACTCTTTTGATGGCAAGATGTATTCTACGGATATCGATCTATTGACATACGGCCAATATTCATAACCTATTTAGGACAAGAGATAAGGCTACTTTCGATCAGTTACCAGGCAACCACTGTTATTTTTCAATGATTGACAAAAATATCTTAGCAACAAAGCTATAAAAAGGCTATCCCTATCTGTAGGTAGGTTATAAATATTGGCCATTAAATAAACAAGTACCACACAAAGAGACATACCCATAACGAGATAACGTTAATGTAGTAATATTTACACATAAATTTAATCAACCTTTTTAAATCCTTATTTCAAAAATAAGGAAAAATAAGGATTTTGCAGTTCACAGTAAAATCTAACATGAAACTTGATTTTATTCTAAGCACTTCATGTCCTATCGGATCCACCGGATCCAATAACCGCGGCAGACGTGAGTCTCCCTCCCAATCCAAACAACACAAATTCACAGGATACTACACTTAAGCGTCGCCACCGGTCTCGGCAACGAAGAACTCTCTTGCGCCCGGCGCCTGACGCCGAATGACGAGCTGCCACTATTCCTCCATTAAGTCCACCCAGTAACCAGAACGCAGTACCAAGAAGAGGTACGGTCTCCCGGGAGACAGCCCTTGTTGCTGGCGTTGTAAGGAACAGTCCAATCCATCTAAATAATGATGTCTGGCTGAGCACTCTGCTCGGCCCACAAAACCCAATGAAATTGTAAAAACCGCGAAGATGGCAACATATTAGGCATTCTAAAAAAACTATAAACACTTTTACCTAAAAATTACGATAATATCAAAAAGTTTTGATTTTTTTTAAGCTATTTTAATGAATATAGGCAATTGTATACATTCCTTCTAACTGAACGTTAAAAACTGTTGTAAATTACTCATTACTTTATTTTTTGCATTTCGGTGAATATTTTGACTAAAGTTATTTTTCCTAAATTTGTTTTTTGTGATTAGCCTAACGGTTAAAAATATAAGATTTTCATATAATTTGCCTTAATTGTTGCAGAAGAAGTCAAAAGTTAACTTTTTCACTTTCATTACGCTCTTAGACATAAGAATACACATTTATGAACACTGTATATGTATAAACAAAAACTGGTATATAATATTCTTCTTTCAAACTTATAGCGCCGGAGTTTTCGCGCCTCGAGAGAAAAAATGGTCGAAGTTTTTTTCATAATTATTGAATTTCGTGTTGATATTGAGTCGAATTAGTAAATTTTGGTGGCATTTTGTACATTTTTGTTCAGTGAAACTGCACAATTGAAATAGCCATGAAGAAATCAGCGTATCGTGTATTTCTTCGTTGCTGCCAAATCTCATTACATGAGCTTGTGTAATAAGGCCACCGCTTTACACAAGAGCCGGACTTAACTTACTGATGACTTATGACTTATGAAAATTGATATAAAATTATATGCGAATTTCTAGTTGACTAATGACAAAATACTAACGTGAATGCCAAAACCTAAAGAGAGAAGAAATTATAGCGTCTTATACTTATAGCGTGTTTTGATAAGCATAATGATTTAAAAAAGTAAGGTTTTCATAGAATTTGCCTGACCTAATTGACGGAGAAAAGTCCAAGTTAACAGCTTTTTTTATAGAAGAGGAGGCAAACGAGCAAGTGGGTCACCTGATGGAAAGTGATCACCTCCGCCCACGGACATCCGCAACATCAGGAGTATCACAAATGCGTTGCCGACCTTTAAGGAATGAGTACGCTCTTTTCTTGAAGGTTCCTAAGTCATAGTCGTTTGGGAATACCGCCCTCGGTAACCGATTCCACAAAGGTGTTATGCGGGGTAAATAAATGTCTTCGGAATAGCACAGTTGTAGATCGCCTCGCATCGAGATGATGGCCATGATACCTTAAGCTCTTACGCGATACCCGAAGGTGGAAATCAGCGGCTGGAATTAAACTAAACAATTCCTCAGAGCATTCCCCATGATAGATGCGGTAGAGAACACTGAATGACCCAACATATCAACGCAACGCTAAGGAATCAAGCTGATTGGTAATTGCCCGGTCATTGACGATTCGAATTGCTCTACGTTGAATGCGGTCAAACGGAAGGAGCTGGTACTGTGTAGCCCTTACCCAGAGTTGAGAACATTACTCCATATGAGGCTGAATTTGCGCTTTATATAGTTGTAAGCGATGGGCCGGCTTGAAATACTGTCTCGCTTTACTGAGCACACCAAGTCTTTTAGAGGCTATTGTAGCCTTCTCCTCCAGATGACCACGAAATTGAACATTACTCGAAATGTCAACGCCGAGTATACCAATGCAGGCTGTGGCAGAAAGGGAAACGCTCTCAAATCGAGGAGATGCGACAAAGGGAGTCTTTTAGCGGAAAACGCGTAAACTTGTATCTTGTTAGGGTTAAATTGCACCAAATTCTGCTGGCCCCAAAACGAAATTTCAGTCAAAAGATTGTCAATTTTAGACACAAGTTGGTTCCGGCTCTCGATGACATGTTCCCGCGATATATTTTGTTGGCCAAAATATAAGGCTTCCCCAGTAGTGTCGTCTGCAAAGCAATGAGTGTCACTAATTTGCAAATGTCATTGATATGCAGAAGAAACAAAGTAGGAGAAATCACACAGCCTTGGGGAACACCAGCATTGACAGATTTGGACTTCGAGCACACAGCGTCGACATCGACCTTGATGCTACGCCCCGTCAAAAAACTAGTGATCCATGTACATAATTTCTCAGGAAGACCGTAAGAAGGAAGCTTCGATACAAGCGCCTTGTGCCACACCCGATCGAAGGCTTTCGCTATGTCCAAACTGACAGCCAATGCTTCTCCCTTGCTTTCGACTGCTTGCATCCATCGGTGTGTTAAGTAAACCAAAAGGTCACCAGATGAACAGCTGGTGCTCCTCTAGGTACCTTAAAAACTGACAGTTTGTTATAGATTCCATAACTTTGTAAAACAAGGAAGTTATAGCTATAGGTCGGTAATTAGACGGATTCGAGCAGTTACCTTTTTAGGGATAGAGTGTACTAAGGCGGTTTTCCATGGATTCGGTACAGCGCCTGATGAATAGGAGAGCCGGAAGAGTCGCGTTAAAACCAGTGCCAGTTCAGGAGCACACACTTTGAGAACAATCGGAGGGCTACCATCGGGCCCACTCGGCTTGTTGACGTCCAATGAAATAAGTGTTCTACGCACTGAACTCTGCAGAAACTTTATTTCTGGCATAGACACTTCACACTGCGGGATATTCGGCGGCGTGTTTCCGTGGTCATCTAAAGTCGAGTTCGGCTTTCTCTTTCGCATCATGGGCCAGCGAGGCATCACTCCGGTGTAAAGATGGTAAAGATGGCTTCGCGAAATTCCCTTGGACATCTCCGCGGATGGGATCTGCTCAGATACAAAATCGGAAGCCATTTGCACATGCTCAACGAGCTGGTCTGTCTTGGCATTGCCGCTATGTGACCTGTACAGGCACGCGTCCAGACGCGGGTGGTCTGAGCAGTCAACGCGCAGCCAAAGAATAGACAGGTCTTTGCCTTCAAGATTGCCGAGGCGCCGGAAACAAATATCCTCTCTGACGAAAGCGCACACGCCAGCCCGAGCTTCAAAGGCTACAGTTAATTCTAGCAACTTTTCCATTTTTATATTACACGCATTAGATCTATGAGTATATACTTAAAAATACTTTAACAAGTAACTGGTATATAATATACTTCAAACTTATGCCGTCTCTCCAATTAAAATATATATTTTTACCTATCCCTTTCCATTGTGGAACTTCTCAGAATGGATTAAATATTGTAGTGTCTACTTGCAATTCTATAAACATTCACTAATTGGAAGAAAAATAATGTTTATTATTCAAACTTGTATCCAAAACAACACGACTTTAAAAAAATACAATCACATTTTTTTAGGGTTCCGTAACCGAATAGCCAAAAACGTTATCCTTATAAATTACTAGCAGCCCGTCCCAGCTTCGCACGGATGGACAAACTTTTACGTTATTATACATCTATCCTAATTTTATAAAGCTGAAGAGCTTATAATGTTATTTGAACGACCTGATCTAGGGGAACAACTGGTCCGATTTGAAAAATTCTGTCAGAGTTAAATGTCCCATTTATCGCGAAAGGTGAATATGATAATATATTATATCATCACAATAAGACCAATAGGTTTGAAACACCAGTGAAGAATGTTTCAAAGGCGGGGATTTTTTTGCCTATTGAGATATGAGAATCTTTCAATCATTCTAAATTCTAAATCATTCATCTCAATCATTCGAAATTATTTTAAATTATGGAACATTTTAAGTATTTTTTGGTCTACTCTCCTTTGCAGAATAGACCATTTGCCTTCCTGCTAAGCTTCTCGTAAAAGGCGAGCATAGGTATACCGTCACTATCACCGTGACATCTGACTAGGTGGTAGAGTTTCGTAGCGACTCACCCGGATTGGTAAACAGTGAAACCGGTTGGCTAAAGTAACGAAAAGTATTAAAAAGTGTATAGTGGATAAGTACAAATGATTACTACAAAAAAGTGTGTATATATTAAATTGAAAAACCCTTAAATTAAATATGAAATATTTCTTTGAATACTTTTTTAACAAATTATCTGTTTTTTTATTTTATTTTCAGACATAAGAATGTAACCATCTATAAATTTTATGAAATTAAAAATTTTTAAGACAAAAAAATATAAATTAGTATAACCATGGCCGTTATTTCTAATATTAATGTAAATGTATGTTTGTGTGTATGTTCCGTTTTTACGTTTAAACTGCGAAACCGATAATGAACAAAATAAGAGAAATAAATTAGATCTTGAAGAATGACATAAGCTATTTTATACCGGAACCACAACTGGTTCTTAAGAGAGAACTATACACTAGGCGTTCCCGCAGCTTTTCCCGCAGTATATTGATATGTAAGCTATCTATCTTTCAAGAGAGAATAAACTACGCACAGAGAATAAACTTGATTAAAATCGGTTAAGGCTTACAAGTCGTAGGTATATTTAGATTAACACGCAAGCATTTAGTTAAAAATATAGGACAAAATTTAATTAATCAAAACATAGTAAGATGACTTATAGATTTAGACGTTTACCTAAATTATTTATATACCTAAATCAATCAGATAACTTATTTTTTTTCTTGTATCAAGGTTTGCGTATAATTTTTTTCATTTTAACAATAGAACTTATTAGTTTATTTATTTGTTTGTGCAGCAAGATGACAGCCACGTTAGACCAGGGAACTTCATCCAAAGACAAATGGCGCGAGTGATTCGGAACATTCGCAAGAAGTTCTCTAGGGAAGACCGCCCGAAACCCCCAGACTGGTTCCTTGACAAATTTGCAGCAGAAAGCTTTACGGATCCAGATGAACCCCTGTATCAAGCGAGCAGGTCCAAGTTTTTTGGGTTGACACTTGCATTTGATCCTATGGAATCCGGACATTACCAGGTAAGTTGCCAGAATGTTAAAAACATTATAATCGTTTGTTTTCTTAACTGAAAATTAATCCACTAACCCTCAACGCGCTGAACACCATTGCATGTTCAGGCTATGTCAGGTTAGTATTACAAATGTCAGTAATTTATTGATATATTTCAGAATTTCGGTGCCTATGAAATTTGTTCTCGGTATTTGTATTTCTCAGTTTTATGACCACACTGTTATGTCAATTATTTTGTGATCTAATTAAGTTGTCATTTTTTATACAAAATTGTGACGTCTCTGAATTTTTTTAGTATTGCTGACGAACGCCCACTGTAAATTTGCTCTCTTTGGGGTTATATTTGTTTTTTAGTGTCATTGTTTTGAGTCATCATCTTATTATTATTATTGTTACTATTGTCCTTTGTTGACAGTTGAGTAAATAATAGTTTCATGCATAATAATTTTAATAAACTCTTTAATGTACAGTGGTGATAATACTACACACCCACTAAACTAGTTTTAAGTTATCACTCTTTCATCGATAACAATAGAAAGAGACAAAACGCGTTTAGTGCTGTCAGATACATGACATGTCAGACGTTTCATCATGAAGCTGTATTACTTTTTGTTCTTGTAAAGGTTCTCAGAAAAGAAGATCTGATGCCATTTATAAATACTGCTGACTGACTATAAACCTATTACTGAGCTCTCTTTTTTGTTTTAACTTTGTTAGTTGACATCTCAAATTGTGATCACAATGCTCAAAGAAAGGAAGGTTAAGTTGATGTTCAAAAGAATTAACTACCATTGTATTATAAACACTTTTACAAAAATCAGTATTATTGATAACAAGCGATCTCTTTTACACACATGGCTACAGTTGTATTAAAAACTATTATTTTACAACCTACGTCTTATTGTAAGATCACAGTTAAAAATAAGTAACAATAATATTACCAATACGAAAATAAAGCCATAACGTCATGACGTGTTCCGGTATGGAGGGTAAGGTAGCCAGTAACCACCTTTGGTGTCTCTAGGCGGCGTGAATTTCTTACCATCAGAAAATCCATCTGCTTGTTTGCCTTCTAATATCATAAAAAAACTCTGCAATGTATATTAGAGATTGGCCAAATATAATAAAATTAACGAACGAAATTGGTTGTATGAAATTCAATCCTCAATTACAGCCGGCGATGCAGATGCATGTGTAATTATAAATATTCGAACGAAATAATCAGGTCCAGTGTAGGCTTTGTGTAAGGGAATACTATCATGGTTTCATCTGAATATTACATCATAAATTTGCCTGATATTTGACTACAAACAAAGCTTTTTGACTACTACACACCATATTTGACATAGTAATCCGAAATGCCGAATGAATATTACTATTCGGATCATTTGTATAAACATGGCGGTTCTAAAACAAGAGATCTGCTAATAAAATTTACACATTAATATTAATACGTGAAGCAAAAACTTTGGACCCCCTTTTACGAAAATTGTGAGGACGGAGAAGTATGAAATTTGGCAAACTTTTAGTTTATGTGTAGGAGAAGTGCAGAACGCTAATATTTTTTAATAATAATGTTTATAAATTGCATTAAATGAAAAAATAAAACATTACATAGTATACTACCATGCATTTGACACACACACATAAACAAATATATTGATATGGATAAAAGATCACAGATGGCGCGCAAACTATATTCATAAAGTTTGGAAACAAAGTAGTTGGTCTTGATAAACGGAGATTGCATTCTTATCAAAAATAATTTATTTTGATTTTTTTATTACAATTAAAATTTATTATTATCTCCGGACAAAAAATAACACAACAAAAAAAATCTCTTTTTGTTTTTTTTTATTTTATAGATGAAACTTGAAATATTCTTTTATCAACTTTGTAACCGACTGCAAAAAAGAGATTCTAAATTCGATTGTGTTTTTTACGAGATTACTCGGGCAATATTTTGAATTTGATGCTCTTTTAGAAAGATATGTCATAATTTTGTGGTGATCCCATTTTAATTATATCATTATCCGACAAGTGGTTTTTGAGTAATACTTAATAATGTATTAATTCTTCAACTATTAGTACAATACATACTATTTGTACGACTAGCAGGATGTTGACAAATTTATGTCATTTCATTTACTATTTTTTAAAAATAATTTCATTTCGCGACGTGATACCTAATGAAATATTTGAAGTTTTGTAGCTTTACTAAACTTAATTATTTATCCAAAGTATTACAATAATCTATTTCAAATTCAAAGTATATTTATTCACGTAGATCTATACAAAGATTCTTATAATTATAAAAACAGATCAAAACGCGGTCACTCACTAAAAAGATCCGACGAAAAAAACTCAGTGGGCTTGTCTTTTTTCTTATACATCTAATTTACGAAAATATTTTACATAATATATAATTTGTAGAGATGGGTATGAATATCAAGCATTTCTGCCTTCTAAATATTCTGAATCTTATAATAAACCTTACTATTCAACCTAAATTTAATACATTTTTATTCCTCGTGTTTACAGCATGTGTGTAGCAAAAATATATTTAACACATTTTTGTTGCAGTGGCTGATAGTAATATCCTTGGCTATTCTGTACAACTTGGTGTTCGTTATCGGACGAGCTGTATTCTGGGAATTGGACAATATGACTTATATGTGGTTTATATTTGACTACCTGTGCGATGCTATATACATTATCGATACAATAGTTCATGCACATGAAGGTAAGTGAATTATGTTTGCTAAAGTAAAGGTAAAGGTAGGAAGAGAAAGAAGACAGAGACACTACCTAGGCATCCACGACTAGCTGAAGACACTAAGTATCACAAAGTGGTAGGTGGCAAGCCTATCGCTAACTGGACACATGCAATCCCGGGCAACGTCATATTTATTAGACAATTGAAAACACAAATTTCTGTTATTTTATTGCCTGACCCGGGATCGCATCCGGGACCTCAAAAAGTCAAGTCCGATGACCAAGCGCTAGACCTCAGAGGCGATTGCATTTTAATATTTATATTATTTAGTCACTTAAAGAAATCTACCTGGTCCAAGTAGGAATGAACATGTACCTTTAGGATAACTCCCTTTTTTAGTACAAAGCGATATTATTAAATGTTAGTACCTAAAACGTTGTAGTTATTGCAACCGTTTATTAGTTTGCAGTTACTATATTTTTAAACAGTTTTTCTATTACAATATTTATGCTGTATGCTCCTGTTGCTATGCGAAATAATATTTTTTTTAATTTTTGGTGTGATTATACTCACCAATATCTATTGTTTCTTAAAATAATAAAAGTATCTTTACATCAGGATTTATAAAGTAAAAACTGTTCGTTTATGTGTTGAATGAAAATATTTCATATAAGTTATAGTCATAGATTACAAAAATGTTATTCCTTTAACAATTAACACAAACAAAATTATGACAACAATTTAATAAGGTCACGTATACATATTTTTTTTAAATGTTTTGCTTATGACAGCATAATCAGTGCTAGAAATAAATATAGCAGTTATCTTCTTTGAAATATTCACCACATTGATACTTTGACTCACAATTCCAAAAAGATCAGCTAGCAATACGCGTCATCTTCTGTGCTTTTTAAAGGAGCTAGAGTGCTGTACTTGCTTAGCTAATCCTGCTTACCTTCCACAGTGATTAACACTGTCGTTTTCAAATTCGAAGTAGTCCTATCATCTTGCACGAAAGGCTATCGCAGATACCTGCACCTATAATACATACGTCGTCTTCTTAGACAGTGATGGCTTCCGATCGTGACTTGGCAACTAATTTTGTTCCGTACCTGACATTGGCTAAATAAGTCGTGAAAAACGATTGAAAGCCATATTTATGAAAGAAGAAGAACTAATTTTGTCAGTGTGAATGTGAGAAGAGAACGAGACTATCGTGACATTGATTGGTTGTAAAAAATTAGAAGTCACAATGTTGTCTATAAGTTACATTAATCCGAATAAAATTATTTACAAACAAAATAGCGTGACAAAACAGGAAAAACAGTTCGCTATGAATGAATTGGACTTCCCAGCGGAAAATTGCAAATTAAATCATTTTATTTGGATTTAATTATGGATTTCCGCAAAGTAGCGCATTCTATCAATTTTTTCATAGACTACATGTTCTCTTGTCATCAAAGCCATAAAATATATATCCGATTCGTTTATTTTAAACGTCATTTTGTAATGTATTTACTCAGGGTAAATCGAGACAAGAACATTCAAGTCTCCGATCAACACTTGGACACCCACACACGGCACCAGGCCGCGCCCTTTGCTATCAAATTTAGGAAACACGTTTGCAAACACTCGACCCTACCTAGTTGCTTTTTCCGCACAAATATTGCATCGGGACCCGATCACCTGTAAATCGATACATGTATTTGTACCTGGTTACTATGATCCAGGTTGGTCGAGGAGTTATCCTTCTCTCCGGAATTCTCTTATAAACCGCATAGCTCAGTTTCAATTTCCGATGGGGATAGGCATTTGTGTGAAGAACATCAAGCTGAGTGTGTTTGTAAATTTTATTCCGATCTGTTTAACGGCCGCTCTCAAAGACCGCAATTAAAATTAAATCTATGACTAAGTCAATTTCGTATAAAAAATTTCGATTTAATGTCTAATCAAAAGATAATTGTTCTCTTTGAGTGCGGTCGTAACTAGGAATTTCTATGTATTAGTATTTGTATTCTCATTCTCCGCATTAATTTTACAAATACTGAAATAAAAGTAATGTAAGTAACTCTTTATTTCATCAGCTACCTTCAAGTGAAAGTCCCGTCAACATTTGTTCAACCGTTTCCAAGATTATCCTATTCAAACAAACAGACAGACAGAAATTTCAAAACAATGTTATTTTGGTATATGTCGCGTATACACATTCTTAAGCATGGATTAAAAGGCGATAATTTTAACATTACAAACAGACACGTATTACAGACAGATTTTATTTGTTTGTAAGTAACAGACATGCTTATGTAAGCATAATTACTGGCTTTGAATTTTGAAATTCCTACACCAATCCACCTACGCATTGTATATCGGTATGTCACTCATCGATTTATTCTGTCATTCATTCCACATGACCGAAACCATGTGATTAATACTGATTAATATTTATGTGATTATGTTAATGATCGAAGACTACTACGGCGGAAACTAATTGAGTTTCTTCCGTTCAAAACACAAGCATCAGTATATGTATTTTATAAATAACTAGCTGTCCTGTCAAATTAAGTTTGCGAGCGATGATTTCAACCGCGAGGGTTGTGTGACCGCATAAATTAGCGGTCTTGTGAATTTTGAAATAATACCGCAGTACCGCGACCGCCGCGGGGGCCGCGGGCGCGGGTGTATACCGCTCTGTGACTTCTTAGTCTTATAGTATCTTCACGCCCATATCCCCGAAGAGGTAGGCAGAGGTAAAACCAAGGCACCCACGACTAGCCGGAAGACACTTAGTCCCACAATGTGATAGGTGGCAAGCCTATCGCTAACCGGGCACATTTCCAATCCCGACCAACATTTTTTTATTAGAAAATTTAAAAAATCCAATTTTCTTTTTGTTGGCCGACCCGGGATTCGAACCCGGGACCTCATGCAGTCAAGTCCAACACCCGGACCGCTAGACCACAGAGGCGATTAGTCTTATAAGTCAAAGCGATTGTTTTACTAGTGAATTTTATATATTGTTTTATTCTAATATTTATGTATAACTGACACTTGCGAAAATTTTGCTAGATTATGTTAAGCTCTGGCTAAGCAAATGAGAATAAAATGTTTAACTATCATAAGATATTTTTCAGGATATCTGGAGCACGGGCTGATGGTGAAAGATTCCAAGATGCTAAGGCAAAACTACATGCAATCTGACTCATGGCAGTACGATTTCTTTTCTCTCCTCCCAACCGACATTGCATACTTCTGGTGGACTCCGCAATCTTGCAGTGCTGTGAGTTTTTAACATGAATGAATGCTTGAATAGGCCTTATTTGACTGCCTTGTTGGCCGATCGGTTAGCGTACACGTCAAACTCCACAATCCAAATGCAAGGCTCGTGTTCGAATCCCGACGAAGGCAGGCATTTGTGTGGACATCGATATCTGTATTGCCGAGTCTGGGTGTTTAAAAAATTAATTTAGATTTTTTTTAAACAAGTTTACATCCAAAGCAACAGCCAAATTTTGAGAAATGGTTCGGAATCGATAACACTTTCGACCAATGAAAAAATAAAAAAAGTTATTAATTTTTATCCGACGCAAAATACAAGCTACATGCTTATAACGTAAAAGAACATAAAACTGGTTCCCACCGACCGCAATCACATTAGCAGGCTGGTGACGTCATAACTCACACTAGGTACGACATAGCGTGACAACAAGTGAAGCATTTTTGCGGACGGTTTTAAGTGAATGGTTATAATTATATTTTTAAATAGCATTTAAAAAGCCCTTAAAACCTTTACCCTCTTATATTAAAATTTGGCAGGTCCTTTCAAAGTAGCCCTGTATAAGTTTAATACGTATTAGTATAACCGAACACCTTTAACACAAGCCCTTAATTTGCTTACTTTGGGGTTAGATTAGTTTGCTTAATTTGTCAAGGGATATTTATTTATACATTATGAACCAAAAGTTACTATTTAAGATACGGTAATAAGATATAATATAAGTGCAAAATATTTAAGTTTAGCAAAAATCAGCAACTTTTCAACTAAATTGATGTTACGTAAATATGTGTTTCTATCCGAACCGGAAAACATTATTTTGTTTTAAATATTATTATTTAATATTATAAATATTAATATCGCTATTAAAAAATAAGGGCTTGTTGCAGAGGAGCAATGCATTTTCGGAAGAGTTTTGTTTTAAACTCTATGACATGAGAATTTATTAAACTTTTTAATTAGTTATAACTTACAATCCGGTCGTCGAATCTCGACCAAATTTGTATGAGACCACCTCTGACTTTTGAATTCTTTGTTTACTACCTCTGAGTGTCTATCTTGCAATCAAAAATACGTTCACAAGTTGTTGTTGATATATAAAAAATAAAAACTATGTCAAAACCTCCATGTTGGAGTCGGTTAACAAGTATTAACAAGATAGAATTACATATTTATGATATTTGATGTTAACGTTATGTTGTACTATTACAAACAAACCTCGACTAATAGTTGGTACACCATTATCTACTCTATGTTATAGAAGAAAGATTTGAGTATTACTTGCATTTATTTTAAATAGTCTCTGAAACTACGGGACCAATTTGTAAAACTCTCTTACCATAACTACTCGTATATAATTTATAGTGAACATAAACTTTTATTACTTAAAAATGTTAACACGTGCGAAGCGTACTCGAGTAAATGAGTATTAAAAATGTTCCTATACTAGGTATATACTAGATTTATATGAATAAATAAATAAATATTCCTGCAAACAAATAGAATCTATAATACCTGGGTTATGGGTGTTAGTCAACGATTCTAATACATAAAAATACGTAAATAAATACCAGAATAAATTTAATAAGCACCCAGACCCGGAAATACAGACATCTAAAATATGTGTATCACCCATATGAGCCTGATCCGGTTGGGAATCGAACCCGAGCCTCGCGGTTGGTCGATGTAGTTAGGCGTGTATGCTAGCCACTCGACCAACGAGGCGGTCTGCGTTTGTACCCAAACTAGGTATACATGTCTACACGAAGTTATTAATTTGAACAACGCACACGGTTAATTAAACGTTTCTTTCTACGGAATTTTCCGTCGATATGAGTAGACGTACTCAAATACTGGAGCTAAGATGAATAGGGCGATATAAACATTCCGCCACAAACACATTCTTTTACGTTGTTATTTCTGAAAGTGTCAATATTGGTTGTGTTCCAGGATCGTTTGCCCTGCCCTGTTATCATGCGACTCAATAGACTAGTTCGCTTGCCTCGAATGTGGGAGTGGTTCGATCGGACTGAGACAGCCACTAGTTATCCGAACGTTTTTCGGATATGCAAGGTCAGTGTATCTTAACGGCTAACATCAATAATTTATCCTTTAAAGGCCAAATATATTTACTTACAGTAATACTATTTTAAATTATGCGCTTCGGCTATATTTGTCAAGCTTCGGAAATCCGAATGTATTTTAAAGATATCTATATACAGTTGTTATTAAGTAATTAATCATTGCGATTAAATTTAGATTATGTCAGCCAATTTAAAAATAAAAGTAAAAAGTGCTAAAGAGTAAAAAGAGTAAAGCCGAAGCACATAATTTAAATAGTAGTTCTCGGTTTCTTTGTCTAGTTGGCAACATGCCAATATCGTCAATTATTAGCAACGTATATTATCACCAAGAAACCTTATTGTTGGCCTACTTTTAACATGAAATAATTTGAGTATATTTTACCAGATAGGTTTAGATATAAGATAGAGAATAAGCACGCGACTTTCCTGATTGATGACATTACAAACGGTGTGGTATTTTAGAAATAGGTAAAGCGGTGATATGAACCTGGGCGAGCTGCTGCTGGTTTCTGATTCTCTTATTTAATTAAATAACTTTACAATGATCTAAAATAGTACGCAAATAGTGACATAAAAAAAGATGTCGATATATACACATTCAAACAATAAATAACTCATGAATCGCTTATTTATGTTTTATTTATATTTTAAAATAGCTGACCAAACAGACGTTCTCCAGTCCTATGAATACCCATTTTTTTTACTCCTGAACTAAACCTTGGTCTATCAGTTTACGCCTAATGCAATGACCATAATAATAGAGATGTATTTTTATGTATAAGAAAAAGTAGATTGTTTAAATAACACAAAGAAAGTCTTAGCGTAAAACAATTGACATGCAACATCACAATAACATCATAACATAAGGGATAATAATGGCGCTTTTTCCTTACCTACTACACAGAGTAATAACACGAAGAAACACAGAGAAAATGTACCCCATCTAATCAAGATTTTTTTAAATGAAGAAAACACTTTTATTAGTTTACTTATAACTTAAAATTAGTTATTATATTTAGAAGCCTACCGGTTTCTCTTTTGACAACGTCATTAGGGCTAAAACTTAAACTAATAGTAAAACAGTTCAAGTATTTTCTTTATTCAAAAATGCGAACGTACGGACCATTCACCTAGGCCCGACGATGACAGATATCAAATAATCAAAACTTTTTCTTTTTTAGGTGCTGTTAGGAATTTTGGTACTTATTCACTGGAACGCATGCTTCTTCTTTGCAATCAGCTATGTCATAGGGTTTGGAACAGACAACTGGGTATACAATAATACTGGCGCAAAAAATGAAAGCCTTGGACATCAATATATTTACAGCTTTTATTGGTCTACACTGACACTAACTACCATTGGTGAAACGCCCCAACCAGAAATTGATGCAGAGTACATTTTCGTTGTAGCTGACTTTCTAGCGGGTGTACTGATTTTCGCCACAATTGTAGGAAATATCGGATCTATGATATCTAACATGAATGTTGCCAGAGTTGAATTTCAGAATAAAATGGATGGAGTAAAGCAATACATGACTTTTAGAAAAGTAAGTGGTGACTTAGAAGCAAGGGTAATACGATGGTTTGCATATACCTGGGCAGAGAGTGGAGCATTAGATGAAGAACAAGTTTTGTCATCGCTGCCTGATAAATTGAAAGCAGAAATTGCTATAAGAGTCCATCTAGATACATTGCGCGAAGTGAGGATATTTCAAGATTGTGACCCTGGATTGTTAGAAGCTCTGGTCCTGAAACTGAGACTGCAAGTCTTCAGCCCTGGCGATTACATCTGCAGGAAAGGTGATGTTGGAAAAGAAATGTACATCGTGAAACGAGGAAAATTGCAAGTTGTAGCCGATGATGGAAAAACTGTTTTAGCCACTTTAGGTGCTGGCTCTGTGTTTGGAGAAGTTAGCGTTTTGGAAATTGCTGGTAACCGCACTGGTAATAGACGCACTGCAAACGTAAGATCAGTAGGATACTCCGATTTATTTTGCTTGGCTAAAAGAGATTTGTGGGAAGCTCTTGCTGACTATCCTGATGCACGAGCTTCGCTTACTGAACGAGGTTGTCAGCTACTTAGGAAGGTTAGTCATTCTTATCAATGACAATATAATTTTTATTTTCTTATAATATAGTGCATATGCATCGACCATACATCCCAATAGACGCCTATTCTTTATAATTTTGCTTTGAAACAATTTTGGAAAATAGCTAAGGTGCGGGGAAGCGAGAAACCGCTTTCTTATTGGCCCTTGCAATGACAATACGTCATATTCATAAACAGATATGTAAGATTAGGGATGTGAAATATTAAATACGAACAATATATTTTATCGATATGCCTTTTATTTTAAGAAGTACGACATTGTAACGGATTATATCGCATTTTGTTATTGCACGTCACATCGCACCTATGCAACTCAACGTCTCAAAGTCACACATTTTTACGGTTGAGGGTAATATCCGAACTTGAATAAATTAGGTCCTTACATCTGTAATTGGCGTTTTAGGGGAGCAACATAAGTCAAATATTTTTAATGTATTATATTTATTTAATCAAAGTATGAACCATTGTTTCCTATGCATATTTGCATTGCAATGTAATTTATTGATCCATCTACTAAAAAGCCATTTGAACGGGAATCAATAAAATCTTTGGACGTGGTTTGGACTGCCTCATCAAAATTGAATTTTTCGAATAAAAAATTGTAATCGGTTAGAGTTAGGTTCAAGTGGATGTTTTTTACATTCCAATTGATGCTCTTCTAATTGAGAAGCCGTCTGTTGTGCAGGATGTGGTCTAGCATTGTCATGAAGCAGCAGTGGCGTAAAGTGTATAAAACAATCTTCTGCAAAATGCTGAGATTTAATACACTGTATTTGGAATTTGGAATTTGGAAACCAATTCTCTCGTCTGGTTTCTTTAAACCAAATTAGGATTTTTTCCTTTATGATCTTGTGGATACCTGATAAAAAAGACATACTTATCACATTGAATTGTTTTAATTCATTCGAGTAAATTACACCTGAACTACAGAATATCGTTGAAATACTGTAAACAAATTAGTTTTAAAATTGTCCCAGCCCTTTGAAAGTTTTATGACATACTGACCCCAACCAGTCTTGAATTTATATCACCCAGATAACCACCTTATGCACTTAAAAAAGTTCAATTAAATCGGCTCAACTATTTTTGAGTTATTCAACGACAAATAACAGCACTCTCTTCCGCGTTTAGTTCTGAAGTTCAGTTTTCCATCGAGTTGGTTCGGATCCGCTGACTAAAATAGATCAAAAATAAATAAATAAATAAATAAAATAAAAAATAAATAAAATAGGCCAAAATCTTAAGTGTGCCTGATTACCGACTACATACGAAAAACTATGATAGCAGAATTATATGTAATAGCTGACTGAATAGATAAGGCATTCATATTCATCCAGGAAATCAGTTTAAAAACCCTAGTAGAATAATACTAGATTACTATCAGCGGGTGATGGAGATGTTACATCCCGTTGCAGATAAAATAATGATTCATTTAGTTTTCACTGACCAATCTTAAATTAAGGAAAATTTTCAGGATGGGTTATTGGATGAAACAGTATTTGAAAATGCACAAAGACGACACGAGAGCTTAGAGGAAACAGTTCGTGGTTTGGAAAGAAAAGTTGAAATGTTGAGTAATCGAATTCAAGCTGTGTTAACGGAGCATGAGGCGAAGCAAGTTAAAATATACCAGCGTTTAAATTTTATAGAAGCAAGGTAATTTTAACTAACTACACTTACTTTGGTCTTGCGATTATTTTTGAAGGTAGTTGTACTTGCTATGCGAAATGTCAGACTAAACTGCATCTTGTTATTTTTATTAATTTTTTTTCTAGCCACTAATTTGGTCGTTTTATTACAATTATAAGTTGCATTGCCTAATTAGATATCAATGAAATTGTGTTTTCTTGTTAATGCTAGATTAATATATTATTTGAACTTTAAGTTACTATGACTAATAACTAACGGATTAAAATATTTAGTCGTAATTTTGGTAAGCGTTTCTAATGTCAAAGCTAAGGTGAAAGAAGAAAAAATGGCCTCGCATTTTCTACCTTTTTTATGTATATTTATTGTATGTTGCATCTACTAATAAGCGTTTGATTGAAGCAACCTTGGAAATCTTGTTGCTTTTGTTGTTAATTTAAATAGTTTGACTACAAAGTTCGTATGTGATCATTTAATAAAGTAATCAAAAAACAAACATTTTCAGGCTAAAAGAATCAAGAGCATTGCCAGAACCCAAAGTTCATAAAAGCGTGAGAAATGAATTGCAGTTAGGAATGGTAAAGCGTCGTGACGGAATATCTCACTCTGGAACAAGTATTTCGCCACTGGACATATCGAATCATACTTTAAATTATCCCCTTCGTGAACGGGGAAATTCCCTAATCGCAGAAAAAACACCCAAGTTGCAATATTTGTCAATTCCACGCAGTAAATCACTGCGTGTGAAACGGACATAAATGGGACATTTCCAGACTTTGGGGGAGAACTCAGAACAGAACAGGATGAAAACAAGCTTCTTAATATTTGGAAATGCAATTTTGATTTGTCAACACATTTGAGACGATTGGTGCGTTTATATATAGTTACTTTATAGCTTTAATACATTACATTAAATGTAATACGATTACAAAAGTAAACTTACTTGTTTATAATTGGTCAACATGTTAAAGATAATCAAATACTCGGTGTTGTATTTATTGATGTCGATTAATGCATGATATTGTTTAACATATTTGAATTCAATGTTGCCATATACATTTTACTACGATCTCAATATTATATCAAAATATATAACTAAATTGTTGTTATTAATATCGATGGTAAATATAAAATCCAAAAAAAGGATTTTAATGGAAATTTGTAATTAAATATGAAACGTAAATGGTACTAATAACTTGGGATAGATTTTGAACGGTTATACTGGGATTGAAAGTGTCTTTACACAAAAAGTGTATAAAAATGACTTCTAAAGTCTCTAAATTGTATCAATGATATATTAGTAGATTTATGTAGGTATATTAATTGAAAGTTAGATAGAAAATGTGAATCGGGATTTCATACCAACTTTGAATATGCCAAACTTGTGTAATAAAATGTTGCTTAGGTAGCAGTAAGTTGTTTTGTATTGTTAAATAAGTAATTTCACATGAATGTTTATTTATTTATATGTTAAAAATAACTTATTTTGTAGAACAAAAATATCTATTTCACTCACTAATGATGTTGTAGTAATAGAGAGTCAGTAATTTTTTATGGTGTATTATCTTTAATTAATAATATCATACAACTTATATTTTTATATTTCTTATAAAGATTTTGAGAACATACACATATGGATATTATATATATATATTATTACAATTGCTCTTTACAATTTAATTATAATCGCAAGATAAGATTAATAATAAGCGTAGTATTATTGTTCAGTGGATAGGGCAGTAGTATGAGCCCATTATTGTTTCATGTAACTTTAAATAAGTTTTTTTTAGGATTAACATGAGATAGATAGTTAAATTTAACATCGGATATGACATTCATATCAATATTATGAACTTTGGATTGTTTATAGAGTACTAAGACGTGAAAATATATGTTTGAATGTCTATATGTGTAAGTAATAAGTATAATATCATAATAATGGAAATACATTTATTGTATGATGGTAATTTGTTCATTGACATAATATACAGTCATTTTGATAATATATATGGAGTATTGCATTCATTGAATTAAATCATGGATCATTTTCTTCAATAATATCTATAGCCATGGGAAAACTTGCTCGCAATTTGATCAATTTATGCAAAGATTTCTGGGCAGTTAATGTGTTATTGGGAAGGCTACTTTTGGATAGGTCTGTGCGATACCAATATTTGTAATTCAACTCTGTTTACAGATTGAATACTTTACATACATTTATATATGGTTACACATATTTAGTGTTTAATGTTTAAGAAAACTCAATTATATTA
The DNA here is from genome assembly GCA_002245475.1 of Calephelis virginiensis. NCBI lineage: Eukaryota > Metazoa > Arthropoda > Insecta > Lepidoptera > Riodinidae > Calephelis > Calephelis virginiensis. The sequence continues at coordinate 71,089 of NJDC01001643.1, read as the reverse complement.
GGAAAATGTTTAGATAAGTAGATGTTTAAATGTTTAGTACCTAAAGGTTTTTTGATGTGACTATCTCGTTTTGATGACGGAGAGGCAGGGTCCATTATACTTCGTAGTAATTTCCTTCCAAATAGGGTCCGTACTTTTTACATTTAATAATAAATCGAATTTCACTAGTCACTTATCCCGTCATTACACCGCTATGAAGAAAGGGACCAGCTAGCTTATTGTCTATAAGGGTTAAGTTGAGATATCATCAGGTGCAGGAAGACAAATAGTGGTGTTTGATGGAGTTTCTTAGATAATTTAGAATCCTTCCAAAACAGATGTTCAAATTTTTAGAACGTGTTTAGTTATCTCTCATTGCACTAAAACAAATATATGAAGGCGAACTTAATATCAATAAGCATTTGCTCCCAGTTTACCCTGGGTATTGGGGAAAACAATATATGGGGTGATACACGAAATTTTGCAAAAGAAAAAAGAACACATTTTTAAAACACAAATTAATTACAGATAATGAAAAAAAATTATCCCAAATTTATTAAAGAAACTCAAATGAACATATCTAAGATAATTATCTATATAATAACCCTATACATAATTGTTGTAAAACTACATAAAATCACCAACAATTTATAACAATGTAAGAAGTAATGTATGTGTATAACACAAAATAGACTAAAGGTAGAAGTAGTACTTTAGTGATATTTATTTCAATACACATAAATATCATCAATCAAATAGTAAAGTATGCTACTAAATCCAAATAAATAAGTATGAGTATCAGAAATCAAAGAGATCAGGAAGTTTCGGTTTTTAGAAAATACTGACCAACACGTCATTTAAATATTTGAAGAAAATCAGACTCTTAACTAAAGGAAGAGAATTTCATATCTGAATAACGGTAAAAGATTCGGAGTAACATGTAGTGTTATGGACAACGTAGCTTAATTATGTGGACGTTGCAATCGGTCTTGCGATGTTAGGAACACAAAATGCTCTTTTAAGTAGGGAGATGACGTTTTATTCAGTACGTTAAAAAAACAAAAAGTAATGTGCGCGTTCCGACAAAAGCAAATATTTCGTCACTTTGATCCAACTTACGCAAACTTTGATATAACGAATGCACAAGTTAAAGAGTCAATCTAGGTTTTTTAGTAGCTTCTCATTTATAATATCAGGAAAGTAGAAATCAGCTTAGTTAAGAATTGGGAACAATTAAAAGCAAAGTTTTATGACTAATCTCACTTACGTATGGACACCATGCAATTATATTTATCATGGAAAGACCAAAATTTCTATGCACCAGACCAAAACTCAGAGCCTAAAAATATATAGGCATCAAAGCTTTATTTACTTTTCTGATACCACCATTGAGGTCTTTAGGATGAAAAGACATAATTGCAAATCGTCAGCACAGAAATGAGAAGTAATCTTCACTTGGTAGATAATAAACAACACCAAACACAAGTGCAGTGATAAGTGAAAGGGGTGCCTAATACAACTGCCAATATCGGGATAAGATTTCTGCACTTAAAAAAATAAATCAAACAAAAGGAAACTACTAACCAACGTGTAATTTATTTTCTCTTTTCTTCAAACATATATTTCTTCAAACATATATAACAATAGCCTATTTTTATGAAACTTTTACATATAAGCTACTTGAAGGGTTATAACTCATCAGTCTGTATTTTCGTACACATATTTTTCTTATACATGTTAAAACTATATATGTAGCTAATTGTTGAAATAAATGTACTACTTTGGTGTCAATTGTTTTTATAATAAAATACCAGAAAATACAAAAAATACTTGTTTCTTGTTTTATTTTGTATTTGACATTGTAGCTATATGAGATTGGCTTAAAAGCAGACAGATTTTTATATAGCAAAAAGCTCGTAATAGTAAACAGTAGCTAGAGTGTTAAACCTCTCTGTCTTATTAATATACATGGACTAACTTGGTGGTGGTAAAGTTCAGTTAATATTATAGTCTATATCACAGACTAATGAGGATTATAAGACAAGGTTGAACCGTAGAGTACTTTTTTTTATGATACTGGAAGGCAAACAAGCAGATGGATTTCCTTGTGGTAAGAAATTCAGGCCGCTTAGAGACACCAAAAGTGGTAATGGTGCGTTGCCAACCTAAGGCCGGGATGTTAGGCATCAAGCAAAAGTAAGTTTACCGGCTACCTTACCCTCCGAACCGGAACACGTCATGACGTTATGCAGGAATAGGTAAGGCGGTGGTACCAACCCGGGTGAGTCTCTACCACCTAGTCAAATGTCACGGCGTTAGTGACGGTACGCCTATGCTCGCCTTTTATGAGCTGTATGGCAGGAAGACAGATGGTCTATTCCGCAAAGGAGCCCGGACCAACACGGGGGAGAACTTTACTCCTTGTTTATTAATAATACGGCTGGTGCGATAAACTTTGCCCACTCAGCTTCTAAGAGGAATACAACAACAATGTTATGGCAGGAAGCTTAGGTAAGACGATGCTCCCCTAACCTTTATAGTAGATGTTTTAAAAATAATCACAGCCAAACATAGCCTTAATCACAGTGTCAACGACAAGCGAAGCTTCTAAAGAGTTACTTGAATCAAAATTATTGATATATCACTTCGACAGACAAGTTTATTGCAACCTATTTAGGATATCGATGAAAAGGCGCCAGCTGATATGAGTGCAACCTGAAACCTTAAAAAAACCGTTTTTATCACCAACAGACTATTAAACAAAATTATTGTAAGTTTCTCCAAGAAAACTAAAACACGAAGTAAAATGGTTGTGTTATGGGTGTTAGGCAACGAGACTGATACATAGAAATATTCAGACCAAGAAATATAGATTCCTGTGTAAATCATACTTCAGCCTACCCTTTTTGGGAATTGAACTCCAGCATCTGCAATGGCAGGACATCTACGCTATGGCAATAAAGCGGCTATAAAAGAGCGATAGGTAACAGAGGACCCTATATTCTTGTTGGAGAAAAAAATCTTGTTGGGAGCGTTCATAACGCATTCTACGCTTTTCTAGCCTTCTCCTCCCGATAACCATAAAATTGAACATCAGTCGGAATGTCAACGCCAAGTATACTAATGCAGGCTGTGGCAGTTAGGGAAACGCTCTCAACGCATGCTATGGGGAAAGCTATGCTCGGTGTTTATCTGCGATTGATGCGATGCGATATGATCCGTAATTCGACGATCCGCAAGAGAACGACAGTAACCGACATAATCCAGAAAGTCAGCAAGCTGAAGTGGCAATGGGCAGGCCACATCGCTCGCAGAACCGACAACCGCTGGGGAAGAAAGGTTCTCGAGTGGCGGCCCCGCACCAGAGGACATAGTGTTGGACGACCCAGTGGACTGATGATCTGGTCAAATTCGCGGGTGGTCGCTGGTTACAAGCGGCTGGTGACCGTGACTTGTGGAGCTCTTTGGGGGAGGCCTATATCCAGCAGTGGACGTCTTCCGGCTGATGATAAAATAATAATAGCATTAACTTTTTAGGGATAAAGGATGACAATGAGCGCGGTCTTAAATACGACGCCTATCGCAGGCATATTTTAACTTCTAAAGTGGTTTTAATGATGATTGAATCCATTTTATGTCTAATGCCATGAGTGTGTTTAAATTTAAAGTTCCTTTTTATTTCAACTTTACGCAAAATCAGCGAGTATTTAAGTTTTACAATAACAAAGCCTGGCTGGCCAAATAAAAACGAAGGGGCATAATTCATTTCAAAACAAGATAATTTGTAACGTGCGCTACCTTTGTCTGGGATCTTTAACTGATAAGGGTGTTAACCAAAGGCTAGCTAGAGTATTAATCCTAGGCTGTGATAAACTTTGCCGCCTACTCACAGGAATAGCAGTTCTAACAGTTCTTTAGTAAATGATATCAGGAATACAACGGGATGGTTATTGCAGGAAGCTAAGGTAAGCCAACTCTCCATTAATCCAAGAGAGCTGTCGGAAAACCACTAACTAGGCTTAATCGCAGTACGAATGGCCAGCGAAGTTTCTAATGAGCTACTTAGATGAAAAGTGATGAAATTACGTACTATCGGGTTTGTTTATAACTTTTTATTATATTGGAAGTCAAACAAGAAGATACTTGATGGTAAGAAATTCACGCCTCCTAGAGACACCAAAGGCAACGCACATGTTGGCAACGCACTATTACCAAATAGTGCGTTGCCAACATGATGGATGTTAAGCATAGAGCAAAAGTTAGTTTACTGCCTATCTTACCATCCGAACTGGACACCTTAGTTAAGAGATTATTCATAACACGATAATTCAAGTAGAGTAAAATTGCAAGAACAGAGTTCAATTCCAGTGAATAAGTCATTTACATACACAAAAAGGGATTATTTGTTTCATCGTTTTATCTTTAATTCCACCATCAAATCCACAATTGAATGTGATGGGACCACCTCGGAAGTGAAAAAGATTTTTTAAACCCGTTTCAGAATCGAAAGAGCAATATATTAACATATGTCAAAAAAATTTTAAATCACACATGTAACCTTTTTTATATTAGCGGTCAGAGAATAGACACAGGGCTCTCCAGATGTTAAGAGACAACAGTGGCGTATTGGCACCATAGATGTGACAGGCGAGTCGCTGTCCCGAAGCTGGCTAAGGCCTATTGTTCATATCTACCGGCTACCCCACCTTCCAGATCGAAACATGACAGTCACTATGGTGGCAGGAATACCTATCCGGGCTATTTGTTGCACTGCATTCTGCCACCAGTGTTCCTGTTATAATGACTTATATTCGAACCTGTGCTCACCTCTTATGTGCTGCCTGGCAGAAAGGCAGATAGTCTGCTCTACTTAGCGGACCCGGACCAACACGGCGAAAACCTTCTTTCGAAATTATGGAATAGTTGCCATTGACGGATGCTACCTACAATTAGAAGCATTTTTCCGACTTAGCCTACCTTTGTCGGGAATTAAACCCGAGCATCGACGATTTTCATTGGTGATAGCCATTTACGCTACAATCTTAGCCAATGAGGCGGCCATAAATAAGCGAAGAGTCGTGTGCATGTTTTCAATCTCATAACGTTAATGAAATAAAACATGTGTAGAGGAGGAAAAATAACGACATCGCGGCCATCCTCTCACCAACAGCTGCCATTCTACACTACTGCGCTTCCACACGCTGGCCCATCGTAGTGGGCCACTATTAAGGCCCATCATACATCATGCTTGCAGATAATCACTCAAACTTACAAAATTCCTACGAATTACTCGCTCAGAAAATAAACACTAATTTCATGTTAAAATATTCTGATGGACCTTTAGAGCAAGGCATTGTAATAAAATACGACTTTGCATAAGTCTTAAAGGAAATAATAGCTAACAGCTTGCGTAATTAGTTAATTAGCCTCTTAAATACAATGTCTTTCATAAATGAAAATTAAATTAGTTAATGTTAAGCATTTATAGTTTCATGCCATAAAATGTATTAAATCTTAGTTGTGTGGTAAGAGTTTACGATTTCGAAATATCTGCAATAATGCAACGCACCATTATCACCTTTGATGTCTGTAGGCGGCGTGAATTTCATACCTTCAGGAAATCCGTCTGCTTGTTTGCCTTCCAATATCATAAAAAAAAACATTAACGAAGTAGCGGGAAACTAGTTAATATTATGTAATGTAAGATTTTGTTATGTAAGAGATCAGCGAACAATCACATGGCACTCCTAATGGAAAGGGAGAACTGTGGCCTATAAACACCATAGAAATTACAGGAGCGTCGCTGCCCTAAAGATGGAAGGCCTATTGTGCAAGTCTACTGGCTTATCTTCCCTCCAAACCGGAATACGGTTGTGTCATTGTAGGAGCAGGATTAGGTAAGGAGGTGGATCTCTACACGGGCAAATTGCTACACAGCACTCGACTACCAGTGGTCTTGTTGGTAATTACATACATTTTAACCAGTGCTCGCCTCTTACAAGCTGCCTGGCTGAGAAGCCGATGGTCTATTCTAATCTAACGCAACCGATCCAAAACGGAGAGAACGTAAAATATTTTTTGTAAACTAGATTTTAGATTCGCTTTAAAAGATTAAATTAGTGTCACTATTTTGGATAAAATTACGTCACAGAGTTCAATATTTTCACAAAAAGTATCTATCCCGGAAGAGGTAGTCAGAAGTACAACTAGGGCACCCAAAATTAACCGACGACACTAATTCCCACTATGTGGTAGGTGGCAAGTTTATCGCCAATCGCGCACTTATCCAATCCCGGACAACATTATTTGTATTAGAAAATTGAAGACATAAATTGTTTACCATACCTGTGACCTCATGAATTTAGTCTGATACCGGAGCGCTAGACCACAGGAGCGATATATTTATGAGTGTTCATGGCTTTGTTTTCGTGAAAATGCTTTCTGATTGCGACTTAAAGCTGTTAAAAATACGGGTCATAATGTAACGACGCAGTATTGGTTTTCGTAATTCCATCTCGGTAAACTCGGTAGAAGTGTTTTCAGACAAGTTTAATTGATTTTTTTTTTGCTATAAATATTAATTAATTTTATTTGAGCTTTTATTATTACTAATGTACTAATATATTGTATAGAAATATATTATGTAGACAAATATTACGTATATCAATATTCTTAATTTTTTTAACAATTAATAGAATAGGCGGGAATAATCCATAGAAACCGCGCTCTTGCATAGATAATAAAATATAACTTTCAGCCTTCTATTTTATCTATGACATTACTGTTTTAACGTTATTTTACATTTTGTTTTTCTAATTACACAATTCTCTGTTCTGTTTCAAATCTGTTTTATCTATTTTAAAAACATTTGATAATGCTAAAAAATATATAGTGTTGTCATAACCCGAGGCGATAACAAAATGTCAAAGCAAATAATATTCTTGATTGCTAAAGAGTTTGTTTTGCCGTTTCTTCTCCTGACTGGCTAGGTTTACAAAGGTGGCTCACGGTAGTTCGGGTTAAACCATATCCCATTTTAAAATTTTGTTAAAATAATAAAACATGATATTATATTATAATAAATTTGTTTAAATTTAAAAATATTTGCACACCACAGTGTGGTGGGCTATGTTGGGATAAAAATGACTTTGAACTTCTAATACACACATTCAGCAAATCAATAAATTTTTATTTTTATTTTTGGGTTGGCAGCTTTAAGGAAACTACGCAATATATTTTCGTCCAAAGTATTCTCAATGCTTAAAGTCAATGGTGTATAACCAGAATTTATAAAGCACAGAATGGCCCTTTTATATTGCCCTTAACTCGCAAGAAAGATCAAGGTCACTCAACATGCTATGGAGAGGGCGAAACTCATTGTTTCTCTGCGCGATCGTATCAGGAATGAGGAGATTCAGAGACGAAACAAAATCGTCGATTCCTTAAATAGAATTTGAAAATTGAAGTAGCAGTGGTCGGCTACATGTCACGAAGATTCAGTACTCGATGACCACTAGGTCAAAAGTACAAACTAAATAGGGATACTACTTATGTCAAAAAGGTTCTAGAGAGGAGGACACGTACCGGCAAACGGATCGTAAGATATTCCCATACTAGATCACTTTGGAAATCTGTGAAGGATGTCTATGTTCAGCTGTGGACGTCTTGTGGCTGATATTATGATGTTGGTGATACTTAAATCCACAAAAGGATAAAACGAAAGGAAGAAAGTAAGTTTTGTAAGTTTCCTGTAAGGTATGTCTCTGAGATTACAAAACAGACTAGTTTAAATTAAAACAATTCTTTTGTTGATAAAGTCAGCAAAGATACATATTTTCCCCCCTTCTAATAAAACTTAGGTAAGCGCCCGTTGATCTAGTGTGTACTTCATTTCTTTTAGCAAAAGTGAAATTACGCACCAATCAATGGGCCTGTAAAATTCATTTTTGGTTTGCTGTTTCTTCTCCTGACTGGCTAGGTTTGACCTCTCGCGGGTGTAAATATACATACAAATCTTTCATTAAAAAAACTGCATCCAAATCCTTTGCGTGGTTTTAAGATTTAAGCATACCAAGGGACATAGGGTTAGAGGAAACAACTTTTTTAAGCTATCACATAGCTTTTATCGCATGCCTTGAGCGTGGAGACCGAATCCAGAAATTCCGTAACGAAAATAACCTAACACCCCCCACTCCGACCGGCACAGCAGTAATACTTTTTAGTTTTGCCATCTATCGATGAATAGCAAATCTAATAATAAACTACTCCTCACCTATACCTGCCGCCATAAGTAAAGCATTATGTTTTGATCCGCAAGGTAGGTTATCCGGCAGACTTACACAACTGTTCTAACACCTCCACCGTAAGACAGCGATGCACCTACAATACCTAAGTTGTTTATAGGCTACGGTTATCTCTTACCATCAGAAGCGTCGTGTGCTTTTTCATTATCTTATCACATAAAATGTTATTTGAAGACAAGCGTTCAACTTAAATTAAGACATTTTTTAATGAAATCAGCCAATAACGCTGAAATTAATGAATGAATTAAAAGTACTGACTAGTCTATCGCTCGTCGCGTATAGAGTGTCGTTTATGCTAACGACTGCAAGTTTAGTGGTACAAGGCGAGAAGCTAAAAATGGGTGCCTTGTTACTATTTTACCCGGAAATGCGCTTGGAGTCGTTTACAGAAATGTTTAAACTATTTCTTAATCTTAAACTATTACTATCACTTAATTTTTTTATTATAATCGGCGGAAATGATTACGGTCACAATTTTCATTGATTTACACCATTCTGATTTTTATCTTATATTACTTGTTTACGTCGATACATTTTTTGAGGGAAAAAATATTTGAGAAGGTTACGGGTTCCATTCTATCTAAAACGTAACTTTTTCTGCCCTGCTAGTAATTTATGACCAGCACTGAAACAATGGTGAAATATTAGAATTACAAGTGAAAAACGAGTTTCTTGTTTGCATAGACTAAACAACGAGACATAACTATAATAATTCAGATAAAGAGAATCATCCAACAATTAATTTACAAATACAAATAAATAATAATTATAACTATAACAATAGTTATATAGCCCTGATGATGCTTGTATAGCGAAACCTATAACAATAGAAAATAAAAATATATTGTGGAAAGTACAAGTGTTTGTAAATAAATTGTATCAAGAATGGAATTCCACCAAGCACCGACGATAAGAAGTATAGCAAGAATCATCCAAAATGTTTCCCAAGATGATGGATTTCCTAACAGAGATGTGGCCTAATACAGTGACTGTGGTGATTGGGTAAAGCGAAAATCAAACAACATATAATTTGGTTTGCTATTTATTTGTAGTACCTTCAAAAGTTTCACTCGACTTTTTTCAATTTGGGCAGTCAACTTTACTGTGAAACTAATGAATAATAACAAAAAATCCGACTCCACAAAACGTAAAACGCTATTACAGGTTCTCATTCGATTTCGTAAATTTATAGAAACTCTTTTTGAAAGTAACATACAAGAATCCAACAAAACACACAGTGAACATACATAAACTTAAAAAACATATCCCGCAGTCGGTAAAAAATAGACGTAGTAACAAGATCACATAAAATCTATAATTTATACGCTAATGTTCTTAATGCTAACAATGAGACACCATTAATTCATACTTTTATTGTCTATAAAACAGGTAGACACAGAGCCTTAAATACGAGAATGTAGAAAGTGTGACGATAATGTGAAGTCAACATATAATATATTAAAAAGTCCAGTAAACTTGGTTAGCAAACATGTGCCTTATTTTTATTATTAACTAGCTGCCTGTTCCGGCTTTGCACGGTTATGAAATACACATATAAACCTTCCTCTTCAATCACTTCTATCAAATCTATCAAAAAAACCGCATCAAAATCCGTTGCGTAGTTTTAAAGATTTAAGCATACAAAGGGACATAGGGACAGAGGAAGCAACTTCGTTTTATACTACGTACTAACTATCTGCCTGTTCCTGCTTCCAGCTTTACCATCAGGAAATTCGTCTGATTGTTTGCCTTCCAATATCATAAAAAATGAATGAATGAATGGGAATTTGATTTGATATCTTAACACAATTTATGCAAAGGCAAGGACATTCCATGCATAGCCTTACAATATCCTTACATTTCCAGTTCAAATAAAACATAGCATTGTAAGAAAATCATTTTGGCGCTGAAAAACTGCAAAAAAAATTGACTTCAATTTTAATAATCTATGTCATTTAATTAATAATAAGTATTTTTCTTGGTATATATGTGCTGTTAATGTTATGTATTAATTATGCTACCTAAAATTAGGTTTGAATGTGTTTGAAAATATTTAGTTAATGTTTTTTTTTAGGTTAGGTAAAGTTAGGTTGACTGGTAGAGAATGTCATGTAGCATTAAGTCCACCTTTGTACATTATAGCATTATACACTAAAAAATAAATAAATAATCTAGGTACATAAGATTATTCTTTTTCCTCAATTTCTATGGAATTACACCTTCATTACCTCGGAAGTACACCTCTTTCAAGTTTTTATTTAAATCGGGTCAGAAATGACTGAGAAATCGTTTAAAATGCGAAATAATAAGGGAGTCGCACTTATAACCACAAAAAAATTCTTAATTTGACTGTCGGTATGTTTTTTTGTAAGTTTGCTTTTTAGGCCATGATTCCGAGGCGACCGACCATATAAATTTTATTTAACCAAGTTGTTTTTGAGTTATACGTTAATAATGCACATTTTTTGTTAACGTACGGCCAATGTTAATAATGTATCTCTTAAGATGGATTTGGAAGACATATATTCCTTTGATGACCATCGGCATCGGCAACTACAAGTAGTGGTTATCTATGAAAAAGTTACGACAAAATTAAACGGATTTCAAAAGAATTTCATTCCAACCTAGTCAAAGAAGCCTCAGAATCTAAATCAGAAATCCATTGTTTTCTCGATTTATTTTATGGACTAATTAAAAATCAAATATTGTCGCCGCCATAACTCGGATAGGAATGGTTCACAATGTGCCCTTTGAAAGTTTTTAACTCGGAGTTTCGAAACCCTAGGAAAGTCATGCGCACGTTTGAAATGTAAAAGTTTGTGAAAATGGATGTTTGTGCTTGATTCGAACAGATTTAGATAAATTTGCTACAATTTTTAACACCCGACGAAAATTAAACGTATCGACCGCTTTTTCATTTGGCTCACGTGATCTCAGTTACATTAAATGTAGTTTTTTTTTTGGGGTT